>CM029021.1:160299060-160686560 GCA_016801055.1 Panax notoginseng | reverse complement strand
TATTCTTATATAGAGTATTCCTAAATAGGGATTTTACTGTAAATATATTCGGAAAAATATTCTGTTATTTTTGAACATGGTACCAAAATTCACATTAGATCATCTAATGTAGTCAAGGGCAACCCTAAATATGTAAGACAATTAATATATATAGGGTGTCTCCTAACTTTCACTTTTTTAATCTTTCCCCCCTAACAAGTAAGTAACCGACCAAACCACACCGTTAGACCACATATTGGACTGATCATGACTAAGCCATAAACCCCATGCATATTATGAACATAGTCTGCTAATTAATATAACACAGTAATTCTACCCATATAATTACAATATCTAACATAGTCCACAAATTTATAAATAAATTTTATTATGGGTGTGTGTGTGTATATATATATATATATTGCGGCCACACCAACATATATATTTAGCTCTTTTTTATTTATGAAAATTGAAGACATGTATATATATATATATATATATATATATATATAGAGAGAGAGAGAGAGAGAGAGAGAGCATAGTTTGATCAGAAACCTTATTTTAATTAAAATAATAATGAAGCACATGGTTTAATTATTTGTTTTTTTGTTGATCAAAACAAAATACTAGCTAACTAGTTACTTCACTTTCCCACCAAAAAAAATTGCATGGGTTGGCATTGCATGCATGTGAGATAAGAGCCACCTCTCCCTAGTTCTCCCGAATTAGGATTCTTTCCATTTTAAATGTCTAAATTTAAAATATATTAAAATGTGATATCATGATGATAAGAGAGAAAGAGATGATGATGAAAAATATACAAAGAACCGATACTCTCCATTTCATTTGAAATGGAGAGGGTATTAGTCCAGCTCTCCCTCTAATCCCTCTCCCTCCTCCAACCCTTTAGTTATGAATTATGATATCCCTTCTTTTTTTGTTTATGAAGACCCAATTTGAGATCGGTAATGATATATATTGCGAATGTTTATGTTAATCTTTTGATTGCGAATTATGTGGATACGTATTAGTAGTAATTTTTTTGAATAGATGTGTAAAGTGGGGTCCTACTCTAATTTTTACCAATCTCATATATTGATAAACTTCACAGTTGTAATTCAATCTAAATTTATCGCAATTAATACATAACATGACTCATTTGAGATGTGATAAAATTATAAATAGTTTTGTATACGTGCACTCACATTATAGTGACAATAAAAATAAAAATAAACAACCAAATCTCGCATAAAAAAAGAGAAATTGTATAAATAAAATAAAATTTCTCACAAACATGATAATCTGAACCCGAAACGTAAAGAGTAATGATACAAACACAAACTATTTTACAAATATTTTATAAGCTGCTGATGCAGTATACTCTATCTCAGCATATTGTGTGGGGCCGAATACTACATTGAATCAATTTGTTGATGAGCTCTTTTAGGTGGACATGAAAATTGAACATAAGTATATTTGAATTTCACATATTTGTATTTTTACTCAACATTAGGGGTCAAAATATAAATAAGTAAAATTCAAATATACTCGTACTTAATTTTTATGTCTACATAAAATTTTTATTTATAAAAATATTTATAAAATAATTTATGTACGTAGTAGTATTATTCAAACCTAAAATCCACACGGCATCAATAAGAATGAATAAGCTCGATCAATTCCTATTAATCCATTTGCTAAAAGGAAACCCAACTCAATTGGTTGCATGAGGGAAAGGTCCACAACTAATCAAACCCTACCTTGAAAGGCACCTAAGAGTGCACTCAATTAATACTATATCATTTATGACATTTGTCATGAAACCAATCGGCCACGTAGACTTAGGACTAGCCTGTCTTACGATGGGAAAAAGTCATAAAATCTGACCAATCACATTGTAGCTTCTGGATTAAGCCTTCCTTATCAGTACAACTTGATCCCACTGCTTTTATTACAAATTAAGTATATTTAATCTTTTTTTTTTTGGTACTCCCCTTGAATCCAATATAAATCTAAAAAATTGATATTTTTAAAATAAAAGTATCGATATAAATATATAATGTCGGTAAAAATTGTCTCTATAAAATTTATAGCAATACTTTTATTATAAAAATTATTTTATATTATGAAAATATCAATTTCTTATATCTAATGCCAACCAACATTAATTGTACCATAATTATATATCTAAATAAAATGGATTGGGATTAAATGCTTACGGCTACAACTAGGCTAGGCTAGTCTACTGCAAATTAAAAGTGACCCTTAACTCAATTTATTATGGCCTTCAAATTGAAAAAATCTAGAGGGACCGGTTATTTCCGACCGGGGTAGTGATCGGCCGGAAAATTATTTTTTTTTATTTTTTTTTTTGCTTTTGATTACAAAATAATTAATGTGATTTATTGGAACTGAAATTTTTATAAAATGCAGTGATTTAGGCGTCCGTTTGGATACACGTAACAAACAGGTTATACAGGCTGTACAACCCTGTTTGTTACGTGTATCCAAACGGACGCCTAAATCACTGCATTTTATAAAAATTTCAGTTCCAATAAATCACATTAATTATTTTGTAATCAAAAGCAAAAAAAAAAAAAAAAAAAAAAAAATTCCGGCCGGTCACTATCCCGGTCGGAAAACGCCGGTTTAGGCAATATATACATATATGGGCAATTAATTATTAAAGTTCGAGTAAAAAGGCAATAAATAAATAATAATAAGTTTCTGAATCTGATCCCATTTAATTTCTTTGATGGATCAACCGATCGACCTTATCTCGGTGAGTTGGATAAGGGATAAGCTTAAGATCCGGATTATATATATATATATATATATATATATATATATATATATATATATATATATATATATATATATGTCAAAACATAAGTTTCTGGAGGGGTTCTCTGCAATTAAGAATAATTAAACTCATGCCAACAACAATAATTAATTAATGTACACACAACAAATCTTTTAGGAACACCATTTGCAAATACTAAACTCAAGATTCGGATATATAATTCTTTGTTTTCTCATTTGTAAATTAATTGTATTGTATATATATGATCAGTATATATAATAATAATAATTAACACACAGACACAAAATGTATAATACAATTATCTCCTGATTTAAAATATATTTTCTCATCAATGAATTAAGATTATTAAGTAGTTATTCAATAAATTCTGTCGACTAAGGCAGATATAGCAATTTGCAAAGCAAAACACGTGTGTGCGCGCGTGTGGGCGGGCATTATAAAGGTCTCGAGTAATAATATTATATTTATAACTGTCATGCTTGGACGAATAGAATAGAATAGAATGAAATAAAATAAAAGACTCGGAGACTTTTCTGTCTTTGAACATTTGAATGTATGCTCTCCAATTGCTCATCAGTCACTACACTACCATCACTCTCGGCATTCACTGCGCCGCATTAAGCTCACACCAATTGATTAATTTGACCATCTTTGGGACTTTTCTCACGGTACTCTTATCCAAGAATTACCCTACCCTACCCTACCCTACCCTACCCAAGCGAATAATACATAACAGTCGGTAATAACTGGAATTAGGATCCGTTTATGTTCACGTCACCTTGATATTGCTCGTCATGTGAAACATAGTTTTTGAGAAATTATATAATTAAAATTCTGCCGAAAATTTCATCATATACCAGGCAGGCAGGCAGGTATGGTACTATGGGGTTGCTTTCTGCGAGAATTACAGGCAATACAACCCCTAAAATAGGGCGGCAGAGTTATCTTTTCAACAGATTGTATGCTGGTAGATCTTTCACACTGGAAATATCTTCGAGTGCAAGCTCACGTTCTAACTGTGTTCTTGTAGACTTCAGGACGTCCTGGACAACCAAATCATCGTCAGAAATGCTATTTCAACAATTTCCTTTACTCATACATTGAATTGATAAATAACATGGTAGGAGAGATTCCTCACATTAAATTGCATATATGAAGCACGTTTGGCAAGCCACTGTGCGTCCATCATTTGGAAGGCCACGCAATAGAGGTTATCAAAAGCCATTTCATCTTCACTTAGTAACCCCAAGAAACGTACTCCTGCCAACGAAGCCGGCTTCCCTGCAAGATTAGTGTTTACACTATAAATTTGCATTTGACATTTCATAGGAAAAATAAAAATAAAAACCTATTATTCATTTAAGTCGGTTGACGAGTGTTCAAGAAATTTCCACCCTGGGATGACATAATTTAAAATGCTCCTACTAAGATACTCAAGTGCATCCAAAATATTTTCGTACATCCAATAAAATGGGTCACACAGCATGTAGGAAAATTGTGCTCTACAGAATCAGTATATGTGATGGGAAAATGGGTCACACAGCGTGTAGGAAAGTTGTGCTGACCGACCTGCAATAAGACGAAAATAGAATTCCTAATTCTATTCAATCACGAAAGTAAATAGTATAGAAGCTTGTAACTTTTTTCTCGGGCTTATCCCAAGACAGAAGCTTGTAACTTAGATATAAGATTTTTAACAAGTAGATACCATAATTGTTTTCAGTCAGATTAGTTTTTAGGCAAACAGCATAATTTGCAAGAGGCAATTTGCGACTAACATCATTACGTTTTCTGTTAGTGACCATACATCTCATGTTGCACCCTTCAGAAATTGTTAATCAACACCAAGTTCTGACACTGTCATTAAATAGCCAACCTCAACTAATGTCAATACCAGAATACCTGATTGAAGATCCAACATTTGTGCCAGCATAAAAGAGATATTAATGCCAGCGACTGCAAAGGGATACTCCCATTCAGCTCTTTCTCCATCACTTTTGTGCAACAAATTCTGGAATGCTTCCTGTTGAGGCAGAGAGTCATGAAAACCTATTCACTATTTAAGTTAAAGGTTACATAAAAGGACGTTGAAGGACAATATTTAAACTCAATTTCTACACACACATACTTGTGAATTATATAATAAAATCAACCTAATCCTGATACTAATTTCTAGTAACCCTGTGACGAGCTGCAGAAAAAATTGGAGCAACCAATAGATCTAAAAAATATAGCAGAGTGGGAAAACAGTTCGTGAGGAGACACATCTTTTATGTATGTAAGGGTGAAGGCCAAAATTCATTCTTTTTATGTTCAATTTTTTACGAGTAAATAAGTTTATTGGAAGCACCAAACGGAGGTGAACCTGAGAAAATGTGAAATATCTAAAACTGTATGGGATATAGAAGGCATACCTATGCCCCAAAAAAACCAATTGTCTGCCATTTACAAAGAGCCTCTCAGAAAGAACCTACACTGGGCTCCTATTGCACTCTCCAGCGAAAGTCCACAAGATGCACAGTGAAGCCTGTGAACACCTTGTTCAACCAAAAGAAAAGAAGGCTATGACGGAGGAACCATATATATAAAAGAGGTCTCTCTTTGCCTTCAAAGTAAAGGCTATTCCGCTCCTTCCACAGCATCCACAAATGCTACGAGGAATCAAACACACGGCCTTTCCATTCCTTCCTGACCTTTACCCCTCTCTAAGCCTGTAACATCTCACTCGCTGAACTCGGCATCATCAAAGCTACACCACGCAGGGAGAACACACCAGTCCACAAGATTCACACCACCTTACAGTGTAGAAACGGGCAACTATCTCTCATATGACAAAACTACCCATTTTTCTCTATTAACTACCAATAAGTAACATCTTAAGAGTTTTCTAAATCTCAAGCAGCCACATAAATCATTAAAAATAAACCGCAAAGTGATTAAATATTATTGTCCCTAGCATTAATATATTTCCTATAACACAGTAGCCATCAATTTTCCTTGGGAAGGAAAGTAATTCTGATTTAAGTAATTCTAATTTATGACAGCAATAGCTATATGAAGCTAATAAATTAAGAAGACAAAATCATCCAGGTTTCACAGTTGCGAAGGAGGAGTTAGCAAGAACTCTGCTATATTATGAAATATCTCTTCTACCAAGAGTGATGGCAAATTCATTCTGCCTATTTTGATAGAGTTCTTTTAATCATTCAGCTTTTATTAAGTTGTAAAGTTTATCATTTTATACTCCATATCCTCAACTCCTAACTTCTATCAAGGTAGTTATACAGTGAAAGGAACGGAAATAGATGAAAAATCAGGTGTCAACTAAAACAAACCCTCTAAAATGACACAAAAGTTAACATACCGGGTACATCTTGGCAAAGAAAATAAGATTCTCCAATGATATTAATCCTCCACCCCTGAAAGAAGTTCAGAGAACTATCAAAACAACATCAAGTCATCATAAAATCCCAGTACAAATCAACTTCCCATGCCGCATGCCTGAAGTCAGTGGAAGGATCGGGTCCTTGCCAACCCATATCTTTCCAGAGCTCTGATTTAAGAGGTGGGAGTTCCCTATCTGGATAAGCTAACCGCCATAACTGTTTGAGTGCATCCTGCAGCCAAAAATTCAGTTTCAATTGCAATTTCAAAAACAAAAAAAATGAATTTGTTACCTCCTCCTACTTTTCATGTACTGTTATTCACCTTTCATCAGGTGTGATTCAAAGAGTAACACAAGTATTGTAACCAAGAAACATTCACACAGCCAAGCATAATATTCGTGACTATGTTACAAATAGTAAGAAAGGAAACCTGGATAGAGGTTAACATGCTTAGCATACATGCACATTTTCAATACTAAGACCATCCTTTCATTATTGTCAGCCTTAACAAGCACCCATTGACTATAATTCATACTCAATGAATATAGCAACAAACAATTTTTTCTTTTTTGAAGTCATTGTGGTACAGATGACATAAATATGATACAACTTCCGCCACATTGTAATGCTATTGGCTATTGAGAATTTATTTGGGTACCTTAGTCCTTGCCCGCTAGTTGACAACCTGGTGGTCATTTATAATTATAATTTGTCCAGTTGTGGTCTTACAGGCTGCAGCCACGCTTACACCAAGCACTTCATTAAGAGCACCATATTGGAAATCTCAAAAATGGTTGCCCCCTTTGGGCTAAACAATTGTGATACGTTTACACATATTTGGATGCCTACCAGACTACAAGTTGCCAAAGCCTAAAAGAAAAACCGAAAGAATCTCAAATTTTCAGTTAAATCTAATGGTAATCGTCTGGTTCTTTTTTTTATTTTGTTTTCTGTTTAAGTAAATAAAACAATTTGGCAATGTTCTAAAAGGCGCTAGGCGGGAGGCCTAGCGCCTACAGGGTCTGGGTGAGATTTTTTATTTTAAGACATTTTTAATATTTTATCTTACATTTATCCAAACAAAACAATTTATAATAAAGATAATAAAGGTCTTTGCTTAAAGTTCAAGCATATATCCATATTATTAATGTCAAAGTTCAAACACAAACATGCAATTGTTCAAAGTTCAAACATATTTTTAACGTATTAGTTTTATTCATAAACAAGATTGCTATTAAATAATAAAATTTAAAATTTCAAGAATTTAATTCAATATTAAAACTTAAGAAACTAAACATAAATTTAAGAATTATATTGAATTAAACTAAATATTACAAATATATAATCATTTATATAATTTGAAGTTGGTACAAGTTCAAAAAATTACAACTATAATAAAATTATTCATTTTGACTTGATATTGTTCACTTCTTGTTGTGATTTGATATGCTACAACCTATATTATGAATATGATAAATTATTAGAAAAATAAATATATCAAGATTTGGTTTGGGTAATTATTAAAAAAAAAAAAACCCTCTGCCGAGACCCAGCCTAATTTTCTGGAGGGATTTTTTTGCCACCTTAGGCCTAGGCGGGGCGCCAAGGAGGGCCTAGTGCCTAGGCGGGGCGCCAAAGGGGGCCCAACGCCTAGGCTGGGCGCCAAGGGGGCCCAGCGCCTAGGCGGGGATTTTTAGAACACTGCAATTTGGAATTCATTTTCAGCCATCCGCAACCAGTTTGGATAAAAGGTGTTGTTGAGCTGAGATAAAACCAATTCTCCTTGCATGTTCAGGGGTCAGCTACTTATTTAAGAAAAAAACATGGTTATGGATCAACTGTGTGCTTAAAACTTCCCAACATTATTAAAACCTTCAAATAAGGAGTTTCATATTAAAAAATATATAGTGAGGTCAGCACAGTTGCCGTTTATTTTACAGAATGTCGATTTAAATATTTCAAATAACTACTTCACTAATCTGTTGAGTAAGAACGCTATTTCTTGGGCATACAATACATTACTTCCCAACCGGAGTATATCTATATCTACAACTAAAATTATCAACAAAAATAAAAAATAAAAAAATTATTCCTAACCTTTCAATTTATTTTTTTGATAAAAAGAAGTTATTATTTGATTACAAATGCTAAACTAAAAATGAGAAGAAAACAGCGTGAAAACAAGAGAAAAACGTAAAGATCATCAAAGAATGCATATGGTAATGACCAGACCAATAAGTAGTCAAGTAGCCTATCAACTTAACACTACAGGGTACAGATGTATGGAAAGGATACAGCATAAGCTGATACCCAAATTTACACTACGACAAAACATGTATTCACTTCATCGTTCATATGCGTAGTAAGTAAATAATGTACATCTGATGTTTTCATGGTAATCTAATAAAATCTTCTGAGAATTGCTTAATTGAAATAACATGCAATTGTATGTTAATGAAAAACTTAGCGCTAAACAGTTTCTACCTCATTTTTAGAGAACTGCACAACTTGTTTTCACGATTTTATCAAATTTTGTTATTTATACAAATATTTTGCCACTTTATGTAAACTTCAAATAAACATCTGAACTTAAATAAGTAGCAAAGACTAAAACAACAGCACTGTACAAAGGTTCAAGAAGCAAACATAACACTTGTAATAAGGAATGAGAAACAGATACTAAAATAAGACATACTTGATGCCCCAAACAAGAACCATCAAATGGGACTTCCAGTCTTTGCTTTAGAGTTTTGAGCCTTGCTTCCTGGAAACATAACTCAACCGTCAAGACAAACTACATAAAATAGATTATAAACATAGCAAAGAGATATATTGTAGATAGAATCTTCAATGAATGGAAACAAGTAACCTTACTACTAAAGGTGCTTGCTGTGTTTTTTGGAGAAGAGAACAACTTTAAGGAGCAAAAAAAGAAATTCTTCACTGAAAATAATACAGTACAAAGTATGTAATTGTTTACCCTTGTGGGCTTTCACGTTGTTTACATATTGTGCTTGTTGTAAATAATGGCAGACATCCATAACCCGAATCACCCAAGAGTTATCTTTCCATGCCTTGTGAAAACACACACCTTACTCATAACAATCCATATGAACCCCGAAATATCTCTATTAACAAAACCTTAGCTTAAGAATATATAATGAGTTTGAATGAAAAGAAACCAGACCTAGAAGGATGTAGTTGCACTTGTTTTACATCACTGATTTTTTCTTGTATTATATAAGACTCTATTCTCTCTTGTTGACTTGCTGAAGTAAAGAAATCTAGCACCGGAGAACTACTTCAGTAGTGCCTGTAAAGACCATCTAAATATCTAATGCAATAGATTCTACAAATAATGCATTTTGATCAATTTTTTATAACATTTGATTTCTTAATACTGTTCATACTTACAAAATCATTTCAGTTTGTTCGAGCTACTTTTAGCATATACTGCCTTAATCCTAGTATCCTACACTACAATTAGACAATGATAACTAGTCAACGGCTAGGAAAAATATTGGTGAACATATAATGGCACCTACGCTTAGACAGGATTACTGATGTCGGATTGGTCAGAATCATACTAAACATGGCTAGACCTGGCAATATAAGTCATTAACCATTGGGTCAACCCAAAAAACTAGAACCAAATAACTGCTTTATATTATTTAGGTTGGATAAAGTTTGGACCCATATTTTTATATAAAAAATAGGTCCAACCAGTTAAATGTTTTCAACCAAATTTCATTATTCATTCTCAATCCAAATCAAGACCCAAATTAGAATTATTTCATATCTGCTTCGCTTCCATGAATACTGCTTCAGCTGCAACCTCAAATTAATACAACCCCAATAATAGATAAATTCTTCTCTCTCCTCTTATCTCTTCTTTTCTCTCTCTATAAACATGAATAAGCTGGAGAGTTCTCCACAGTACATACAGTCCTCTCTCTGTCTCTCTTATTTCTTCCTTTCTCTCTATACAATTCATAGAAGTTGGCTAGTTCAGTGACCCCATGGCAATGTAACAACTTTTGTACTTTCGTCTTTCTAGCAGTTGCACATCATTATTTTTTATTTTATTAGTACTAATATTCAATCAGTCAATAGAGTATATCAATAACTATGAGAGAGTGAATAAAAAAATTAGAGAGAGAGCGTATAAAAGCATTTAAAGAGAGAAAGCATATTAAAAAAAATTAGAGAGAAAAAGTGATTAAAACTTTTAGAGAGAGAAAGTGTAAAAAGAATTGAAGGAGGAAAAGTGAAATAAATTTTTACAGAAAGAAAGTGTATAAAAAAAGTTTATAAAGATATAGTATTAGAAAAATTAGTGAGAAAAATTAAATGAAGATAAAAAGTCAATAAATAATAAAGAGCTTAAAGTAAAATATGGGTTATAACTATTTGGTTTCAAACTATACAAACTATATTATATGGTCTTAGTTCTTAATAGAACCATAACCATTTTATGAAACCCAAAACCAACCCAAACCTATATTTTGTCAGGCCTACCAAAAATAGTTTAGGGAATAAATAACGAACTAATTATAGGATAAAATAGTCTGAATTAACAATAAATTAGTACAAAAAGTGTTATCTTATCTATCATTTTTACAATCAGACACATGCTAAGGATGACGAAGAAAAAAAACTCGAAAGTAGAGAACAAGAGCCAAGAAGGATTAAACCCTAAGTTGACTATTGTTCAATTTTGCGTAAAATAAATAAAAGGTACTGCTCTATTTCACGTAAAATACTCATGGATACCAGTTAATCTCAATATTATTTAATATCAAGACAATTCAGAAAATAACCCTTAACTAGTTAATAAATTTCTCTCTATATATACAAGGTAGTCAAAATTATTAAAATGGAAATGTCTGTCTGCAAGGTTTTTTTTCACAGAAAAGGAAATAAGAATATTTAAACTTAATCAAACAGAAATGGAAATGTCTGTCGGCAAGTTAAAAGAGGGGAAGTATAACACTTATTAATTGAGCAATGTCCAAAAAACAAAAAGATAGACTAAAAAAGATAGGAGCATGAAGAGGGAAATTTGGTTAAACAAAAATTCGAGGAAGATAAAATCATTATTCATCAAACTAAAAAAAGACGAATCGAAATATAGCTTTAATACCTTGCTAGAGACTAGTAATAAGAGGTTTTAGAGCTTGTTGAATGTGTAAATTCTCATGAAGGAAAAATATATTATCATAAATTTGTTTTTAATTTAGTATTGCATATATCATTTTAACACTTATCAAAAACACTTTGCAATACTACTCCTGTCTTTGAAAAATTGTCTTAATTTGATCTTTCTAGTCAAATTGATCAATTTTAGAATTACAAATTAAGCATATATATTTATATTTTCAAACTCATAAAATTGGAGTTGGTATAATTTGATATAGTTTTTTTATGCTTATAGTTCTTCCACCTATATTTATAAGAAAATAGTATAAATTTTGATTACAAAAATGATCAATTTGATTGAAAAAATTCAAACCAAGTCAGTTTTTGAGGAACAAAGGGAGTAACTTTTTGGTAAAAATTATGTCAAATATTTGTAGGAGAAACTCATCAACTATACTAAGTTTTCTCTATTTTGATAATTTTGACTACCATATTAAGCTTAATAAAGGTGACCTTCCATCATTATGCAAGAAAAGGATAATAATATTCCCACTTCATGCAAATACTTCATTCACTTTCATCAAGAGTAAAGTTACTGTTTACTTTCATGCAAATACTCCAAGTAATCCATAGTAGCTAATATCAATATTATATTTCCTTTTTAGTGATACTATGCTTGAAATTAGACATACCAATATAAGTTATAACCTATTATTTACCTGTATTTATTTGAGTTGATTAATTGCTTTATATTAGTTAAGTTGGATAAAATTTGAAACCATACTTGTAAAAATAGGCCCAAACTAATTAACCGTATTTTGACCCAATTTTATTAGACTTCATACTTCTTTTAGTGGCTTCTCAATATACACGAACCTACATCTCCACCTGTATTGCCTTCTTCCTCCTCCGTTTGTCAAGATCATATTCTCTCTCTCCCCCAACCATAATTCACTGAGATTTTTCCTCAAGTCTTGGGTAAAGATTGTATAAGATCTAATTAAATATTTACACTTAAACATGAATATGAATGAATTTTTCTATTGCATCTTCGTTGTAATTATTTCTTTATAACTAATATATGTTGATTTGAGAATTATGAAATAACTATGTATATAATATATATTTATATATATAAAAGATGAGATCCTCCGACAAATATTTGGCATAGTGATTTTTTTTATCAAAAAGTTACTCCCTCTATTTCTCACAAACTAACTTAGTTTGAATTAATTTCGGGATAAATGTTTTTTCATCACTCTACTTTAGGTCAACTTACATCAACTAACTCAAATTTAGTTTTTTTACAAACCGTTACAAAAACCGTCAAGTTATTTGACTTTAAACGGAATGTAACACATAAGATTCTGAGTTGTAAGAAAAAAATTGATATGGCAATAATGATCCAACATGGCCTTCAATATGCGGAACACAGTAATAATAATATAAAAAACAATAAAGTTTCCAACTCATTTTTTATTATACTTTTTATCCCTGTACTCTAACACAACAAACAAGATTAATTTAAAAAAAAATCTCATTTCAAGATCAGAACAGAGAATTGAAAACTCTCCCCTAAATCATACCACGGTGAACTTACCTAGAGCTGAGCAAGAAATCAAATTAGAACCAAAACTACACCAAAAACCGCACAAACCGCATCAACGGTTCCGACGTATGTGGCGATGGGTTGAAAAACCAAATTTACGGTTCCGGTTTGGTTACTAGCCAAAACCGCATGTATAAAACCAAAACCGCACCATATTGGTACAGTAACTTATAATGTTTCTGACTCTGTATTATGATTGTAATATTACTGTAATATAATCTTTGTTATCAATATGATGTAATATGATTGAGCTAGTATTAGTAACAATATGCTATAATATGGTAGAGTAACTTGTAAATTATTTCAACATATTGTTACTAAGAATATTATAGCATATTGTTACTAAGAGTAGAGTAGCAAAGATTTTATTTAGCTTTTGTTTACTCTACTATATTCTACTCTAATAATTTACTCCCTCCGTTCCTTAATATAAGTCGTTTTAGAGAAATATTTTTGTTCCTTAATATAAGTCGTTTTAGAATTTCAAGTAAGCATTAATTGATTAGTTTTCAATATTACCCCAAATATTAAATGTAACTTTTGTTCTCTCACTATTTTATGTCCAATAAATAACAATCTCTTATTCCAATACAAGGGTAATATAGACAATTGATATTATAGTTAATGCTATACAATCATTACCTTAATGCTTGTGCAAAACCCTAAAATGACCTATATTAAGGAACGGAGGGAGTACATCATATTACTCTATTATATTTAGCTTTTATTTAGACAAAACATTATAAGTAAGTTTGTGTGTGTTATCAAAGTGATATTTAATAGTGTGATGCTAAATTGTTAATTTAAATTGCATAAAATTTTGTTGTTTCAATTAGTTTTGGAACTGAAACCGCACCAAATGAAACCGCAACGCACAGTTCAAAAACGTACTGCACTAATCACAAGCGGTTTCATGTGCGGTTTTGGATTTATCAAACCACACCTAAACGGTTTCGTGTACGGTTTGGGCTTCAAACCACACCATGTTCACCCCTAAACCTACCTTGCAATACCATCAAATTAGTCATATCAAAGCTCCACACCTTAATTAATTCTATGAAGGACTTTATTTCTCAAAACTTGTTTCTCCAAACTTGCAATTTCATGATTCGTCGGATTCTCTACCGTTCACATCCCTATTTGGAATTAATAATCTTATTTGGAATTAATAAGCGACTAAAAAGAAATTCTAAAAACAAAAATGATAATCGTAATTAGGGCTAGCTTAAATATGAAGTTGAAAAGGATAAAAGAGAGGCAAATAGAAGACATACAGAAAGGTGAACATCAGGAGATTAACCTTCAAAGGAGGACATCTCGCCACTCGCAGCAAATCAATCGACAAAAAAGAAGAAAAAGCAGTTCAAATAATCAAATGACGTCGTATTGGATGGAGCCGCCATTGCAGTTGAAGCGAAAGAAGAGAATTCTTTGGCGAAAGCAACGGGAGGAGCAGAGATTTACACAATTGATGCGGCGAAGAAGATGAAGTACGACGAGTTGTTTCTGGTTGAGACGAAGAGGTCTATATTACCCTTGTATTGGAATAAGAGATTGTTATTTATTGGACATAAAATAGTGAGAGAACAAAAATTACATTTAATATTTAGGGTAATATTGAAAACTAAGCAATTAATACTTACTTGAAATTCTAAAACGACTTACTTGAGAGATTTACACAATTGTTTAATATATATATATATATATATATATATATATATAATATTGTGGTAATTCTGTCTAGAAACTAATTTAGTTTTCATCTAAATTTGGAGTGGGAAAAAAACAATTAGAGAGAAGTTAGTAAAAAAAGTTTAGAGAGAAATGTAAGAATTAGTGTATACGGTTTTTAGAGAAAGGTGTATACAAATTCTAGAGAGAGAAAGTGTACACAAGTTTTAGAGAGAGTAAGTTTATACAAATTTTAGAAAAAAGAAAGTTGCATAAAAATTTTAAAAGAGTATAAAAAATTTAGAGAAAAAATGTATTTAAAAAATTACTTGCTATTTGGACTATAATAATATTAAGATTAAGATTAAAATTAAAATTAAAATTAAAATTAAAATATGGGTCAGCTTATATTCGACCTACAGCTACATGGGTTCAAACCACATGACTCGTATTAAAAATAAGTTATACGGTTTTAGTTCTTAATAAACCTATAACCATATTGTGTAACCCAAAACCAAACTAAATCCATATTTTGCTTCTAAACATTGCTATAATTTGGGGCAGGTATTTCTGGCTTATATACTATACAATGGGCATGTAATAAACTAATAATAGCAGTATTAAATTGGAAATAACATCAAAACCTAACAACGGATAAAAAAATTCTTAAGACATCTTTGATATGTTATACAAGACAGTAAGGTGTGATTAAAATATAGTAAAATCCAAAATTTGGAGTATTAGATGCATTTTTGACAGCAATGATCTACACACAAAAACAATTATCAATATAATAAGTAAATTAAGAATTAAACTGCTTCTTAAATTATTTTTTTAACAAGTCAAATTAGTGTCATCCCTAGATTATACCTGTAAAGGACTAAGTGAAGGCAAGAAAAAAATTTTGGTTGGTCCACTTTGAATGACAGAAGGGAAGGGCAGAAGCCGTCCAATTAGTGATCCTGATCCAACGAGCATATTTGCTACAAAAATTAAGGAATAATTAAAAACCAGGTGAAGGTAGTTAGCGAGGGAATATTGCACACAGCTAACACCGCATATAGTGTTCTAATCCTACCTGTAAAAAATATCAGTGGAATTTATTCAATATTGCAACAATATAAAAGGTGCTCAGAGTAAACAATGTACTTGTCATCAAATCAGAATAGCACCTAAGGTGTCAAGTCTCAAGTAAGTGTCCAAGGAGTTTCAACTCCAACATAGAAATGCACATACACAAGTACACATTGTTGAGAATAAATTTTTTTTTTAATAACTCATCACCAGATAAAGTTTCCAAAATTAACATACATTAATGTCAAATCCTTTGATCACAGGTAGAGTAGACAATATATACATTTAAACCACATATGATAATACTTACCTAACCATTGTGCCCATTGTGCAATTAGGTTTGAAAAAAGAAGCGTCCAATGCAAGCGTTCTTTATCCCGTTCATCCCAAATATCTTCAAATTTGTCACCCTATAACGCCGATAAATTTACACTGTTATTTGCCAAACCATCATCCAACATCATAATTTACAATTATGCAGGTCTATATTTGAGCATCTCGAAATATCAAGTAAGTGGTACAAAAAGAAACCTAAATACCAACCTCTGGGTGCTTATCTTCATAGTCACTTTTCCCAAGTAAAGGTTCATTTAAACTATCCATTCCCGATGACTCCAAATGCTCATGCTTTTTCCCGTCAACATCCCCATGGTGGAGTCTTCTCCTTAGTGTTCGTGATGTCATGAATATCAGTTGTTTAATTGACTTCAGCCTGTGTAAGAAATCAGTCACTCACATTTCTAAATTGAAAACGAAATTGGTGACACGTAAGAACGGTGTTCGAAAATTAGAAATACATTTTGAAGTCCTAAAAGTAAAAATCAAGACGAAATTATTCAAATTTAATATAATCAAATATAATTAGTGTATACTAGCTAAAAAGGGACATTTTGACTTCAAAAAGTAAAACTGTATCTATAATTTTAGAAGTAAGTTAGCTAATTGAAATAATTCACAACTGTTTAAATACAGCAACAACAAAATATCATTTAAAAAAACAAATAACAACATTTGGGGAATAATCGCATTCTAATAGTTGATATGATTATAATTGCAGACAAAAAAACATAATATTTGAAATAATTCCAACATAGCTATACATACAGAGATAGGGAAAGGATGAGAGATGAGGAAGATCTGTGGTGGAAGATTGAACAGATTCTTCTGACCAGTCTTTCAACTTTCAAAATATACGCGACGGTGATATGAAGAAACTGAGGTTTCTTGAAGGGAGGGTTTTAAATCTGGTGCGGGCTATTTGGGGGTTTCTTTACACCCAATTTCATTATTCTCAGATTTAAAACCCACTTCTCCTTTGCTCGCTCCTCCTCCCTAGTCGCGTACAAACGTAAGGTTAACGCTCTCAATTAGCTGAATTTTATTAAATATAAAATTCAAAAAGAAACAAAAGTTTAGACTCTGTTTGGACAGCAAGCATTTGAGGATAAAGCTAGAACAACTGGGGAACATTTTAGCATAGGTTTTTGATGAATTATAAAAAGGCCAGCTCTCTAAAAAGGTTATCACTAATATTTATTTACTATACTCGAAAATATTCGCAATATATATTATTTTTTATTTATAATATATTTTCGAACATATGTATTTCAAAAAACATAAAGACAAATAAAAGAGAACCATCGTAACAACTCTGAACAGATTTGTTTTCACCGCGCAGTCAAACATTTTCCACGGAAAAAAAGCTCCAAGAATCCAAACTATGGGGAAAAGTAATGGTTTGAAGAGGTTAATTGTTCAACCTAGGCTCTGAAGTATGAAACTGGAGGCTATATTTTACATAAATGATGAGATATTGTGCAAAGAAAGTGGGTACAGCTTCCGCCTTCATAAAAAAATTATTTAATCAAAACATCATCATCCTCGAGTTAATTTGTATTTTGCTTATATTCCGTGAGTGCCTGTAGTTGGTAGCATTTGAAAATTTGAACACACAAATATAAAGATGAATGATTAACAAATTCAGAAGAAAGAAGCTGTAAAATATTGAACCACTTTCTTTTAAGCAATTACCACAAACTAAATACTTGGTAATATTACAATTTATCTCCACCCCAACTCAAACTAGTTGGGGGTAATACTAGTCCAATACACATGGATAAATTTTTTATTGAATTGAATTGAATTGAATTTTAAGCACTATGCGGGTCTGTGCTAGGGTTTTCAGGGATAAGCCACCTGCTCAAGCGTTGTTTAGCAATCTCTACCTGCCAATATATATATAACATATATATATATATATATATATATATATATATATATAAGATTTGATTAGCATATATTATGACAGACAAGCAACAGCACGAAACAGACAGACGAACAAAAAAGAACAATGGCATTACCTGTTTCTCCCAGTCAGTTTTATAAGTAATTATAACAAGTACAATGGTTTGTACAAGCGTACCGATCAACATCCCAACCCATACGCCCTACAAAACAGAGAGTTATGAAAACAGCAATGTGAAAACAATTTTCTTTTCATACACAACATTAGGAGGACAATGCTCATGCTTTCAGCTCTTATACCATGCATGCGGGAAAAAAACAAAACAATACAACTTGTTGGACTGCATTAAAAATATTCAAATACAACCGCTACTGTTTATTTCATTTTTTTTTCTTCTTCAATTTAAGCAACTGAAAGTATGGGGGATGAAAACACTCACTTTGACGTGCAGTTGAAGAACATAACCAAGCACAACTCCGATGGGAATCCCTACCAAGTAATAGCATCCAATGTTCACATATGCTACGATGCTCTGCCAACCAGCCCCAATGGCAACACCTATAAAACAAATAATAGCGTCTTATGTTCATCAATATATTGAACTAATTATTCTATACAAAGAGATATGAGATGATTAATGATCTTACTCCAAACTACTAAAAACTAACAGAAAATAATTACATAAAATTTACCTGAAAGAACTGGCTGAATGCTGTTCAGTAGTATGGAACATGCCAATAGGGGTGATAAATCAGCTACTGCAGCGACAACTTCACTACTTTCGGTGAATATGTAAGCTAGCCGCCCCCGAAAAAACAGGAAAAATAAGAATAGCACAAATCCTATAGCGAATGATATAGATACTATCAACCCGATTGCGAATTTTGCAGCTTTGGAGCTTCCCCTTCCAAGCTCATTTGAGACTCGTACACTAGAAGTTTTAAACATATATAAATTTGCAGAGTCAGTACAATCTAACATCTAGGGACGTTGGATGATTCTCTTTTAAAGGGAAGTGAATGAAAAGGTTATAGGGACCCTCTGCCTGATCTATCAAACTCTTTATTTTTGTGTGTTTTATATTAAGCCTAAAAAGAAAACTCAGAAGGAAATGAGGTTGGGCTCAACAACAAAGGTAATACCTTGCTGCAGCCAAGAAACCAAGGGATATCATCATTTCCCAACCATTGATATTAAGGCTGCCAAAAGAAGAAAAATCTCATTAGTTGGGTGACTATAAAACCATATATATAAAAATAAATTGGGAACTAGAGGATAGCAGAGAGTTACCAGATAGAAAGAGCGTCAATGGCAACCTCAGCATTCTTCATGTTTCCAGTTAAAAGTAGTAGTATAGTGTTGTACCATAGTTCAAGACTGGCAAGGAAATCCCAGTTTAGAATGTTAATGTGCAGATTTGTAAGAACAATTGGTATGGTCTGTTAATATCCCTATACAGTACAATATCATCTTTCTTTTGGAATGGTCCAAATTGGTAAGACCATAAACAAGGGACATCAACCCATTTCAGGTGGGGACCACTGTCCCTGGCTTGCCAATATATGTGGCTTGGAGCCCAGAGGTGGTTGCATGCCTCCAAAATGAGTATATTAACCGAGAGTTTAAACAACCCGAAAATTGGTTAATTGTCCTTTCCAAGAGAAACGCTTTCAACCATTTTATGTAGTTGGGATACATACTTTTTATACGCCACCACGAAAATTTGATAAGGATGATCTTTTCTATATTTGTTAGTATATTTATCTAACAAAATCCATAACGTAGTAAAGTGCTCTCAGTAGAAAAAATTCAACATGAACTGCGAATCATTGCAAAGTTACGTAACTACAAAAGTGCCAGAGTGCACCAATTTTGTTCCTACAACAGCAATATCTGGTCTGCTTGAAATCCAGTATCAAATTCCCTAACATAATAAACGGTTAGACACAACATAACTGACATAACTTGCAAAAGAATTGAAAAGGCCTTACCAGAGCATAGCACCAGATGACAGCGAGAGCTTGATGATTGGCCATAGATCCTTGAAAGCCAACAATGAAAAACCTGTCCATGTCTCTGGGCACCATCCACCAAAAAGATAAACAAGTTGACCTATATTTGGAATCCAAAATGCCAATATTGTAGATACCATAGCCCCAGAAAGTCCAAACTTGTATTTCACTGTCAAAAGCCACGAGAGAAAAACATGGATTGAAAGTGAAAACGCTGCCAAGTATGCAATAATCATGTTCTTGCTCTGTGCTTGAAGGAACATTTGACAGGTGAAGGATACAATGAAGGAAAACACCACAGGTATTAGCCAGAGAGAAATTGTTCCTGCCACTTCTGCAATAGATTCCTCCTGGCCTAGAGCTATTAGAATTGGGGTTGTGAAGATAAAAACTGGTAAAAGAAAAATTGAGCATAGCAACAAGATAAGCCATGATCTTTGAAGATATACTCCAAGCATGTTGTATTGTTTTGCACCATATGATTGGCCACATAGTGTTTCCAATGCGCTAGCCATACCCAACTGCATATTCAAAATAAAATCAACTGAGACTAGAGACTTAGACTTAAAATTACTGATCTCTAAATTAAATGGATCTTCATGAAAGTCTGCAAAATTTAAATAAAGCAAAAGCTTCGGTTGATATTATTGACTACCAACCAATATAATATTCCTCTAACAACCTGGATTTGGTTTCTAGAAACAAGGTCGCTGAATAGCTAAGGAAATAAATCAAGTTGTTTGGACAAGGCACTAAAGCTGGCAGAAACTCAGATTATTTGATGACGCCACTCTGCAATCAATGGAAGAGGTCTCGTGTGATACTATGCTTTACCTTATGGAAACCAACAATATGTTGGTGCATATGATTTTAAGTAGGAAATTCCACATATACCTGTTAATTTGTGTAATTAATTATTAAGCTATGAACCTAACTCAAGATATCAAATGCTCTCCAAAATTTCAATTTATTCAAGGCTCCTTCAGTCACAAGGACAACTGCCAAAGCTGATCAACAATGTCATATTTATTGCTCCACAAGTAAAGTTTGAATATTTAGAAAAGGCAGAAAGGAAAATCTCTTTCATTGGTACACACACAGTTCTTATTTGGTAGTAATCCATTGATTCCAATCAGCAGTATCTAAGGAAAGCACACTAGAAAAGGCATGGAAAAATCATACCAGTATACCATTTGCAAATCTCAACAAAACAGTTGACACTAGAGCATAGGCAGCAAGCTCTGTGGCTCCAATATGGCCAATAAATGCCTGACTAATGATGGCAACGCCAAACGTCGATACTCTGGTGAATATTGCAGGACCAGCCACAACCCACATTTTCTTGCTCTCGATCCATACCCTGTCCTTGAGTTTCCCATCCTCATCAACACCATCTTCTGCTGTTTGAACTTTTCTCAGCAGCTTTTCATTAATACTACCCTCCATGGTGATCTGCAAATAAAACCTTCTTCTGCTGTTAATACATAGACAATTATGCCTGCAACCCAGTTTCAGTTATTGCACGGCATTATGACTCTTTTAGTCTTTTATCTATTGGCAGTTATTATAAACAAGTAGAACTCTTCCCATTTTTTGAGTTTGTTAATATACAAATCAAAAGATACCTATCAATGAAAGAAACAGAATATAAGTTTGCTCAGTATAAATAAAGCCAACCCATGATGTTTGATACTGAAGAAAAAAAAAAGTGAAAATAAATGTTAAAGTGCCCAATAAACACCAGATCCTATTAGGATTACGCAGGGAGTGATGTAGAAACATGAATCTGTATATAAAGTATATATATATATATATATATATATATATGATTATTCAGGGGGTATCTACAAATTTAATCATTAGACAGTACTCCATTTTAGAAACACCAAAAAAGATAAAGTGAGAGAAGTAAGAAGGGGACTTACAGAGTGAAGGAATGAAGAGAGAGTAAAGAGAATTTCCTCACTCGTTGCTGGATTGTTTGTTGATGATGGGTCGTCTTACTAAAACTAGTAGAAATCAAGAATCCCCAAAGAAACGGAAGGATGTCTCTATTGGCTATTGCAGTATTTTCTGGTTCTTTTGTTTTGTTTTCTTTTCTTTCTACTCTCTCCCTCCGTTCCTTTTTGTTTCTATTTTTGGAGAGATTTTTGTTAAATATTTAATTTTTCATATATTACCTTTTATGATTAAAATTACTATCTCCGTCCCATAATAAATAATAATAATTTTAACTTCAGGCATATGAATTAAAAAAATAATTTAATAATTAAATTTTGTATGAAATTTCATCACTGTCCGTTTATGAAAAATTAAAAATTACTAATACAAGAAAAAAATTATTAAAAAATAAGAGAAATCAGAAAGTAATATAAAAAAATAAATAATTTATTTTTATAAAAAATTAATTTTTTAATAAATTTTAAAAAACTAATATTAAAATTTTATACTTAATTTAGTCGATCAAAACAAAAAATAATAGCACATATAGGAGTATTCGTTTTTCTTCTTTTGTCTCGTCATCTTTATGGAAAGGAGGAAAGGAAATGTGGACCAACATGAATGCGGTCGAAACGAAAAACGTGGCTATCCAATTGCCAAGTGAAAGCAGGCATGAAAAAAATTCATCAATCAGATGCTTACCGGGAAATTGGCCGCTGTGTAAATAGTAGTAATTGAATTGAATTTAGTAACATGTGGACCTGCGACTTTCTACTGTCTTTTTCTTGTTCACAATTATTGGCCCTACAAAATTAATTACTACTCATTTCGACCACAAATATTTTCAGAGATTATTACAGTTTTACCTCAATTGAATTTTAAATTTAAACTTGAGTTATTTGATTCACATTATTTCAGTAATTTGATGTAGTTGTTAATGTGAAAGATAATTTGAGCTTAATTATTTTAAATAGTAGAAGAAGATAATCAAGTTAAAATAATTTTTGAATCCAATTACTTATGGACACTTTCTATTTCTTAATCATATTTTAAATATATAATCCAAATTAACACTTGCTACTTCAATTTCAGTTATACTCATTTTATATGATAAAGGGTTGTGCTGCAAGTAAACATTGGAGTGTATGCAATCCGCAAAAGTACATTGCAGCTCTTTTATCTGCAAATAGAAATTTGGACACTGCACCTCCCTACAACTCAATTGGGTACCGATCTCAGACTATATCATAAATTCATTCGGAAATTAAATAACAAATAAAAAACTTACCCCCTCTCCTCCCGAGAAGAAAGCATCATTTGTAATAATGTAATCTGAGCTGATGACCATCACTAGTTGTTAGTTAACATATTAGTTATCCTATCCACTGGAAGGTTAAAAAAAATTACTTAGAAACTCCGAAAATGGTACATGTTATCATATTAGCTATCAAATCTTGTAATCATCGCAGAGCCCCCCAAGGAAAGGAAAGAGGGGATAGGGAAGTTTAGGGGAGGGAACGGATTATACTTCGCAAGTATATTCCTAAGTCTAGAACATGCCTATTAATATACAAATGTCACAACCCCTGCACTACCAGAGGAATTCTCACTGCCGAGGCACAGGCGGTGGTGTTGCCTGATGACTTTGACCATAGAATCCAATACCTGGAGGCCGATAATACCCACCATTGGAGGTCTGCGGCTGAGTTTGAGACGACTGTGGCAGCTGAGGTGGCGCTGGTCTTGCTAATCCCATTGCAATATGTGAAGGCAAAGGAGGTGGCAGTGGTAGGGTGCTAGAACCATATCCGTAGGGCATGAGTCCAGCAGATTGAACAAATTGATTTGTAGGAGAATTGGAAGGAGGTCCAGGTGGTGGTGGTGGAGGTGGTGCTGATGGCGGAAACGGAGCTTGCATCTGGTTGGCTTGAGACATGGACTGCATACTTGTTGATAGTGCAACTGGCACATTACCCATCGATTGCTGTTGTAGATTAGTAAAATATGCTGTACTACCAGCCTCAGAATTGTTGACGTCCGAAACAGACATTGGTTTCTCCAATTTAGGTCTCTTTTCTGGAGGGAACATGGATAAACCAGAAGAGAATCCAGCTGATTTTGACCCACCACTCATGGAGGCAACCTCTTCAGCAACTAGGGAAGAGAGAACAGACGTAAGCATCTGAGCAGAGGATGTAGAAGCAGCAAGCTTCGCAGCAACTGCAGCTGCTGCCGCCTTCTTCTTCTCCTCTTCAATAGTTTTGGTAGTTGCCGATGACATCACAGTCTGAGCTGGTGGAGGCAGATTGTTTAGCTGAGGCGAAGGCATGTTTGCTTCAGCACCCCTAGTGGCTTCCAGTTGTTGGTTATGAATTATCATCGGCGGTGATGTCAGTCTCCCCCTCAAATTTACCACTTGGTCAAGCTGACATCTAGCTACCTGCATACACCCAGAATGTGACTGTTCATCCAGAAGAGCAAGTGCACACATATATTGTATCCCAGCAAGTACTTAAATAAGATCAAACAAATGTAACGTGATGTTTAAAGAGAAATCACAATAAAAAATATATGGCATCAAAAGCAGCGGCAAGGCCAAAATTTTGTTCTAATGAGAGCTAAATTTTAAATTAAAAAAAAATCAAATAGAAAACGTCAAACAAGTATTCATAATTTCAATTCCTGTTGCATTTTCTTAATAATTATTTATTTTGATTAATTTAATATTTATCTTTTACAAACAATAAATTAAAATCAAGTTATCAAAAGTACAAAAAAAGAAAGAATCATAAAAAGAACACAAGGCACATCAATAATACATGAACATATAGATTGGAGAGTACGGATAGGAAAAAACAAATATCGAATAGTGATACAAAGATGAGGAGAAAAGACAGAATAGAGAAACAAATGGCCGTATACACTCGCATGAGTGTAGTTCCACCCCTGATCAAAAGTTGCCAGAGGAGATAAAACAGTATTAGCTCTCATTCTTACACATGTTATAATGCTTTTGTTACACGAGGATCATGAAGAAAAAATGAAAAAGGGTATGTTCTGGACACAAGTCTTCTTTTGGTACATTTGAACATCCCCTATTCCCCACCCCTCGCCCCCCGCCCCCCCCCCCCCAAACCTAAAACCACCACAAACCAACAAAAAAAACTACCCCTTAACCCCCCACCTAAAACCACCACAAACCAACAAAAAAACACTACCCCTTAACCCCCCACCCCCCACCCCCCACCCCCCACCTAGCCTAACACCACCATCTAGAGTAATCATCAAAGGGTTACCTGCACTCTGCTATGCAATTAGGAGGGTATGAACACCCAACTTCATGGTACACAAGTAAACTACATGAATTACGAAACATACAATACAGGCTAGTTCTAAGCATACTAGACAGTCATGGCTGAACAAGAAATACTAAACATAAACATTATATTACACAAACATGGTGACATAGGATAAGGTGAATGAAGGAATAAAGGGGAATAAAAAGAAGATAACAAGACGACAAAAACCCAAAAGCACGAAGCTTAAAATCAATATATCAATCAAATGAATGACATGATGGTTTACATCAGTTTATATAAAATATATAAAACCCTAAACTTGGAAAATCCTAATACTATTTAGTTACCTGATTTCAAGAGGAAGCAAATCCTTAATAATAATCTACTATAATTATGAGTACTAGAATAATCTACCTAATATAATAATATTCCCCTTATTCCACAAAAAAGTCTCATTTACCAATTTTGTTTTTGTTCCACAAAAAGAGTCCAGTTCTAGGGATTATAATAAAATGACACAATATCCTCTCAGTTTGTGATCATAATTTCATAACCATAGCATAACACTAATAACTTATTATTTTTAGGGTATACATTGAACAGAGATACTTGACATTTGCAAATTATGCAGATTGAAACTTTTTTTAGAACAGTAGTAAAGACAATTACAACTACTTTCTCTCTAAATAAAAACATAACAATTTATTAAATAAAAAAAACAGCTACTAGTCTCCTGTTCCCATCCTCTCATCACTCCCCCTCTGCTGCAAAAACTCGACCACGAGTTTTGAAGTGTGAAAATATGAAAATCCATGATTGACAAGATACCGAAGGTTGAGACAATTTTCCAATTTTATGAACAGTCTCACAAACCATTTGTGACACCAACAAAGACTTCATAGCAGCTTGAGAATCAATTATACCATCTTGAAAAGAAAGTCAACATGTTCCACCTTGATAAGCTCTTCGAATTTCTTCAACAAGAGGCTTCAATATTCGCCGAGTTATCAACTTTTTCCTCGCATGACTCACTGGTGATCTCATTAAAATGGTCTTCAACAAGTTCATTCACAACAACATTCTCAAAGTCCTGAGTTTGAATTATGGAGGTTGAAACTTCGAAGTTTTGCCCATGAAGAAGGGACTTGATTGTTGCTTTCTCCGCTGTCATGATCAAAAGCATCCATTCTCAAACAAAGCTCCGAAGTAGTAACCGCGGTGAATGAAGGAGATAACAAAAATTTTCAACTTTATATTTTGACCTTTTTTTTTCACTAGGACCTAATGAAAAGAAATACTAAACTAGGGTAAAATTTGTAACAAATGAAAGTTTGGGTTGGATATGTGAAATTTTAAATTTTTAGGGGTGTTTTTGAAGTTCTAGCAAACTACAGGGATTAGATATGAGAAGTGAGTTAACATAAATCGCACAACGAGAGACCAGGGAAAGAAGGCAAGGTTGGAGGGTGTCTGCATCAGTACTGAAAGGGGCAACGCCTGAAGTCGGAAACATGAGATCGGAGAGGCAACAGTGCTGGAGTAATCCACTCTTTCTTCTTCTGTTCTTTTTCGGCAAAACTAATAATTTTACCACCGAAGTCGGCACGTTTTATTGAATACCTGATTGAACTTTTAATTTTTCAAATTAACTCATTGAACTAATTATTATTTTCAAATTAGGTCACTCCGTTAAAAAAAGTAGACAGACGTTAAAATTTTATCTACGTGGCTCTAAAAAAAATATATAAAAAATAAAAAAAGTACACGTGGCAAAAAAATAAATAAGCCTTCTTTTTACATTTTAAAGATTTAAAAAAAAATTAACATTTTAAAATTTTAAAAATGACAAACATAATAAAATAAAACAAAAACAAAAAAATCAAAACATCTTTCTTCTTTAAAACAGATTTAATCATCTCTCTTCCTTCACCCCTGCTCTCTCTTCTCTCCTTCCAAATCAAATTCGAAGATCTACTCTCTTTCTTTTGGGTTTTATTTTCTTGGTTTTTTTCATATCTGCAAGATAAAAGGGAATTCGTTAGGGTTTTGAGACAGGAAGACTCTCTTGTCCCGATTGCAATGGAGGATTCATCAAGTCGATCGAGAATCCGACCCGACCCCCACTCTCGGATTCCCGGCGGCGAAGTTTTCCGTCGGCGGCGATGTGGGGATCGGGTAGATTTCAGTACCTACCCTTTTTGCAGGCTTTGTTCCTTGGTTTTGGACTTTTTCAGGCATGCTCTGTGCTCAATTAGATTGCTTCCTCCCATAATACTAGATTCAATTCCATCAGATTTGGGTCTCAGAATCCCCACTAAATATTCTCAAGGAAAATGGGATTTTGTGAACTGGGGTCTTGCTAATATCCCATTTATTTGAAGAATTATTTGTTTTCTTGAAGTGGTTTTGGTCAATTTTGTGTCTTTGGATGTAAAGATACAATTTTACAATTGGGAATATTTTGATTTGTGATGATTTGGTTGGTTTATGTATGGGTTATTTTTCATTAACCCTAGCTTTAAGCAAAGGCATAACTTCAGGCATCAATTCAATAACTAATTTCTTCTCGTCAGACACCGATGTCAATTCCAAACCCAATTTCTTGATCTTCCCCAATTGTTCGCCATTCAAACTGCTGCAAAAATCTTTAGCAATCTCTCTAAATGCCGAATTCGCCGCAAGCCATAGCCAATTGGGAATCCGCAAGTCATCGATAAATGAAAAATGTTTGGTTTTTTAATTGATTAAGATTTGATTTATCTTGATAAATAAATTTAATTTAATGAATGAAAAAATATTTTATTTTTATTAGTTTTTATTGTGTTTTATTATGTTTTTGTCATTTTTAAAACTTTAAAATGTTAAAAATGTTTTATTTTTATTTCCAAGTCATTGTTGCTGATTGGCCACCTCATTTTTTATTTTATTTTCCCTTTTTTTTTGCTTCCACGTATGAAACCAATTTGACAGTCGTTAACCAGATTTGACAGAATGACCCAATTTGAAAATAATAATTAGTTCAGTGAGTTAATTTAAAAAATTAAAAGTTCAATCAGGTATTCAATAAAACGTGTCAATTTCGATGGTCAAATCATTAGTTTTGTCGTTCTTTTTCTAGGTATTGTAGCATCGACACTACCACACCAAAACACAATGGGATTACTTTAGCTTCTTTTATTTTTTAATAGTTGTGGGCAGTGGTTGTGATTGATGATGTTGCCAGCTGGGTTTTTGTTAATATTGCAGTTATGGTGCAGCAAAGGTAATGACAATCAATGTTCGGGAATATCGATTTTGTGATAATAACTTTAGGATATTAATGTTGGCCAAAAAAATTGGGTACAAAGAAATTGATCTAAATCAGAGTACCATGTACTCCCTTCGTTCCAAAATATAAGATTATTATGGACTTTTGAAAGTAAATTTGAGACATTTACAAACTCAAAATTCATACAAATTCATTTATTTTTAGTTAATACAATGAGGAATAAATAAGTAATACTAATTATTATAGTGTAATTTCAAATGAATCATACAACTTTTGAAATTGAATAAGTTTCAAATTTACTTTATAAGTCAAAAATGATCTTACATTTTGATACAACTGATGCAGAACAAGATGAATGAAAAATAAAGGGTGATAAAAAAAGAGTAAAAACAAGGGAAGCTTAAAATTAATATATCAATTCAACCAATAAAAATGATGGTTTGCATCATGTAAGACAACCCTCAACTTGGAGACGAATAAAACATTGGTACTACTTGGTTACCTCAGTTACCTAATTCGGAAAGGATACAAATCACTAATAATAATCTACTATATGATGGAGACCACAAGCCCAGGCAAAGAAGAAAGTAATTTATCTACTATAGGGAATTTAATCGAGTCCGACTAGGTAGTAATTGATGTAATTAAGCTTTTTATTTAATATTTGGGGATTTCAGGTAATTTATAAAATACTATTATTTAGTTGGTATTTTCATCTTTTATTGTTTCCCAAGTAATGTTAAGGTTTTAAGTCTATTTAAATAGTGATGTAGTCTGACCCCAAACCACCTCGAGTAAGAACAATATTGCATCATTAATAAATTGAAGATGGGATACTGTATACCCTCCCTACCAATACAACACTACTGTTAGCAGGCCCACATCCTCACTCTTCCTAATCAATCTTCTCAATACATCAACCTCAAGAGGAAAGACCGAAAGAGAGAGGAGATAAAGGATACCCTAAGGCAAGCCCCTAGAACTTACTTAAAAAAATGACCAACAACATCTCCCTCCAAACCCCTTCCGCTCCAACACCCTATTATCTACGAAATCCCAACACACCACATCTTCAAAAACCTTATTGTAACCAATCAAGGTTAAAATTATGAAATTAGGGGAACATATATTACCAATTTATTTAAAGGAATATACTACCCCACCTCTCACTAGGACTATAGTTCAAAATAAGAAACTTAGTCAAATTCTTAAACCAGCATGACTGGGCAAAATTACAAAAGACACTTTTCCTTGTGGTCCAGAAAAGGACATACAGCTTCCATACATGAGACCAATCAACTTGTACGTATCTCTTTACAAAAATTAAGTTTGCCTAGGAGATTTGTCCTCATTTTTAGAAGAGTTTTTTTCAAATACTGAACAATTTGTTATTGGGAATAAAAATTTTTAAAAAAATATATTAGTGTGTCCTAGACAAACCTTAATATCCCAAGAAAAAGTAAACAAATCAAATAGGACTCTCATGGGACATGAAAGTTGAACCTAGAGGTAGCTGGGTCAACCGCTCATGCCATCGGGCAAGAGCCAAATTCTACATAAATTAGTCATAAAGATACCTCTAAAAGCGTCCACAACAGAAGCCCAAAGAGACGGAAGAAAAATAAGCTTATCATTCAAAAGCTTAAAACAGAAGGCACTTTCACTAAACAATGTAGCATTACGCTCATTCCAAATGCCCCACAAAATAGAAAAACACACTTGTATAAAATTTAGCATTCCAAATCCTCAAAAAATGAATTGGTAGCATATCTTCTACCGTTACAGAACACACCTACTCCTCTCCTAGCACTCCAAAGAGAACTCCACAGACCCCAAGCAACAAGACAATGCAGAAATAAATAAGCATATATTACTCGCTTGCAAATAAATCAAATGTCTGAAGATAGAACTTTGTAAGGCCTACGATCTTGATAGAGATCATTAGTATTCAATTTTTGTAAAATCAGAGACCATACAAAAGCCTTGACTTTGGAAGAGATCTTGCTTTCCAAAGGTACAATGCCAATGGTAATGAATTACGAACAATAGACAGAGTCAAAAAAGAGGCGTAACCCTTACAAGAAAAGGAACCAGTTGAAACTAAAGTCTAAGAAGAGGTACATAACTAAACAGAATCAAGGGAATTTAGCATCTCATTAGACTCCAAATCCATGATATTTCTAAAGAAATAAAAACCACAAGAAAATTCCAAATATGTGGGAGTATCTAAATCATGCATCGCCAATGTTCTTATTCTTAGGCTTCAAAGTAGATGCTTGTCTCAATAATTGATACATGACAGCAATATGAAAAGAATGAATAGGTAGAATATTGCTATAACGACAGAATAATAACTGGGATTTAGGCTCCCTAGTTGAACTTCTAGAATCTCTTGATTCAAACAAATATAATTCAATCACATGATCAATCAAATTTATAATATTTCTCGATACCAGTAGTAATAAAAATCTATTTGAACTTTTGATGATCACATCGCTGTTTAAAGAGAGTTAAAACCACAAGTTCTACTTGAGGAAGAATAAAAACTAAAATTAAAATATCCAAGAAACTGATACTAGAAAAACATTCTCAACAAGTGAGGCAAGCAATAAACAAGATGTCATATTAGCATAACTGGAGTCCATAAGACAGAGATACTCCACAAGTGCAATAGGTATAGGCAACGTGGGTTAAATGTTTTTTTAGTCACTGTACTTTATGTCAACTTACAAGTGAGTCACTCAACCGTTTTTTCATACAGTCAACTCACTCAACTTTTGTTTTCTTATAAAACGTTACAAATTTTGTTGAGTAATGTTGACTTTAAACGGTTTGACCACATAGGATAGAGAAAGCTGACATGGAATAGTGACGTGAAAAAAAGAAATATTTATTGAATCCTACTCACTACACACATAAGCTATAGCCCACCCATCAAAAACAATTATCCCATGCCCAACCAGCCCACCCGACTACCATAACAATTGAAACAAACAAAATAACGTTTAAACTAAGACATCAATCGAGCAAAACAAACTTGTTCAGCAAAAAAAACAAAGGCAAAACTAATGATTATGCCACTGTAGTTGGCACCTTTTACTTATTGACCCACTGAACTTCTAAAATTTTTAATTACCCAACTAAACTAATTAAAAATTTGAAATTACCTCATTCTATTACAAAAATTAGACAGCCGTCAACTTCATTCAGCTCTTTTCATACATGGCAGGAAAAAAGAAAGAAATAATGACTTGGCCAAGTATCTCATGTGACATGTTTTATTTTATTTTTCTTTTTTATCCCCCCTCTCTTCTAAACTCTTGTCACTGGCTGACAGCCTGACACCATGGTCATAAAACTAACTTCTGATTATCTCTTTCAAGCTTGGCTAAGGAGATTTCTAATGAAAAATTGGTAAGAGCTTGAATTTTTGGAAGGTCTCTATTGTGGATCTGATGAAAATCTTCTAATTTATTAGATTTTTATTTGTTAGAGAGACCCGTTGCTTTCTTTAATTCCAAATGAAAAGATAGAGAAGCATGAATCTAGAAAATATAGAAAGGTTAAAATTTGATACTTTATCCACCCATGAATTCTACTACCGTCAATTTGCTGGTTTGTTCTCTCACCCAATTTCTCACTCAAGTTCTTGTGATTTCTCTTTATTTTCAATCACAAAAAATCACCGTGTTCATCCCCCACCTCAGCCCACAATTTTGTACTCCAAAAACCTCTCCTCTTATCCAAAAATCTTGTTCTCCTTCTACAAATGAGGCCAAACAAAAATCTCCTCCATTTCTCTCTCCATGACAACACCTAACTTCTCTTCTGCTCACCTTCCTCCCATCCCTCTTCACCCACAACAGATTCTCCGACGCCAATCCATCCTCAAACACAATTTCGCCGACCATGTCCACCACTTTCTCCTTCATCCTCCACCGCCCCCAATCACGGGAAAATAAAACTTGAAAGAAACCCAATTTTTTATATTTTTATATTGTGAAATTACCAGTGTTCTAAAAATCTCCGCCAAGATCCCCCTTGACGCCCCGCCTAGGCGCTAGGCCCCCTTGGCGCCTCATCTAGGCCCAAGGCGGCAAAAAAATCTCTACAGAAAATTAGGCCTAGGCGGAGAGTTTTTTTTATTTTAATAACTACCCAAATTAGATCTTGATATATTTATTTTTCTAATGATTTATCATATTCATAATACAGGTTGTATATCAAATCACAACAAGAAGTGAACAATATCAAATCAAAATGGATAATTTTATTATAGTTATAATTTTTTGAACTTGTGCCAACATCAAATTATATAAATGATGATACATTTATAATATTTAGTTTAATTCAATATAAATATTATTCTTAAATTTATGTTTAGTTTATTAAGTTTTAATATTGAATTAAATTCTTGAAATTTTAAATTTTATTATTTAATAGCAATCTTGTTTATGAATAAAATTAATACGTTAAAAATATGTTTGAACTTTGAACAATTGCATGTTTGTGTTTGACCTTTGACATTAGCAATATGAATGTGTTTGAACTTTAAGTAAAGGCTTTTATTATCTTTATTATAGATTGTTTTACTTTATATTATTGTTTTATTTGGATAAATATAAGAAAATATATTAAAATTGACAAAATAAAAAATCTCGTCCAGGCCCCGCCTAGGCCCCCCTCGGTCGCTCGCCTCCCGCCTAGTGCCTTTTAGAACATTGGAAATTACCTTTTAATTGGAGCAGATGGAGCTCAAATATGCTACTAGTTAGTATTGTTAGAGAGAAGCCCCAACTTGGAACTCTGATATGAAATTTGAGAATAAGAATTTTTTGGCAATGGTGTAGGCGGAAAGGAAGAAGACTGAAGAGAGAGAAGATAACATTATTGTTGTTGGGAAATTTTTTTAATGACATGTTATTTTTGTCTAGTCAGATTAGCCAAGTCATTATTTCTATCTCTTTTCTTTTCGTCATGTATGAAAAAAAACTGAATGAAGTTAACGACCGTCTAATTTTTGTAACAAAATGATGTAATTTCAAATTTTTAATTAGTTTAATCGGGTAATTAAAATTTTTAAAAGTTCAATGGGTGGATAAGTAAAAGGTGTCAACTACAGTGACATAATCATTAGTTTTGCAAAAAAACAAAAAAAAAACACAATTTTAAAGGGGGCAAGACACAAAACAATCAATTAAAATAGACAACCAACTCCCTAAAATAAACAAAAGACTAATAAATTAATTAAATAATTAATATGGCCAAATCTCTGCCCTTTCCTTGTAATTAAACCAGATAGACCCAACTCTCTCTCTATCCACGTCTTTCCAATCAATTTTTAACAAATTATTAACGAAGTAAAGTAGTAGTGGTGGTGGTGGTGCCAGATCTGAGATGGAGTTCTCCCCTTTTTGTTACTGACTTACTGGAGATGTTCACCTTTTTAGGCCGATGATGGTGGGGTTGCTGCGTACAATTGTCGGAAGCCATGGAGATTTCCCTTGATGATTTTACAGATTTATTACTCCATCCTCTTCATTAATCAGTTTTGGGTGTTTATTCTTTCATTTTGATTTGTTCAAATGGATGTATTAACTTTCAAATCTAAACTGCTTGTGTTATTGCTTATCTATTTTCAAGTTTGATTTGGATTTTGGGGCTAGGTTCTGCCATATTTGGGGTTTCCAATTTCGACATAAGTTGTTTCCCCCTTCTTCTTTGTTGCTTATTATCTTATTGTTAAATCTGATTTTGGGAGTTTCTATTTCGCCAGAGCATCGGTTTTTTGGTCTGGTTTCTGGCGTCCCAATCGGTGATATGGGTCACCTAACTTTGGTTGAAACTTATGGTGCTTCTACCGGCTGATTTGTTCTCATTCGGAGATCTGCCTCCTACTGATTTTGGCATTTTATTTACTTATTTCCTTCCATTAAATCAGTTGGGTTTGTTTATATTATGACAATTAAACTTTAATAATTTCTTCAAGAAATGTTCCTCGCACACATCTATCAATTTTCATTCTGAGCTCATTTCAATTCTGTCGTCACCATCACCCAGGCCATCTTTGGCCGGTTTCCATGGAAGGGGATCAACTACCTCTTTGTTTCCCTGAATTTCATAATACTCCTAAAATAAAGGAGATCAATTTTGGCTTTTTAAAAAATCAAAATAAATTTATAAATATGTATGTATATAAAATCAATAAGAATTGTAAAAACAAATGTATAAATGTAAAAACAAATGTATAAATAGGTATATATATAAAATCAATAAGAATTGTTTTGTAATTTTAGTATATTTTATTTTTGTAATTTTTAAAATAATTAGGTTGTGTTTGATTAGCTCTTAACGCCTCTTAACTGGTGTGCCTCTGATTCAGTCAGAGAAAAAACTTGTTTGATAAATTTTTTTTTTTGCTCTTAATGCCTCTTAATCAGTTAGACACAAAATTAATTCTAAACCAATCAGAGGCATGTCTGAACAAATTATTTTTTTGGACAGAACCTCTTCAATATTATAAATTTCCTCTATTCCTAAATTCCTTCACCCATTAAAAAACCCCCAAATTCTCCATTAATCTGCCATTAATCTGTTGCGTAAGAATCAGTAAGAACCCGAGATTGGCCGGCGATTGTTGCGCCAAAGTTTCTACTAGCCCCTTTCAAAACCGACTCATATATATATACCCAAATCACATAATTAAAAATTGCTCAAGTATAATGAACGTATATAAATATACATACACATAGATATACAAATATATATGAAGAGAGAGATAGATGAAGAAAGAGGGAAGTGAAGGTACAGCGGGTGAAAAGGAATCCTGGAGGGGCTGTGAGTAGAGAGACTGGTGAGCAAGCCATCGAGCGAGCCTGACGCGAGCCATGGTGGAAATTGTCAGCGTAAGAACCAGAGGATTTGGGGGGGGGGATAGGGATATTATAAACCCAAATTGAAGGGAAGAGTAGTTGGGAAAGTGATGTTTTGTTTAGGGGTTAAAATGGTAAAATACTACTATTCAGACATTTGAAAAAAAATAATTATCAAACAACATTTCTTCATTCAGATATAATTCTAAACAGATGTTCTACATTATTCAGATGTCTAAGTTATTCAGATTTTATCAAACACAACCTTATACTTGTAAGTTGTAACTAATTATCTAAAAACCTATTTTCTAATAATCACAAAAATAAGTAAATTTTTATTTTTATTTTTTCCAATTTTTTGCTAACTTTAGTGATTTTATTTTATTTTTAATTTCCACTCAAGAGTGACCATATCATACATGAGTTTAATGTTAGTTTTCTCTCTCTTGCCATATCAGCTTTCTCTCTCTTATGTGGAATCTGACGTGGCAAACCGTTTAAAGTCAAGATGATTTAACAAATTTTCTAACTGTTTCCAAGTAAACAAAAGTATAGTGAGTTGACTGTAAGAAAAAACGGTTGAGTGACTCACTTGTAAGTTGACATAAAGTATATTGACCAAAAAAGCATTTAACCCAGTAACGTGTCGGGTTGGAGGCAAACTAGGATAATCAACAAGAACCAAGGGAGGAAGAGAAGCGTTGTTATGGCAAGGCTCAACAACTAATTCCTCACACATAAGATTTGTAATATTTTCATTTGGAATATAACATAATGGAACGATCAAAACCTCGCTAGAAAAATCCATAACAAGTTCAGTAAGAGTATTTTAGTATTTACGTCATGAGGAACAAGATGTTTGGTCCTCATGCAGTCATCTGTCCAATTTATCAAGGCAAACAGAATTGACCAACTCCCGTTCACAGTTTTACTACAGATGCTACACGAGCAATCTCTTTTATGTTAACTTGTAGGGAATTAGAGGACAGACTGATTCCACTGATTGCAGTTGAGGTTGGTCAACGAACTAACTGATATGGGCTAGGCTAGGCTAGACTAAATAGTAGGGATAAATCAATACACAGAAGTCAAAGAAATGTTTATATTTCTTTTAAAGGAAATGGGTGTTCAGACCTCTTACACCTTTCGATGAATCACACATGCGCACGTACCCCCAAAAAATCCGTGCACCGAGTAAATCCAAGCATAAGCTTGTGTATCCCTTGAAGTTATGCTTGTGCGAGTATCTCTTGGAGTTAGCAAGGTTTGATAATGTAACCTATCCTCCCCCCGTTATGATGGAACACATGCAATTGAATTGAACAATTGGCATCCAAGTAAGGTTTAAAATAGCGGTTCGTGTAAAATTTAAACAAGAGGGTCTGGGTCACAATGTGTATCTGTTTAACATGAAAATTTATTTTCTTTGATTTCAAAATATGCATAATTTCAACAAGAGTATTAATGAATTTGACCGACCGACTTTACCCATTCTGGGAATATCTAATGTCAAAATCACTGAATAGGTAAACATATTGTTTTTTGGGTTACCAACATCAATTTATCTTAGATTTCTTAACCCCCATGCGATTCCTATTGAAGCATATACTCGAGGGTGGATTCAGTGCAGAAGTTTGTGCTATGTGAAGAGACGCTTTGATTTTGATGAAGATGGACTTTGATTATGAATGGTGGTTGGGACTCCCACTCAAATTAATACTTTTTCCACAACCAAACAGGATGCTAAACGAACGGCAATGATGACAGTGACATTTTCCTCTTTCCTTCCAATACTATTCTCTCTTCCTCTTTTCCTTTCTATTTGGTTGCTGGTGAAAACGGTAAATGGTGGCACAATTATTGCAATGAAGTGGGATATTCCTTTTTCCCGTGATTTTTTGACTTGCTGGAAAAATGTATTGTGGTGATTTGACAAATATGGTGATGGCAGTAACAGAGTTAGGTTTCAATGACATATAAGAACAATAGTCTTTAAAATATTTTTTACAAAGACTTGGTGGTTTAAAAATATCCACCCAGACCTTCCTAGTCCCTACCACTACATCAGATCAACATGGTTCTTTACCGCCTCGATTTGATCTAGGGGGAAGGCTAACTCTACCAAATCGATTTAATGAAGGCTTTAGAAACTCTAAAATGATTGAAATAAATTTGTTATGGCTTATAATATTTTGATTTTTGGTAAATTTTCATGCAAAAATTAAAATCTTTACCTCTACTATATGCTTTTATAGTGTATACATAATATATAAACATCCCATTTCCCACCTACGTCCGTCAAGAAATTTTTAAAATACTATAACCACTAGGCTTAGCTATAATAACATACAATGCAATTAGAAAAGGACAAAACACACAAAATAGCTTGAACAAAGTAAAAGTAACAAGAGTTTAGACTCTGCACCTAAACCACTAAGATCTCTTGATCGCAACCAAAATAATTTGATAGCAACCGAACGCTCAAATTTATTAATTTCTAAACTATTACGAGGATTACATTGCAATTTAGATAAACAAAACCTTAATTTTACTTCGTGATCAAAGACTAAATCCCTAACTAATTAAAATTTCTTATAAGAAAATCCTAAATACCCACTATAAATAGTATAACCTAAGTACAATAATTTCTAACCAATTGAGCACAGTAAAAATCACCAATAATAAATACAACATTTGGTTCTTTGCTCTAGCCGTGTGATCCACATCGATATTGTCGATTAAAAATTTAAAGGATAGTTACTCGCAAAGAAAAATTATGAGGAAACACTTGACTTCAATGTCTCTCAGCATGATGTGCTTGTTCTCAACATATCAAAAGTTCAAGATACACTAAGCCTTTTCAAATTACAATAGTATATTTTTGTAATTTTTTTAAGTATGTTTTATGCATAGAACACGAGTACAACGTTGTACTCGCTTTTCTATATTCTATTTATCATTTTATTTCGGTCTAGACAACATATTCATCTCATTGCAAGTAGGAGTGTAAATGAACCAAGTTGAGCTAAGAATTGAGTTGTTCAGATTTAGTTCATAAAATTTATCTAGTATAAAATAAGATTTGATAGAGACTCGTTCAATTTTCAAATCTAGACGATCTAAAATCGAACCTGAGATTGAACTTTTCGAGTAAATACAATTTGAGTATCAATAAAAAATTGCAATTTAAAGAGGTTCAAATAATTTATCTAACTTTAAAATTTGTTCATATTTGAATCGTTTATTTTTCGAGTCGAGATCGAATCGAACTTTTAGTTGAGCGAGTACGAATCAAGCCTGAATTGTTTGGTACATTTTACTGCCTTAATTGCAAGTGATTGCAAATTAGAATTTCGTTTAGGCAAGACAAGGGTTTGGGGCATGAAAAGGCTACCCCTTCTCTTGTGTAGCCTAACTATCAAACACAATGAAACTATTAAGCAATACTATTGTAGGTCGAAATTAAAGCACGAGGTTTGAGTGTCAATCCCACATCGGAACATGTGAATTAATTCGATGTATTTAAGGATCTAAGTTGCTATTAATAAGAACTTAAGTCATGACCATTTGAGTGAGTTTAGATGATCCAAGAAGATGTTTCAAAAGATACTATTGAGATAGTGGATTAGGCCTACATACGTTATGATTCGATTAAGCCCGGATTTTGACACAGGTTGCTACAAACAGACGTGATGCACTTCTCATGAAATCTTTGTGTCTGGAAGCAATATGTGCAAGACAATTGACTGGACACAGCAAAGACAATTTTTACCCAGAACTCTATTTTAAAAAGATAAAAGTTTTCAACCAGAAATAAAAGCTAACAACTATAATAACCCCTGCACATTAATTTACCAAAACTATAACATGAAATGAAGTGAAATTTCCTAGTCTGGTCTGACAACTTATAAATACTTGCTCATTTGATCTCCTCTTCAATGCCATAGCAAATGAAAGTATATGGAAGGGTTAATAATAATCTGCAATTCACCATTATCTCAAACAGCTAATTTCTAATACATGAAAAGAGAGAGAGAGAGAGAGACAGACAGACAGATAGTCTACCTGTAACTGAGTGCGTATAAGTTCCAGCAATGGCTCCTGAAAAGATATAGGATAGTAAGCAATCATAATTTATGCAGAATGCCAAAATGAATACTCAGATTACAATAACAGAAGGGTACTTGATCTCGAAGTGCATCTTTAAGCTGGGAAACCAAGGCAGTCCTAGCTGCTTCAGCATTTTCAAGCTGGTTGACACATTGCTGGAGTACATTTTCCTGCTCCAGAATCTCATCTATCAATGGAGATCTCTGAAGATTTCCTGATCAACACATAACAGAGCAAGTTTAACAATAGAATTACAAAATGTAAAGTCTACTTCAAGTGGTTTGTAAAATATTCCACATTAGCTATCTTTTAGAATAGACTTCGACCCCGAAACAGGAAGCTTCTCTCTTTTATTAGGGGATAAATGCTTTTTTCATCACTCTACTTTAGGTAAACTTACAGTCAACTAACTCAACATTTTTTCCTACCAAACTACTCGCTAAACTTTATTTTTCTTACAAAACGTTATAAAAACTGTTAAACTGCTTTGCCTTTTAACAGAAAAACATGTCAGCTCTATTATTAGATATAAAATTAAGTTGGTATGATGATTAAGAGAGAGAATGTTGACCCAACTTTTTTCCTTTCTAATTGACTCTGTTTTTTATGACTTCTTTACCTCCGGCCGAACACCATCCACATCTCTCCACAATGACCACTGAAACTGTTTCTTTTTCTTTCTGAAATTTCGTCTTTAATATCTAAATCATGACCCCTTAGTGTCTAAATGCTCATCATTTTAGATCTGAATATTTCAAAAAATCACCAACTCATCTTTCAATTGTAGATTTGAACTCCTTTCCAGATTGTTACAATGTCTAAATTGGGCAAAAGACAAATCGATTGAAATTACCATGACATACTACTTGATATAGTGGAACATCTAGAAGTCGCTGGAGATGGGTCCTTTACCTCCATGATCACAGCGGGGTTATTTTCCTCCGTTTCTGGTGGTAATTTTTCCCTCTATCTAGTGGTAAACCTTGTGGTGCGACGTCAATGTGAGATGATAGATTTTAGTAAGGGTGTAAACGAACCGAGTCGATCCGAGTATTGAGTTGCTCAGATTTGGTTCACAAAATTTATCGATTATAAAATAAGCTTTGATTGAGACTCATTTAGCTACCGAGTCGAGCACGATTTCGAATCGAGCCCGAGCAGTTTAGACTTTTTCAACGAATATGATCCGAGTATCAATAGAAAATTATAATTTGAGGAAGTTCGAGTAATTTATCGAACTATAAAATTTGCTCATATTTGACTCATTTATATTTCGAGTCGAGGTCGAATCGAACTTTTAGTCGAGTGAGTACGAATCGAGCCCGAACTGTTTGCTCATTTTACAGCCTTAGATTTTAGGGACAGATCGTTGTGTTGTGACATTGGTTTAAGGCAATGATTTTGTAGAAAAAAGAGAATGGCGGTGAACATATAAGATACTGAGATGGTAGGTTCTTTTGTTTTTGTTTTGTTTTTTTTTATTTTTGTTTTTTGAAAAATCTCTCCATATGTAGATGTGCTCTTGGTTTAATTGAAGATTGATAATAATGATAACATTGAGTAATACTATTAGAAATATATTAATTGTAATCATGTAACTATAATTTGAGTAATAGTATAAGTAAATTATTAATTATTAATGTTTATAATAATATTCTCCCTATTTTAAACCAATAAAGATATATTTATTAAAAAAATGTATGTAATGGGTGGGTAATGGGTAGTGGGTAGTGGGTAGTGGGTAATGGGTAATGGGTAATGAATGGGTAATGGGTGGGTTTAAATGGGTTAACAGGTGGGTAGGTTAGGTGACATGTCAAAAAAGAATTTGAAGGAATAATATAATAGATACATCACTTTGTCATGTCAATTTTCTGTTATATATTTAACACTTAAGGAATTTCAAATTTTTGTAAACAAATTAAAGTTTAGTGAGTTGACCGTAAGAAAAAAAAAAGTTGAGTTAGTTGACTGTAAGTGACCTAAAGTAGAGTGATTAAAAAACATTTATCTCCTTTTATTAGAGAACTCTTCTACTTCTATCTAGAAGAAAAACAAAAGACCCCTTTTACTGACAAGTAAAGAGTACATATACATAATATGAAGACCTGGTTATGGTTTTGAGTCTTGACAGAGAGAGGAGGCTAACATAATCAAAAGAAAGGAAGAACAGTGATGAGAGCTCAAAGCTTCTCACATTTCATTCATAATTTGTAGCATGAAAATATCATGACTCACTACTCTTACTGGATACACTAACTATTTTCCCTTCCTGCCCCCAGCTTGGGGCATAACGTTCCCAAAGGAAAAAGGAAAAAAAATCAGAGCTCCCTGACTTGCATGAACAGAATTGATAGGCATGTAGATACCCCATTTTTGGAGATTTGTATTCAATCTTTTCTAATTAATTTATGTGGTCATTTTAAATGACTATATCCTAGTTCCTACGCATTTGGTTTAACGGTCTGTACATTTGAAAATGGTATACTAGCATACTCATTATTACATAGAATGTAAGCTTGCATGCATTAAATGTTATAACAATGTTATCCACATTTATTTCATGCATTTATTGGAATAATTTTGAAGAAAAAAATTTCGACAAAAATCAGTTTATTCAGGTAGGGCACAAGTTTAGTTCATCAAACTCGTTATAAAGTTAAGAATCGAGAGTTCAGAGAATTTATTCAGGTCAATCAAGTCTGATCGTCTTGTGAGTATTTCTAATGCACCAACCAAAAAATACACTACACTGTATCCATTTCTCAAGCTGGCAGGTCTGGCTTCCAAGTGACTTTTCCATTACTCCGATTTATGTCGTCTCTTATTTGTATAAGCAAAACTTACTTTGATAATATTAGAAACTGATCAACCTTGTTGCTTCTCTTTGGGCTTTTTGTGAATTGTTTTCAGAGGGATAGCAGCTTATTATGTCCACGGGGATAGGGAAGGTGTTCTTTCTTTATTTTGATTTTTCTTTATTGTTCATTTTGAAATTTCATTTTGGAGGACTCCTTGTCCTCTTCCGTACTTGTCCCTCTTATCTAATAAATTCTTCTGTTATCCAAAAAAAAGTATTAAACCAAGAAGGATCATGGAAAAAATATACAAAGTTATGGAGAGCTTATGACCCAGTCTTAAGAACACATGCAACTTCACAACAAGAAGTTATCAAGTGTCCTCACAATAGCCTTACGTGAAGGTATGGAGGAAACAAACAAATTTTTTTGATAATAAAACAAACTGATCAAAATGCACCACGGCTTCCTAATCACCCTAAAGTTCTGACAATGCAACACCACAGAAGCCCAACTATCTGCTGCCAGAGTCTGATCCTTCATTATTACAGCAAGAAGAAGAGGATAAACGATAATGGGCCTAGTGAATCTATCTTAGTACTAGCACGATATTCAGACTTGATCACTATCAGGACTTCAAGAAGACACAATCCAGAATAAACAGGGAATCCGCCCTTATTATCCACCCGCAAGACAAAACAAGTTGCTCCTTGTCCCGAAGTAGGTAACTACTACAACTACAAAAGGAGGCAAAAAAGACTTCCTTATCACAAAGAAGGTGCATAGGAAAGCTTTAATCCTAAAGATTCTATAATTTTTCAGTACAAACAACCCACTGACCACAAGAGCTTAGGATCTAGCCCACTACCAAAGCGTCAAAACCTCCAGCAAAAAGAACTCTTCAAAGTTGGAAGGGAAAACTTGTGATTTTCCTGTGATACCAATAAGCATATTCCACAAACTCCAGTCAACCAAAAAATGTAATAAAAGCTAAGAGTGTCTCAATATGAGATTGCATAACACACAAGAAAGAGTCTGCAATAGGTCATTTGATGTTTAATCTCTTGAGAATCATAGACCACAAAAACACCTTAATCCTACAGAAAATTATTGCTAATCAAAGAATCTGGAGAGAGAGAATGAAAAAGAATTTCACAACGCATGAGAAAAGATAAAAAACACTTGCCCAAAAAACACTGCTGAATTCTGTGAAATCCAAAGCCTCTTATAAGGAGACGAATAAAGGGAAAATGGCAAAAGGAGGTTGGCAAAATCAGAATGTATTTCACATGAATTATTACTTAGTACGATGAAAGCAGATATCTGGGCTTATGATATATATTTAAGTGTGTTGGACTTAAATAAAGGATAAAGGATATATATTTATGATATACAGGAATAAAGGATTTTAAATTTTAGTCCCAGGTCCGAGTATCAGCTGTATCTGGATAGGGTGCTACTTGGCGACATAGTAGATCAGATCTTCCATGATCTTCAGCTTGATTGCTGTCTTGGTTCTTAATTAAAAATGCAACCGGACAAACATAAAATCACTTTTATGCGTTTGCATGTGTAAAAAAATATGCAAGCATGTATTTGTATTCCCTTTTGCGCCTCTTGTTTTAGAGAAAACGTGTAACATACTGGTTAATGGATATCAAATCCCTCCAACAAATAATTTGCAGTCCATTGATTTGAAATCATTTCTCAATTCACATTTTCATTCCCAAATGAAATCTTAGTAATAAAAACAACGAATTATTGGTTTCTCGATGTGAATAACGGCAAAATCAAAACCAGTTACATCAAAACAGCCCTACCATTGAATAGGAAAGTTCTCGTTATTAGAAGTCAAAGCCCTAGAGCACGGAACTATAAATCCTAGAAGTCACTTGCACTTTTTCTTACCGGAAGAGCTAACCTAACGAGCTTCCCTTCTACTACCGGAAAGAGGATAAAAGAAAACATAATATTGGACACTCTTCATTCTATATTTCTCAATTTACATTCTGATTCCCAAATGCAATCTTAGTGATAAAAGAATCAAATTATTGCTTTCTCCATGTTAATAATGGTAAAGTTAAGACCAGTTAAACCAAAACAGCCATATGGCCCATACAACTGAATAGATATGTGTCACCGAGGCTTGCCATGATTAAAGAAAACATAATATTGGACCTTCTCCATTATACATCATCATAAGACAACCAAATTCTATGGAAAATCATTAATAGGGAGAAAAATGATCTTATAACATTGCAACCAGAACATGTAAATCATTAGTTTCCCACCGCGATGAACTTTCAAAGTAAAGAATATGGAAGCATACGACATACCTTGAGAGGACATGCCTTCAACATCTCTCTCTATTTCCCCAGCACGCAGAATTGCACCTTTAAACTTGTTTAACACATCTTCTTCATCGATATTTTGATCGTGCACTGACTGGAAGGATGTTATTATTTTCTCTGGCATAGCCCCAACAGCCAATTTCTGAAGTTAAGATAAACAAGAACACAAACATGATCCCAGGTCACAAATACTTAAATAAACCTATAACCCATACTTAAGTAAACCAAATTTTCCACTTACAATTCTTAATGATTGAGCATCCCTCTTCACTATTTTAATAGGATTTGAACTCTTTCCGTTGCTGACCAGTGTTGGAGCAGGAGGACTTTTACCCAGCATTTCATCTTTAAGATTCTGTCCCCGAGATCCAAAAACCTTCCGTTCTTCCCAAATGTCAACCTAATAAGTAATTGCAACCCACAGCCCAAACGAAAGAGCGTGCTAGTTAAAAAAACAATAATAAGGTGGAAAATGGATACATAGTTACTACCGTAGAACTTCCCGTATATGCATGTGTATTCACTTCAACAAAAGTAACTGTAAGTATCAAGAACCTGAATATTCTTTTACTTTTGTAGTGTGGTCTCAGGTCTGACACAAAAAGAATATATAGATTCGAAATGAATAAGATATATATTTAGCAAAAAAATGAACAAGAGATATACCAGTCTGGAGGCTGCTTTCTTTCCATGTTCATCACCAGTACCATAGACATTCTTGAGAGCTGAAGGAAGGACCTTCCAAAATTCATTAACAAACTCGCTGCCCTTTCGCCTACTATTTTGTAAAATGTCATTGGCCAAATACAGAAATGAAACACGCTGTTCTCGCTGAGCAGACTTGAACAACTTATCCCATGATTCAACAATTTGCTTGGCTTTCTTCCGGTGAGAAATGCACCAGCGGGATAAAGCTGATTAACTGTTAAAAGAAATTCATACTATATTGTACAAATCACAAAATTCATGAAGAAAAGTACCTACACGGGAGAAAACAAGATGTAGAGGTGGACAGCCTAAAATTTAAATAAAGTGCAAAAATATTACTGTAAAGGAAAAGAAGAAAAAAAAGGTCGTCTAACGCTTTCAAACTAAATGGCTTCTAAGTTCACCAAAGATATTTTCATGGGCTGCCAGTAAATTTTACACTTACTGTCTAACTTTTCAAAACCATTCAGTTTACATGAAGGACAAGTTAGTAAACTACAAAATTCTAAATAATTAACCATTTCAAAAGGCAGATAATCTAATTTAAGTTTATGCTTGAATCGAGTAAAATCAGGTGTACAGTATTTGGCAAATAGGAAAAGAAAAGGGACAGAAGATGAGTTCTTAGCATGTCGCATCTAATAATATACTCAAAAGTATCGGCAGAAAAAAGAAAAAAAAAAGCAAGTACAGAACCCGTAAAAACTGACGAAAAATATACAGATGATCTAGATTTTTACTCTCCTTCCGTTTTCTTTTTCTTTGGAATAAATTCAGTTCTTTATTTCATAATGGATGTCCAGAAAACTAGCGCTAACAAAAGTTGTTATCTGATTAACCAAACTTATCGAACAAAAATACTGACTAACCAAGTAAGTTATATGAATGAATCTACAAGGTAACATACAAGGTTTAGGCCCTTTAGCGGAAAGCTGATAACTGTAAGCAGGTTCAGGTGGTGAAACAAATTGGTATAAGTAACAATTTTCTCATTTATGTATCCAGGCATTTTTTAATCAGCTATACACAAACACAATATATACAAACAATAAAGTACTCCCTCCCTCCCAATTTAGGTGTCCGCCATTCTATTTAAGATAACCCAAATTTAGTAACGTGGTAAGCAAAATATAAGGCCTTGTCCAGTACACCAAGTAAAACAGGTCACTTAATATAGGGACGGAGAGAGCATTCAAAAGGAAGGTTCACCAAAAAATCTCACAGATCGAATAGAATAAGAGTGTATGCTAATTAAATTGTATGCACACATTGACATGGCTCATCACATTACTCTGAAAGTCCTAATTTACCCTCCCCCGTCTCTTCATATACACCAAAAAAAACACTTTCTCTCTCTTCCCCTTGCTAATAATACATTGCACCACCAAAGGCAGCCCCACTCCAATACTTTTTCTACCTAAATTGAAGGAAGAATACATACAAATTCCATAATCATCTCTAGATTTTTATCAACTAGATTACCTTTTCAGCCAGAAGAAATATATGATGTTTCTCTTCTTTCAGATTACACTCCCAATATTGCCAATGACGTACACGATGGACATCAAATGTAATTGTCATTTACAACATGCAATATTCTCTTATGTTCGTGACAATATTCTCTTAATGGTTAGTGACAGTGTTCTAAAAATCCCCGCCTAGGTCCGCCTAAGCGCTATGCCCCCCCTTGGCGCCTCGCCTAGGTGCTAGGCCCCCCTAGCGCCTCGCCTAAGCGGCAAAAAAATCCCTCCAGAAAATTAAACGAGATCTAAGCGAAGAGGTTTTTTCTATTTTAATAACTATCCAAACCAGATCTTGATATATTTATTTTTCTAATGATTTACCATATTCATAATATAAATTGTAGTATATCAAATCACAACAAGAAGTGAACAATATCAAGTCAAAATGAATAATTTTATTATAGTTGTAATTTTTTGAACTTGTACCAACTTCAAATTATATAAATGATGATGACGGTACATTTGTAATATTTAGTTTAATTCAATATAATTCTTAAATTTATGTTTAGTTTTTTAAGCTTTAATATTGAATTAAATTCTTGAAATTTTAAATTTTATTATTTAATAGCAATATTGTTTATAAATAAAATTAATACTTTAAAAATATGTTTGAACTTTGAACAATTATATGTTTGTGTTTGAACTTTGACATTAGCAATATGGATATGTATTTGAACTTTAAGCAAAGACATTTATTATCTTTATTATAGATTGTTCTGTTTTATATTATTGTTTTGTTTAGATAAATGTAAGATAAAATATTAAAATTGGCTTAAAATAAAAAATCCAACCTAGACCCTGCCCAAGCCCCATAGGCACTAGGCCCCCGACTGCCCGCCTCACGCCTTTTAGAACATTGGTTCGTGACAATTATAAAAGCTATTTATGAGGACAAAAAGAATATTATTATTGTTAAATATTATGTATTATTATTTAGAATAAACTTAATTAATTATAATATTATATTACATAGAGTATTCTAGAGAATCTAGTACTTGTCATTAAGTTTAGGGCTTTCTTTAGTCTTATATAACCATTTTTTTATAAAAAAGAAAATTTATTAATAGATAGAAATGATACAATAAATTGGGGAACAAGAAGTCAACCCTCAACAACTAAAGAAAACAAAATCAAAAGAATACCTGCAAAAGTGCATCCTTCCAATCTCTACACAATACAGTCACACGAATACACTAAAAGTCCTCATAACAGAAGCCCAAAGAGCTGAAAGAGAAACAAACAACTAAAAAGATAAACAATTTCCTCTAAACATTCTAGCATTAAGCTCATTCCAAATTCCCAATAAAATAGAAAAGAAGTCGCATTTTCATAAAATTTTGGCATCCCTCTAGCTTCTAAATCCTCAAAAACTAATTAGCATCATATTTTATTCTTAGATTGAGTGATATTATTAATTTTAAAAAGTTATGTGCTTTTTTAGGGCTTTCGTGGCCTAATATCCTTCTTTTAAATCCCTTTAATTTTTCCTCATATTTTTCCATCATCAATTGGTATCCAAGCCAAACATGTTGATTTAACCAATTTTCTTCCTACTCAATATTCACCTCCTTCATCTATCGAATTTTGCTAGAGAATAACATAATTATCTCGTACAAGAGTACTATTCAAGTAAGTATCAACACTCCCAATTTTATCATCTCAGTTACCACCACACCAATCAAATCCAACCACTATCAAGCAATCATCCTAATTCATTGTAACAAAACCCTCATAAACCCATCATCTCATTCATAACTCATTGAGACAACATTACAAACTCTATACCTCAAAATCAAGAGAACACAATAGAGAAAGAATTTGAAGAAGGATAACTTGACAAAGAAATTAAGTCATTTTGAAGACATCATGAATAACCCGCATGAGGAAAAAGTTGTTGAAAAAACAAGTAAACCAGATGAACAATCGGTGGATGATTCGATACCTCCCATTGAAGAAGTTAAAGTTCAAGAGCTAAACAAAGTGGAACATGTCGAGTTACTTTTTCGAGATGGTACATTTGATTCGCACCCTAATCATGTGAAGTCCTATATGTTGCCACAATTGTTTGGAAAGACACTGTTCATGAAAGTAGAACATGAGATTCTCAATATTTGCTTCAGGACATCTTAACGATTGTGCTTCCTTATTCTCTCATACTTCCAAATTCGAGGACTAGTTCTTTTTTAGGGGGAAAGGATGAAGGAAAGAAGAGATCAATCTTTATTATTGAATCTTACATATTATTATTTAGAGAAAAAATAAATGTAATTAAGAAATTTTTTTGATAAAATGTAATTAATATTTATATTAAGCTGAGTATTCTACAGCTTCTAGTACATAACTAGATTGTTTCCTTTTTAAAATTATGTTACCAAGGATTTTACTCTGGTCATCAAATTTATGGTTTTTAGTAGTCCTATATAAAGAATTGAAATCCCTACAAGTTTATTCATTGATTGAATGATGTTATTTTTGGACTTTCGTCGCCTAATTACCTTTCTTTTATATCCCTTTATTCTCTCCTCCATCCTTGTCCTGTATTTGTTCATTCTCTCATACTTTAATCTCAAGTATGAATTTTTTTCAAAGAAGGGGACAATGATAAAAAGCAGGCTAAGCTAATTAGATTTGTATTATTATCAAATATTTATATTATTATTTATAAATAAAAGTGATTGTAATTATAATTATCTTATACTATATTAGGCAGAATATTCTAGAGTTTTAATTATAGTGAATTTGTTTTCTTTTTTAAATTTTTTATCTAACTTGGTCTCAAGAATTAGGGTTTCTTATTTTCCTATATTGGGCTTCCATCACCAATTTCATCCCCTTTACTACTTCCTCCACAATTGTCCTACATCAGATCACATAACTCTGAGAGTTTGTAAATTATTAGAGTTGAAAAACTAAGATCCTCTATCATTTATGATTGTATCACAGAAAATCTTATTTCTTCTATAATAGTTAATGTAAACCGAAAAAATACATTCAACTTACATCATATAAACATGTAAGCATCAAAAATCCCCCCAACAATGATAGAAATAAGAACACGCCATGCTTTGGCCGACACAGACAAAAAAAAATTATAGGGAAAGAAATATGTTCACTAGGAGTAAAATAAATAAATAAATTTAAAAAATATAAAAACAGTTTTGCCTGAAAATCCAGTGTTATGCTTTGGATGTAACAATAATATCATTCTAAATTTCTATCTATGAATAAGTATGTCTCAGTAACATCACTAACGGGGTCAGTAAAGAAAAGTCATTTTCCAACCACCTATATTACTTTAATACTGAGATACTTTGAAATATTTTGGGTTACACTAAAAATGGTTTTAAATTATAGCGCAACTTTACTAGATAACATAGTTGTCGTGGCGTTTTAAATTATAGCCCAACTTTACTAGATAACATAGTTGTCATGGCGACACCAAGGCATCCCAGAATGAAGGAAGGTACATGGCGTTGATCTACTTGGTGACAAGGCATCACCTAGGAGTGAGAATTACAAAAACATAGCTCTATTGTATCAAAACAATCACAGCAGCGAATAGATGAATCTCCTCGCCATGTAATAAATCTCTAATCCAAGCTTTGGTGCATCCATATCAGAGGAAAGAGAAAGCATTTGGCTATTGTAGCAGCATCGCGGCCAAGTATATAAAGGGGAAAGACAACATTGTTAAGAGACCCTAGGGTTTTGACGCGTCATTCTGTTATCCCTAATTTAGTTGTTTGAAGCCCAATTCCAAGCCCAAAACAATTGACTGTAAACTGATTTTTTCTCTTTTCCTTCATTGTCTTATTATACTAGTACTAGTACAAATGTTACTTGGACTGGCCAGGTTTAGGTTTCAAGAAATGATAGAAAATTAATTCCATAGTGTTTATATAATAATGTTTGTGTTAGTTATTATGTTTTGGGTTCTAATGTATATAAAATTTCATTGTTCATTGTACTTCTAAACTAGAATAAACAATGTACAAATTGCATGAATGACTTGTCGTCATACGGACACCATGGTGGACGCCTTACCACCTTGGCGTCCTGGCAATCAGCTATCGCTGCGCCTCGCCGTGACACCGTGACAACAATGCTAGATAATGAAGAACCAACCAAAAAAACGTGAAAGCATTAGTTGCAACAAGATCTAAAACAAAAAAAAAATTACATCTGAAGACTTCATTTACGCTCAATAAGGATACATTCTATACTTTGTTGCGAGCTGTTGAGTTTAGACAATTTGTCGGCCAATATCTGTCCATCAAAAACGTCGTCACTCATTCTGCTGTTTCGGGATCTCTTGCATTCAAAATCCCTGTAGAACATTCATACAAGTGAAAACCAAATATACACATAATGTATGACATAATCTCAAAGCTTCAAACGAAAAACAAGGATACAAATGCAACCACATACCATTTTTATATTAGAATAAAAAGATAAATGTAGGTAGAAAAGTAAACACAAAAGAGTGACTACAAGGAGTCCTTTCAACTATGTGGGAAAACAACACAAAAAATAATGATGTGAACTAGTTAAGTGCTTTTCACATAGGATAATTGGATTGTCAATGTTAATACAACAGTATAATGTTTATATAACAGTTAGTGAGATTAAATATCAAAACAATGATAAAAAACAAAATAGTATATAAAAAACAAAAAACACAAGAGGAGCAGGCAAATAATAAGCTAAACTCCTACAGATTACATCAACCTAATAAAGGAAATAGAGGACCCCACATCACAACCTTAAATAGTTATTTATACTTCCTTTTTTAATAAGCCATGCATTTCATCAAAATAAGAAAATGAAGATAAAAGAAAGTTGGGGCACTGACCAACTTGCTGATGCACACTTCACCAAGTTGACGTTGTAAACAAAAGCTGAGAAGCTGAATATAAGATGCCTTAGCTTCTAGTTGCCTATAGAATCTAAACACACAAGAACAACCTAACTATACACCAAGACAACAGTTATTAACAATAAGTAACCCCAACCAGCTCTTAAAAAACAATTGGCCTAACTTAAGTAAAAACCTAACGTAAACAAAAGCATTGAAATTTGATCCAACAGTAATAACCAAAACACCTATGCTTCCAAGCCAAACTCAATGTTTCTAGATACGCGCACAAGCCCACTTTGCCACTAAGTTCAAATTGCCTAAAGAATCTTAACCAGACTACTATCAACTATTTCACCAACATGACTAACCCATTGAGTTCTATGCAAGTCGACCTCATTTTAACAGCCGGCCAATCAAGAAAAGAACCTTGAATCTCATGAATTTTCTAATCGGTAGAATAATTCCACTTACCCACTATGTTCCATACCCGTACATGTCTTCATTAATAGTCCGTCCCAACACAAATTGCTGCAAACAGTCAACTTTCCATTGCTTTTCAAAATATAGTTATAACATGTCCAAACCGAAAAGAAAAGAAAATGTAAAGAAAATTTGTATTGCATTTGAACTTAAAAGTTTATTAAATATCTTTTATAGTGCTTTTAAAATTATTTAGAAAATAAGGGTACCTTTTAATGTTTCTTTTAATAATATTTTTTCTGTAAAATGAGTTCTTTTACCTCACACATCTGTCAACTGAACATTTTATGTAAATTTTGTCTCCCTACGAAAAGTGGCAATTATACACGCACGTACACACACACATTAGAAAAGTTAATTTATTTTATTGAATGCATATCATGTCATACCAAAAGACAGGTATACTACTAGTCATTTACACAGTTAATAAAATAACATATATCGATTGCAGTCTAATTCTTTACAAAATAATTATATCTCTCTACAAAGTCAAAATCGAAGAAACCTTCATGTTTTATAAAATTTATAATTAATATATATATATATATATATTATGAATGAGGGGCAAGTGCTTGCCATGCCTACAAGGTGACCTCTTTCCTGCATGCATTGAAAGTCATACAACTTCCAAATCCAAACCTACACACTCGAATGTGTCCTCAAAATCACAACCAACCCATACGCCAATATACACCCAAATTGGCTATTCCACCAACCAACACCAGCGCTAAACCTACAAAGCTGCCATACCAGCCCCAATATAACAAGACCCCAGCAAAACTAGCACCATCAATCCAAAACCCTCTCCACTAAAGGCCACATTATAGAAGAACCTCACAAAGAACCCCACTAAAACTAATTAAATTCACCACATGGGGAGGAGAACACCGAGCAAGTGAAAAAAAAGAGCTAGCAAGCAACTATTATAACTTCTAAACAAAACACCAATTGAACAAGAGAATAAGTAAGCAACTATGCCTCTAGATGCATGTTTCATAAAAAGGAAAAGGATATATGTTTCATAAAACCCTACTACAGAAAAACAAGAGAACCATAAAGGTAGGTAGAGAACAAGACCAATTAGAAAGAGAACGGACTGAACAAATAAGCCGGCTACTCAAAAGCGTCTCTGGCCGGTGGTTTAACCCACCGTCGGAGAAAGGTTTCTGGAGAGGAAATATCACACCGATATAAAGAAGAGTGACTTATAATATACATACAACTGTGTTGCTGTAGCAATTGAAACCGAGTAAGCAATTAGACATATAATGAAAGAAAGCCGAGAATCGTCGTACCTCCGGTTGCAGTATGCTGTATTGGAATGTTGTTGACGTGCCGGTGTGAAAAAAATCGCAGATCAGAGACAGAGGAATTGAAATGTAGCTTGCTCACACCTTGTATTAGGTTTTGATATTGGGGATTTTGGGTAAAAGCCCCACAGGATATTTATTTTTCCATAAGAACACTATACTTTCAAAATATTACATTATGAACCGTATTATTATTTAGACATGTGATATTTGCACTCTAGAGCTTTTAATTTGTATTTTATTGTAAAATAAATTTGTACTATTTTGATTTTCTAATGGGCCACGAACAAATAAATTAAGGGTCTTTAACACTAATATACAATAATTAGAAAGTAATTATAAAAATAAAACACACACAACATAATTACAAAAATAAAACAAACACAATATTACGTTGCTAAAATTACGTGTCATTAACTCCTATACGTCAGTTATCAATTTTGCTATTTGCAACTAACCGCTCCTAAATTGAAGCAATTGAAAAAACATACAACTTTCATATCGGAGAAATCTAAATCTTCTGTCGCGATACAACTCTGAGATCGGAGATGACGAAACCTTTTGCAGCGGCGTAACTCTGAGATAGGTAAATAGCATACAAAATCAACAGCAACTTCAAGTTCAGTAACAAAAAACAAACGTATTGCAGCGATTGTTGAATACAAGATCACAACAACTTCGATACAAATCTGAATACGGAGGTATGTGAGTTTAAAATTCGTATGCATGTAGTTACATATGGTTACTACGAATTCCTATATTGATTATCTTTCTTAAGTTTTTCACATTTAAAATGGTCACAGATTAAAAATAATGAATGTTTTGGATGGTCATTAATATGTTTTATATTATGGTTACTAAATAGATATAAATTGGTTACTGTTTATTATGTATTTAGTTGCTGAATAATGTTTATTTGATTGCTTTATAATTTTTATATGAGTTCTACTGATTTTTTTTATATTAATGGTTACTCATCAAATACATTGGTTACCTTCCTGCAACTGTCGGCTACTGTATAATGTTGTCTTGGTTACTGTGTAACATTATACTGTCTAATGTTGTATTGGTTACTGTCTAATGATATCTTGGTTACTTTGTAACATTAAATTGGTTACTGACTAATGCTGACTTAGTTACTGTGTAACATTATAATGGTTACTGACTATTGCTTAGTTAGTTGATGTATAAAATTATAATGGTTAGTGCATAATATTACTTACTAATGCTAACTTGGTTATTGAAAAATGATTATTTGGTTACTGACTAATATTGACTTGGTTACTGTTTAACATTATATTGGTTACTGACTAATGCTGACGTGGTTACTATGTAAAATTATAATGGTTACTCATTAGTGTTGACCCGGTTACTGTATTAATCTAATTATACGTATACTTGTGTGTTTTATATTAATGGTTACTTGTTAGCTACATTGGTTGCATTCTTACAACATTTAGCCTTTAGTTGGTAACAATCAAGTTATACTGGTTGGTTTTTACTATAAAAATGCAATGGAGAATGTGTTTATCTTGTGGCTACTAAATAAATATGTGTTAGTTACTGTTTAAATTGGATTTGGTTACTGTATAATGTTGTTATGATTATTACTATATAATATTACGGTATTTTATATTGGTTTGTTTTATTATAATGGTTACTTATTAGCTACATTTGTTACCTTCATACAACTGTTATAATTTAATTGGTAATAAATATCTATATACTGATTATTTCCATTGTAAGATGAATGTACAAATGTATTTTATGTACTGGTTACTAACATTATGTAGTTTGGTTACTGGCTAACATTGATTTGGTTACCTTACATTACTTATTCTGTTGTCAGACAATGGAATTGATTCCGGTTGTACTTTATTTCAACGGTACATGGACTGATAGTAACCAATACACCAAATTTGAAGTTACCGGCATACTAGTTCCATCAACTTGTTCGTTCAGAGAAATGCAAAACATGATATGCATTGTTCTATCAAGTTTGGAGTGTCAAATTTTGGCGTTTTCAGAGCCTAATTTCATTGGAAACGGGTCAACGATCAAAAGTCACAAGCCTTGTTGGTGAACTGCAGGGTTTTTTGGTCGAATTCCATTATTTAGGCCTTCAAAATTGCATGTAAAAATGTGGTTTATATTTTGATTACTAAGATTATGTAATTTGGTTACTGTCTAATATTGATTTGGTTACTTTGCAATGTTTATTCAGTTGTTAGGCAATGGAGACTGACAGTAACCAATATAACAAATTTAATTATTTACAGGAATATATAATTGTTTACTGTTAGTAACCATTAACCACATGGTTTGTAACATTTTTGATGATGTACAGTAACCAAAATTGACGTTGATTAATATTTTAATTTTTGATTCCATCATGAGTTGTCAATATAAAGTAAACATATACATTGAACAATTGGTAATTGTTATGAAACATTTGTATGTAAATTTGGTTACCCATCTAAAATAAAATGGTTACCTCTATATTCATATTTAGTTACCAACTGGCATGGACCATTTCGAAATAACTTTTATAACTACGTAATTTAAAAGTATCCATCAGCTAGATAAATGTGAACCCTCATATTTACATTAAGCACTTGATAACTATTTTAATATAAGTTTTTAATTATTTGGTTACTAACAAAAATTAAAATGGTTACCCTTATATGCAGGTTTGGATACCAACTGCACATCTCAAACTATTTTTATTTTAATATGAGATCTATAAATGACTATCATATATATAAATGGGAACTCTTAATTGGAGTTTCTTATTCCATCATGATGATGAGGTATAAATAAAATATATACATTTAATACTTTATAACAGTCCTCATACAAATTTATAATTATAATAAAACAGTAATCACATGATTATATGATAGTAACCAGAACATGTTTTAATGGTAACCAAAACAGAAACATCATGTAATGAAACCCAGTTTAGGCAATCCATGTATACTAAACAATTACATATTAACCAGAATAAAAAATAAAAATAATCAAAATCCCACATTGAGGACACAATGATAGTAGTCAAACCATAAGATAACAGTAATCAAAACATAATAAAGAAGTAACTAAATAGTTATATAAAAGTAACCAGAACATGTTTTAATGGTAAACAAAACAGAAACAACCTGTATATATCAAACCCAGTTTAGGCAACCTATGTATACTCTCACATGTACATTTAACATTTGATATATGTCATGATACAAGCTTGTAACTATCTGGTTACTACCAAAAAATAAAATGGTTACCCTTCTATGCATGTTTGGTTACCAACTGTACCTTTCAAACAATATATCAGACACAATTTAGAAGTAACAAATACGAACCAACAAACAATGTCAAATAATTGATAATATAATCAAATATGTAATCCCATTTACATAAGCTCCAATAAACACTACATACTTACTAACCATAACAAATGGTTATGGATATCCAACAAAAACCAAAGTACGAAACACAATTAAGAAGGACAAGACAACAACAACCGAACTAATCAAAATCTGTTACAAATCTTCCTGAAACTTTAACTTTTTGGCTGCTGCTACTTTCTTCTTCATGACTGCTCTCATTCTCTAGAAAAGACTTCTGCATTATGTATAAACCTGTTGGAGGAAGAGAAATACCTTGGGATTAGTAAATAGAGAACCCATTAACCATAGGTATCATATCATAATATAACATTAACCATACCATAATAAAGCAGTGACCAAAAATATATATTATATAATCTAATTGTAACCAAAATATAAACAACATGTAGTACAAACTATTTTTTGTAGTAAACAAACAGTTATATATAATATTAACCAAAATATAATTTAATTTAAAGGTCACCAAAATAAAAATATGTATATCAAAAAATATACTAAAGAAGTAACTAAACAGTTATGTGATGGTAACCAAACCATGTTTTAATGGTAACCTACACATAAAAAACATGTAGACCAAACCCAGTTTAGTCAACTAATATATACTAAGCAAATACATTGTAACCAAAACAATATATAAAAGTAACCAAAAACCCAATTGAAGGAAAAAGAATGGTATCCAAATCATAAGCTAAAAGTAACTAAAAATATACTCATGAAGTAACCAAACAGTTATATGTTAGTAACAAATATATATATTAATGATAACCAATACATAAACAACATATAGACCAAACACAGTTTAGTCAACCCATATATATTAAGCAAATACATGATAACCAGAACAACAAAAAACAGTAACCAAAATCCCAACTCAAGGAAACAAAAATAGAATCCAAATGAGAAACTAACAGTAACAAAAAATATACTAAAGAAGTAACTAAATATTTATATGATAGTAACCAAAACATGTAAAAATGGTAACCAATACATAAACAACATGTACACCAAAATCAGTTTAGTCAACCATGTATACTAAGCAAATACACGATAACCATAACAACATAAAAAAGTAACCAAAATACCAAATCAAGGTAACAAAAATGGTATCCGAATCACAAACTAACAGTAACCAAAACATAATGCAGAAGTAACCAAACAGTTATATGATAATTGTGACGCCCCCAAAATAGGTATACAACACTCATTCTGAGTCGCCAAATACATGGTACAGAAAGTAAACTACAACTTCAATAATACAATTGTCGTGCAAAATACGACGACACATACTGTGAGTTTGAATATAAATATAGTCTAATAGATATTATACAAACTCAAAAGGAGTCCTTATTACAATTATTGATATACTATTTTACAAAATAGTGAGGACTACTAATACATTTATCCTGAACCATCACTCCATATCCTGGCTAGTCCTGCTATGTTTTCACCTCCTAGGAAGAAAAATGGAACAAAAAGGAAAAGGGTGAGCTCAATTAGCCCAGTAAAGAATATTATGACTAAGATAATATACAACAATTTATCATTAGTCTTCAACAGGGAAAAATCTGATAGAATATATTAGACAACAAGTTTTAGATCAACAAATGCAGCGGAAACAACAATCCATTAGAAGAGTCACGTAGAGAATGAGTTATACTATCTTCTAAGATTTAAAAGTCCATCATCAATATTTTATCCATGTAACAACAATCAATATTCATCTTTGCACTACAGGCCAAAGATACTCATTTATATCAACAGTCGGTCATGTTCATCTCAACACCTGTTCATCTTTGCACTATGGGCCAAAGATATTCATCAGTTAATCATTCATCTTTGCACTACAGGCCAAAGATATTCATTTATATCACCATTTAGAACTGAGGATGATGAAAATTCAAAACATTGATTAAACTTTAAGAATAAGGGTCACAACAGATAATTTGGAAGAAAAAAAATATTTTTTTTCTTTTGTGAACAGTACTCGTGAACAGTACCAGTCATGAAAAGTTTCAAATTTGATAAAAAGTTCAGACCAATATTCTTATGAAATGATATTAGATGAAACGAAATTTCTAACCATTTCAGGAATTATAGAAGCAATACTTACCATAGTAAGTTCAAATTTAGAGAATATGAAATGAAATAATATCCCTTCCATACTATGGAGTATAAAAGAAAATAATATTTCTTACGAGTATTGAAATAAAATAATATCATTTACCTTGGTAAAAACTGGATTTGATTGGAATATCAGATATTTTTCTGAGTAAATCTTGCAGAAAAACTTCGCTCAAAATATTTTTATACTCAAGAAAAATACTCACAATATTATAGAATAAGAATTTCTGAATTTAGAAATGGTGTGATGAGGAAGGAGGGGTTACCCCCTATTTATAGCAGCGGAGGAAGAACAAAAAACAAAGTTTTATGCCTAACTCATCATATTTTCCTTATGGGTGGGGGCCACCATTTGAAATCAAGTTTGCAGGAAGAATTTGAAAATGAAAACTCACATTTTATTGGTTCATCACTTTGCTGGAGAATTTATTTTCAATGCCTAACTCAAAACTTTCAATTGTTTGAAGGCCCACCATTTTGGAAACAAGGAAAGGATTTTACAGAATGTCTACTACTCAATAAACAGAAGAAGAAAATACGCAACAACTAGCCATCAACTTTGAAAAAACTAACCAAAAGCATACTGCTTTTAAAAACCAAAGAATGGTTTGCAGAAAAGTTTGACAAATAATTTGCAGGAAATTTCTTCACCAACCAACTTAGGAAATAAAAAAGGTTTACTGCTTTTGAATAATGAATACGAATACAATTCGATTACTCCATCTTTTAGTCACATGCTTATATATATATATATATATATATATATATATATATATATATATTATAAAATAATTATAATATATGAATGCATATTTATCGAAGAAAATAAGTGTCAACTTTCAACAAATAATTCCTGCATAATTCCTTCAATTATATCCACATAAAATAAATATTTTCTTATCATATAAATCAATAAATTAATTATTCACAAATAATATTACAGAATCATAATTATGACAACCAGGCCATTCCCAGGAAAGAGGGGGCTTTCCAATAAGAATTTCTCCTTACTGGCGCACAATTAGGTGACCAAACCTCTCATTAGACAGAACTTTCTAGACATTACCAATAATGCTATCTAATAATATTATTCAAATAATATGAATTATTGATCTGATAATGGAAAATATTGTGCAGTGATGATTATTGAAACAACAATAATAAAAAATATCAACGCAGCAATTATTGAAGCAATAAAATAAAATATTGAACAGTAATTACTGTAACAATTATTGAGTAGTGCCTTCTTACGTACGAATCAATAATTCAATAATACTGTGCAATACCGTGTGCTACTGTGCAACCACGCGTATTACTGTATTTTAACCACCAGGTAATCCAACAGTGTTAACGGTAAGAACTACGCCGTTATTTATAAAAACTCAAACTTTGTCGTTTTCTTCATCCGACAGGTATTCCGTTATGGGGCCCACAAATGACTGCGTCGTCGTATGGATATTCCCGACAAAATGAATATTCCACGACCAAACGAATATTCCCTAACAAAAATGATTATTTTATAACCACTTGCTTATTTTCCAAAATTTACACATTTCACTCATAACCAAAGTATTATATCAATTAACACCTTATTACTCACAATAATAAATAGAGGAAATTCGATTTTATTTATAATAAGTTGGAGTCTTACAAAAATATCATTCTCCTATTTTTAAAACTTGAAGGTAACGTATATAAATAAATAAATTATATAAAAATAATATGTAAAACTAATATTTTATACCATCTAATAAAACAACATACCATGTAGGTAGTTTAGGAGAAAAAAATTTAATAATATTACTGTGGTATCTAATACACAATCTATCACTATAATTCAATTCCTTTAATTTTCTATTAAATTTATCTATATCAAATTGACATTGAAAATATCTTAATTAATTTTATATTTTGAAATATATATATACATATATATATATATATATATATATATATATAAATCAATTAACGATCTCTGTCTAATAGAAATTTTTATTAATTATTATGCACTCTATATATTTAAAAAATTAAATAAAAAATTTATTAATTGTTATGCACTCCATATATTTAAAGAATTAAATAGTATACACGTATCACAAAAAAAAATGTTGGAGTATATAATATGCCTATTCAATGTGATAAGAATGATATATATCCTATAGATAATATAATTTTATTAGTTTTTTATAAATAAATATGTAATACTTAAATATTAGATGATACTTTTACATTCTGTTTATGAGTTTTGAACAGAAAAGAAAAGAATAGAAAACTTAAATTAGAATAGAAAAAAAAAAGAATAGAAAACTTTAAGTTTTTATTTGAGTTGTTTCTGAGTTTTTAATAGAAAATGATAGAAAATTTAAAATTGAGGACATGAGTTGTAATTTAAAATTTATTATATTAAAAATTTAGGATAATATGAGAATTATAAAAATATTACTTATTCCAATTTCTTTTCCGTCCAAATCAGACCAATTTTGGACGAAAAACGTTGGCAAGAAAAGTGGTCAAGTTTTTTATCCATTTATTTTCTTTTCCGTTTATTAAAAAACTCAAAAACATAAGAATTGGAAAAAAATCTTAAATTTTCCGTCTATTTCTTTTATTTTCTGCCTATTTTAAAACTCAGAAACAGAGCGCTAGAGTTTTTTTTTAACAAATAGCTAAAAGTAGATAATCATAACACGTGTCAATTCATGACCAATCAAAATTTATCCGGTTGCCTATGGTTGTATTTCATATTAAATGCATTAAGTAATACTCCCTCTGTCCCAAATTATCTGCTGTTTTAGCAAAAAAAAATTATCCCACAATATATGTTTTTTCAAGATTTCAATGCATTTTTTTCCTCTATTTTCCAACTTTGCCCATTTACCTAATTATTGATAGTCATTACTCCCGTCCTCTCTCCACACATATATATGCACTCATACTTTCTCTCTCTACATACTATTTGTCTATTTAATAAATGTGGGCAAGGAAACCGCGCCTTGCTCGCTTAGGGTTTCGTGTTGGCTGAGGAGGAGAGAAATCCACGAAGAATACGGAATTGATTGATTGATTGTAGAGGGGAGAACGACAGGTGGGCGATTACTCCAACGACGCGTGGCAGAACCCCTAGAATCCGGAAACCGTGTTAGGGTTATTGGGATTCCAAGAGCCTTCTTCGGTTCTTCGAGTTGAGAGAGTGTTCGAATCTTGTTAGTGCTTTTAGGTGGAATATCCGAGCCTTAAGCCACTAAAAGAGCCTCCCTTCTTTCTAGAATGGAAGGGGTATTTATAGAGTTCCCTGGACTTAAGTCATCACATGCTAGGCACATGTTCTCAATGAAATTCCAGAAATACCCTTCAGTCATTAAAGTAATGCCCATATTGCCCTGTCATTCTAGCCACCAATCCAATCCCTCAATCAATTCCCAAAAATGAGCCGCCTCCACGAGTCTTTCGCCTCGGGACACGTGGAGGCTTCTCCCGGTCTGGTACATTTATTTCTGACGTTTCCATCTTCATTCCATTAGGTTATGCGAACCCTAAATTGCACATTTAATGAGGTCATGGAACCCTAATTGTGCATTTAATTTAATTAGGTTATGTGAACCCTAATTTTGCACCTAGGCCCACATTTGCCCCCTGCGCGAGAGTCGCATTTCCAAATAGACGATCGTGCAAGAATACATCAAACTTTTGAGTATATTTTGCGTGACTCCACTTCTACGGGTCTTGAAGATCATGGTCCTAGTAAATAGAACTCTTAGGGAGCCAAATCCTTGGATTTGTTTCTTTATTTTTCCTGAAAATTGAAAACAAGAAAAATAATCAAACAACATTTAAAAAGAAATCTTTATTTTGGGTGGTCCACAAAATCTTTCTTTTTCATCAAACCAAATTGAATCATAATTTTTTTTTTTTTGGAAATAAAATAAAATCTCAATTTTATAATAAAATCTCAATTTTATTTTGACAATAAAATCTCAATTTTATTTTGACAATAAAATCTCAATTTTATTTTGAAAATAAAATAAAATCTTAATTTTAGTTTGGAAATTAAATCTCTCTTTATTTTGGAAACTGGCTTCATCTTTCTTTATTTTGGAAACAAAATAAAATCTTTCTTTATTTGGGAAATAAACCAAATCTATCTTTATTTTGGAAATAAAATCTAGATTTATTTTGGAAATAAAATAAAATCTATCTTTATTTGATATATATATATATATATATATATATATATATATATATATATATATATATATATATAAAAGCTATTTTTTGAAAACTACCTTTTATTATTTTCGAAAATAAGCTATTCTTCCCTATAGGGTTTTACTTATCTTTATTTTGGAGAAGTAAGAAGTCCATATTCATAATCCATTGTCGCATGCCTTCGGATTGAGTAGGTGCTATTTGGGTGCATATTTCTCAGGATTGTCTCATAATCGCTAGGAGCCAATGAACACACTTGTGTTCCTCACCATTGCAGCCACATTAGCAAGTCTCACCATCAAGGACATTCTTGTGGTATCCAACACCAGGTAATTGTAAATCATTAGGGGCACACTTTTATTGGAGTCTTCATTTAGCCAATTTCTCATAATTGTTTCCTCGGAATTCTTCAAAACAAGGCTATAACTTTTGCGGTGAAGGAGCATTTGTCCCAAACCGTGGACTAAGAGAGCAACAAAACCTTAAAGGTATGCGTGGGAACAAACCCCTAGGTGGTGGCCGAACCCTATAGGGCGCCGAACCCTAGGGGGGCCGAACCTTTTTTTTTTTTTTAAGGAGAGATCCCACCCTAGGTGATGGCCGAACCCTATAGGCGCCGAACCCTAGGGGGGCCGAATTTTTTTTATTTTTTTATTTTTTAGGAGAGATCCCGCCCTAGGTGGTGGCCGAACCCTATAGGGCGTCGAACCCTAGGGGGGCCGATTTTTTTTTTTTTTTTTTTTTTTAAGGAGAGATCCCGCCCTAGGTGGTGGCCGAACCCTATAGGGCGCCGAACCCTAGGGGGGCCGAACCTTTTTTTTTTTTTTTTTTAAGGAGAGATCCCGCCCTAGGTGGTGGCCGAACCCTATAGGAGCCGAACCCTATAGGGCGCCGAACCCTAGGAGGGCCGAACTCCTCTTTTTTTTTTTTTTTTGATCTTCCGAGCCCCAATACCTTGAGTACATCTTGGTTTTTTCCTTGGATAATGAAGTGTGACTTAACATTTTTCCTTGACGAAAACGCGAAAAGAGAAAAATTGATATGATTGCATGCTACAAAAAACACTCCAGATGACCAGACCCCTAGGGGGCGAACCCTAGGAGGCCGAACCCTAGGGGGACCGAACCCTAGGGGGGGCCAAACTCTAGGGGGCGAACCCTAGGCAGAAATTCACGTTTCGGACGAAAAAAATGAAGTTCGGGCCGACTTGTCTCTACTATTAGGAGCGTCATTTGGAGTTTCTTGGCCCATAATATATCAAAACGACAGTATCGACGAGCCCTTCAAAACTCATCGCTACGCCAAGACCTATGCTGTTTTAAGTCCAAAAAAGGCTCCGAAGGATGGATTTTGGCCGTCCGAAGTTTTTTCGAAAATTTTCGGGATTTTTTCTTGCATAAATGTACTCCTTCAATCTTTCTGACATTGTTTCTTCTTGTTTTCAGGTGTTTTGAAGCTCAACTATCGGACGTTCATATACTTTATCTTGCCATGGCGAGTACTTTATGTTCATATACTTTACTCGACATTCTTGATATACTTTCTCTAGGATTGGTATAATGATCTCCCCCTTATCTGTAGGCCCTTTCTCCTGAATCTTCTGCAGAACTAAGGACTACCAAGGAGTCCCCATTCATCACTGATTGGGGAAGAGCTCCCTTCTTTGGTCCTTCTGACCTCTTATGGGATAGAGTTAGAGATTATGACCGTACAAGTTTTCCACCCCCAGAGAAAGAAGGCTTGTTTCTGTATGCCCCAGCTTCTGGAGGTTGGGATGACTTTCCTCATGCCGATTGCATTCCCCGCCTATGCATAGAGAAGCAAGAGTACCCATTCAGTCCCCTTCGCTTCCTGTCAGATTCATCCGGTCGCCTTCAAGGATGGCAAGATTGGACCGACGAGATCCTTGACAACGCTGAATATGTGGAAATACTGAAGAATGCGAGTATTTTTCGTTGTGTTCAACTGTGTAGAGACCTACGGATTTACCAGGATCATAACGCACTTACTGTGTTGATCTCACGATGGTGTTCCTCTACTTGCACATTCATCACTGCCTGGGGGGAATTCACCCCTACTCTAGAGGATGTTTATGCCCTCTACCAATAAGTTTTCTTCTTTCATTCCTTTCATTCATTCTCATTTTTTTTATTTTTTTTTTATTTTTTTATATATATATTTATTTATATATATATATATATTTTTTTTTTATTATTTTATTTTATTTTTTGAATCTCGTCTTCTAGCCTTTCCATTGTTGCTTCGAACTCCTGCGGCCCTTCTAACATGTCCACTAGAGATAACGAATGCGTTGCCTACTTGATGGAAGCCTTCAGGCAATCTTCCCACTTCACTTCCCGCTTCAAGGGTGATACGCTCCTTCCGGATTTCGAGAGTTCAGGTCGGCAAAAGAATTCTTGGTTATCCTGGGTGCGCTATTTCTTCCGTGATTACAAGACCAACCAGTGGAACAGCTCAGTTTACAATAAGTCTGTTCTTGCCTTCCGTGAAGAGACTTGCCCCTTTCCTCTGGTAGCTTATCTAGTTATGTGGTTGTCCCGTTTCATCTTCCCTGGGTCTCCCATAGACAGTCCTTCTGCCCGTATGTTTAGTTTGGCGGCGTTGTTATCCCGAGGCTCGGAGATTCCCCTTGCTCCTCTCTTTCTAGGGACCTTATATCGTCGCCTAGACGAAACAACCCTTGCCATGAAAGAATCTGTTGGGAGGTAATCATTTTCATATTTTATTTTAATTGTCATTCAAACTGCCCTTCTTTTCCTTCAACCTTTTCTATAATATATATATATGTATTTGTTTTTTATTTACTCAGGTATGATGTCAGTTGCTTCATTCCATGCTCCTTCCTTCAGATCTTTCTTTTCGAGCGCTTTCCGGGTTATTCCGATCTTGAACATCTTTCTACAAGAAAGAAAAAGTCTCATTCTCTCCCACCACGCAACATCATTCCTCACATGCTACGCTGGATTGATCACCGTTCTAGTCCTGACAGTACGGATTTGCGACATTTCCTTGATGATTATTCATGCTTCACTGCTCGTCCCTATACCGTCGTTTCAGGGGGTTGCGGTCATCTACTGTAAGACCCCAACTTATTAATGAATAAAATCAAATTTTCTCTAAATATTATTGTGAATAATAAGGGGTTAATTTGATATAATACTTTGGTTATGGGTGAAATGTGCAAATTTTGCAAAATAAGCAAGTGGTTATAAAATATTTATTTTTGGTCGGTGAATATTCGGTTGGTCGTGGAATATTCTTGCTGTCGGGGAATATTCGTACGACGACGCAGCCTTGTGTGGGCCCCATAACGGAAAGCGATTGGATGAAGAAAACGACAAGTATAAGTTGTTTATTAATAATGGCGTAGTTGTTACCGTTAACACTGTTTAAATACCCGGTGGTTAAAAATACAGTAATAACGCGTGGTTGCATAGTAGCACACGGATTGCACAGTATAGTTGAATTATTGATTCGTACGTAAGAAGGCACTACTCAATAATTGTTACAGTGATTACTGTTCAATATTTTATTTTATTGGTTCAATAATTGCTGCATTGATATTTTATATTATTGTTGTTTCAATAATTATTGCTGCACAGTATTTTCATTTATCAGATCAATAATTCATATTATTTGAATAATATTATTAGATAACATTATTGGCAATGTCTAGAAAGTTCTGTCTAAGGAGAGGTTTGGTCATCTAATTGCGCGCCAGTAAGGAGAAATCCTTATTGGAAAGCCCCCTCTTTCCTGGGAACGGCCTGGTTGTCATAAATGTGATTCTGTTTATGAATAATTAATTATTGATTCATATGATAAGGAAATATTTATTTTATGTGGATATAAATGAGGGATATATTTTTGTGGTTAAAAATGAAGGAGTTAATATTGAGGTTTTTATCCATATTTTTGTCGGAATGGAGGTATTAAAAATCAGGGTTTTTGAGATATTTTGCGGGGGTTATAATTTTTAATCCGACCGTTGGATCGTGGTAATTTTTGGATATGTTATACATATATAAGTTGAGTATATGCCCACAAATTTGGAACCGTTAAAAATGAACGTATGATTTATTATGAATTTTACAAGATGACTGGTTCAGAAATTGTTGAATTTTCGGAGTTTATCATTTTGATGGAAAATTCTAGAATTGGTGGGCTCCACTTGTGGTTGGTGAAGAAATGTGCTGAATTATATTTCAAATGTGGTAGGTGGAAATAGTAGCAGGTAAAGCCATCAGGTTGTAGGTCAAACCTACCAAAATTTTCCTATAAATAGAGGGCTAAGTTAGAATTGAAAATTACACCAGAAACAAGTTTTCTCTCTTTCTCTCTCTAGATTATTGAGTGTATTTTGTGAGTATTTAGATACTTTGAGAGTTTCTATTCATCAGAGCAAGTTTCTTTCAGCCTTATACCGGTATTCCGACCAGAAGTACTGATATTTTGAGGTAAGGGATATTATTTTCTTCTTAATGATATTATTTTCTTCAATATCATTATGCTGAAATATTGATATGAGTTTTTATCAAATTTGGAACTTTTTGTGTCGGGGGTTACTATTCACGTATACGACACTATTCACGAATACGACACTATTCACCGAAAAATAAAATTTTTCCTTTTTGTCCAAGATGTCTATTATGGTTACTATCTTTGATTGTATCCATGTTTTGATCTTTATTTTTGAATTCTGCTTCACAATTGATTATTATGAAGTATTATTGATCTTGGATAAACTGTTATACGAATCCCTACTATTTGTCCTTCTGTCTCATTGGATTCGTTCTCTTTAAGATATTTTTCATCATCCTCAGTCCTAAATGATGATGTTAATGAATATCTTTGGCCTGTAGTGCAAAGATGTATGATTACTTGATGAATATCTTTGGCCTGTAGTGCAAAGATGAACAGGTGTTGAGATGAACATGACCGACTGATGATACAAATGAATATCTTTGGCCTGTAGTGCAAAGATGAATATTTGGTTAAAGATGATTATTAATTGATGTTACAGGGATAAAATATTGATGATGGACTTTTAAATCTTAGAAGATAGTAGAATTCTTTCTCTACTTGACTCTTCTAATGGTTTGTTGTTTCCGCTGCAGTTGTTGATCTAAAACTTGTTGTCGATTATATTTTATCAGATTTTTCCCTGTTGAAGACTAACGATAATTTATTGTATATTATCTTAGTCATAATATTCTTTACTGGGCTAGTTGAGCTCACCCTTTTCCTTTTTGTTCCATTTTTCTTCTCAGGAGGTGAGAACATAGCAGGATCTAGTCGGGGTATGGAGTGATGGTTCTAGAAAGATGTATTAGCAGTCCTCACTATTTCTGTAAAATAGTGTTTGAATAATTGTAATGAGGATTTATTTGAGTGTGGATATTGTCTAGAAGACAAAATTTGTATTTAAACTCACAGTATGTGTTGTCGTATTTTGCACGACAATTGTATTATTGAAGTTGTAGTTTGCTTTCTGTACCATGTATTTGGCGACTCAGAATGGGTGTTGTATACCTATTCTGGGGCGTCACAGTTGGTATCAGAGCTTAGGGATATGATCCCTGGCTGAGATGTGAGACAAGAACTAGGAGGGGAGAGACGGGGAATTCCTTCGCTAGTATGACCTGACTAAGTTTATTTGGTGTTTATTTGGTCGGTCAGAGTATAGGAATAATATATGACATGACTATTAACCCTTGTTTTATGGCAGTATTTAAGAATGGCAGCTGAGAACGTTAATAATGGAGTAAATCAGACCGTGGAGACACCTTTGATCACTACCCAGGGGAACGTGCAACAGGAAGGCAATATTCCTCCTGTAAACAACGTTACCGAGCAAACGATGAATGATGGAATGTTTAGGAGCTTTTTGCAGTTCATGCAAAATCAGACGAGGGAGACTCGTGTGCAGAATACGGGTGGAAATGATAACAACGCGCGGTTTGTCACAGCTAAGCAGTTCAAAGAATTGGGACCACCAGAATTTAAGGGAAAGCCGGATCCGATCATGGCGGAAACGTGGGTCAAGCAAATTACCAAGATATTTGATGTCTTGGGATGCACGGAGGAACAGAAGGTTCCATTCGCCACATTTATGTTTCGCGGTGAGGCAGACTACTGGTGGGAGTCTGTGAAGCGTACCCAGCCTGACGCACTCAACATGTCCTGGGAAACATTTCAAAAACTGTTCAATGACAAGTACTTTCCTGAAAGTATTCGTCATATGAAGGAGGTTGAGTTTATTAGACTGGAACAAAACAACATGACGGTGTCCCAGTACGAGGCGAAGTTTGCAGAGTTATCCAGGTTTGCACCTCATTTGGTCGAAAATGAGGAACGAATGACGCGGATGTTTCTGAGAGGTTTAAAACCTGAGATTCGTCAATACCTTATCTCTCATAAATTTTCTCTGTATTCAGACGTTGTCAACAGGGCCCAATTATTAGAGAGAGATAATGAGTATACTCAACCGAGGGACCACAACCAGGGTCATACCGGTGACAGCAATCATCAGAGCGATGATAACCAACGAGGAGGGAAAAATACGAACAAAGGCGGTAACCACTCGGGTGGTCATCGTGGCCATGATAATAGGAGAGGTGAGTCAAGTGGAAATTTCAGAAAGAGGAGATTCAACAATGACGGGAAGACATCAGCACCAGCACCAGCACCAACAACAAATTTTAGGGGAGGAGAACGACCGCCAGTTAGATGTTACAAATGCGGGAAAGAGGGACATATCAGCCCAAACTGTCCACAACAATCCAAGGTGTGTTACAACTGTGGGAAGGAAGGCCACATCGCTCGAGATTGTACTATAGCGAAACCAAGTTCAGCGGGAGTGGTGATTCCAAGGGCTGTCCCGGATAAGGCGAAATCAGCGGTTCCTGGAAGAGCGTTTGTCGTAACTGGCCAAAACGTGAGAAACCCGAACGAGGTGATCACGGGTAAGCTAATCTTGAATTCTTGCGAAGTTTATACTTTACTAGATACCGGTTCTACCCATTCTTTTATCTCTCCTGCTTGTGCTCAACGTTTAAACTTGACTCCGGAGAAATTGGACTTTAACTTATCTGTTGAAACTCCGTTGGGTGAAACCTTCGTTACATCTACAGTTTATAAATCTTGCATGATCCAAGTTGGCACTATCACATTACCTGTTGATCTTATCTCTTTAAAGATACTTGCTTTTGATGTGATTTTAGGAATTGATTGGTTAACCACTCATCATGCTAAAATTGATTGTTTTCGTAAGGTTGTTAGTTTTCATATTCCTAACCAACCTGTCATACGAATTCAAACTACTAAACCACTAAAATCAGTCACTGTCATATCAAGCCACAAAGCTATTCGTTTATTGAAAAACGGATGTCAAGCTTTCTTAGCCCATGTTATGGATTTGAACAAAGACAAGTCAGATTTGAATAATATTTCTATTGTTAGAGAATTTTCCGATGTATTTCCTGAAGAACTTCCCGGTCTACCCCCGGAACGAGAAATTAAATTCTTTATTGACCTTGAACCCGGTACAAAGCCCATTTCTAAAACCCCATATCGAATGGCTCCTATTGAACTTCAGGAGTTAAAAGTCCAACTACAGGAGTTGTTGGACATCGGTTTTATTCGTCCTAGTACGTCTCCTTGGGGTGCTCCTGTTTTATTCGTAAAGAAGAAAGACGGGAGTATGCGACTTTGTATTGACTATCGAGAATTGAACCATGTCACCATCAAGAATAGGTATCCGCTACCTCGCATTGATGACCTGTTTGACCAGTTGCAAGGAGCACAATTCTTTTCAAAGATCGATCTTCGTTCTGGATATCATCAGCTGAAGATTAAAACTGAGGATATTCCAAAGACTGCCTTCAGAACTCGGTACGGGCATTATGAATTCTTAGTAATGTCTTTTGGATTGACTAATGCTCCTGCTGCCTTCATGGATATGATGAACCGTGTATTCAAAGAATATTTGGATCAGTTCGTTGTTGTCTTTATTGATGACATCCTCATCTATTCCAAAAGCCGTGAAGATCATGAGCGCCATTTGAAGCTGGTACTGCAAAGGCTTCGTGAAAACAAGCTATATGCCAAACTGAAGAAATGCGAGTTCTGGCTTGAGGAAGTAGCATTCCTTGGGCACGTGGTGTCAAAACATGGAGTATCTGTCGACCCGGCGAAGATTGAAGCCATACAAAGTTGGGAGCAACCGAAGTCGGTAACCGAAGTACGTAGCTTTCTGGGCTTAGCTGGTTATTATCGGAGATTTGTGGAAGGATTTTCTCGAATCGCTACTCCGTTAACTCAGCTGACTCGGAAAGATACAAAATTCGTATGGAGTGAGGAATGCGAGAAGAGTTTCCAAGAACTCAAGAGGAGACTCATTTCGGCACCTGTTTTGACAATACCATCTGGTTCGGATGGATTTGTTATCTACAGCGATGCTTCAGGCAAAGGGTTAGGATGTGTTCTCATGCAACATGGGAAAGTCATAGCCTATGCCTCACGACAACTCAAAGAATATGAGAGGAATTATCCTACTCATGATTTGGAGTTGGCAGCAGTCGTTTTTGCGTTGAAGATCTGGAGACACTACCTGTATGGGGAGAAAGTGGAGATCTATACAGATCATAAAAGCCTCAAATATTTCTTCACCCAAAAGGAACTCAACATGCGGCAACGACGTTGGCTTGAGCTGTTGAAAGATTACGATCATACCATCCAATACCATCCTGGAAAAGCAAACGTAGTAGCTGACGCATTGAGTAGAAGATCATATGCGGGTACGAGTGCAATGTTTTTAACACAAAGGCCCATTTTGTATGACTTGCAAAGGATGGAGATAGAGATGAAGGCTCCAAGTACCCACATGATGATATCAAATATACGAGTAGAACCGACTTTAATCGATAAAGTTAAAGCTGCTCAAGCTACGGATATAGAGCTGATGCGTATGAAGAAGAAAGTGCAAGAAGGTGCTATTCCAGAAGCAAGAATCGATGAAGAAGGAATACTTCGAGTCAACTCCAGACTTTGTGTTCCTAACGATTTTGACTTGAAGCATAGAATAATGATGGAGGCACACAACACACCGTTTGCAATCCATCCTGGGAGTACCAAAATGTATCACGATCTTCGACATACATTTTGGTGGAGCAATATGAAAAGAGAGATCGCGGAGTTTATCTCGAGGTGTTTAACTTGTCAACGTGTAAAGGCGGAGCATCAAGTGCCAAAGGGTCCATTGCAACCACTTGAGATCCCGAAATGGAAGTGGGAACACATTACTATGAATTTTGTTACAGGTCTTCCCAAGGTTTCTCAAGGCATAGATGCGATTTGGGTTATTGTTGATAGATTAACCAAGTCCGCTCATTTCTTGCCGATACGTGAGACTTATTCCCTTGAACGTCTTGCTAGTATGTACGTGAACGAGATTGTGAGATTGCATGGCATGCCAGTATCCATAGTTTCGGATCGTGACCCAAGATTCACTTCACGATTTTGGGTTAGCTTGCAGAAAGCTATGGGCACGGATTTACGATTCAGTTCAGCATACCATCCTCAAACGGACGGACAATCAGAGAGGACTATTCAAACTCTTGAAGATCTATTAAGACTTTGTGTCTTAGATCTCAAAGGGAGTTGGGATAAGTACCTACCATTGGTGGAATTCTCCTACAACAACAGTTATCAGGCGAGCATAGGTATGGCTCCATTTGAGGCGTTGTATGGAAGAAAATGTCGTTCTCCAGTATGCTGGGACGAGGTGGGTGAAGCAACATTGTTGGGACCAGAATTGGTACGCATTACTACAGAGAAGATCCAAACGATTCGACAACGTATACAAACGGCACAGGATCGACAAAAGAGTTATGCGGATCTTCATCGGAAGGACGTGGAATTTAATATTGGGGATCATGTATTGTTACGTGTTGCACCATGGAAGGGAGTTACAAGATTTGGGAAGAGAGGAAAGCTCAATCCAAGATTTGTTGGTCCATTTGAGATTCTTGAGCGAATAGGAAATGTGGCATATAGACTCGCATTACCTCCAAGCATGTCTCGTGTTCATAATGTTTTTCACATATCTATGCTTCGTAAATATATTAAAGACCCGAACCACATTATTGAGTTAGAACCAGACGAGATAGCTGAAGATTTAACGTACGAGGAGGTACCTGTTAAGATCTTGGATAGGAAAGAGCATGTCCTACGCACGAAGGTTATACCACAAGTTAAGGTTTTGTGGAGAAACCATGCTATTGAAGAAATGACCTGGGAGTTGGAATCAGAAATGAAAGCGAGGTATCCTCACCTTTTTGAAACATCAGGTACGTACGTCAATTTCGAGGACGAAATTTCATAAGGAGGGGAGGTTGTAAGACCCCAACTTATTAATGAATAAAATCAAATTTTCTCTAAATATTATTGTGAATAATAAGGGGTTAATTTGATATAATACTTTGGTTATGGGTGAAATGTGCAAATTTTGCAAAATAAGCAAGTGGTTATAAAATATTTATTTTTGGTCGGTGAATATTCGGTTGGTCGTGGAATATTCTTGCTGTCGGGGAATATTCGTACGACGACGCAGCCTTGTGTGGGCCCCATAACGGAAAGCGATTGGATGAAGAAAACGACAAGTATAAGTTGTTTATTAATAATGGCGTAGTTGTTACCGTTAACACTGTTTAAATACCCGGTGGTTAAAAATACAGTAATAACGCGTGGTTGCATAGTAGCACACGGATTGCACAGTATAGTTGAATTATTGATTCGTACGTAAGAAGGCACTACTCAATAATTGTTACAGTGATTACTGTTCAATATTTTATTTTATTGGTTCAATAATTGCTGCATTGATATTTTATATTATTGTTGTTTCAATAATTATTGCTGCACAGTATTTTCATTTATCAGATCAATAATTCATATTATTTGAATAATATTATTAGATAACATTATTGGCAATGTCTAGAAAGTTCTGTCTAAGGAGAGGTTTGGTCATCTAATTGCGCGCCAGTAAGGAGAAATCCTTATTGGAAAGCCCCCTCTTTCCTGGGAACGGCCTGGTTGTCATAAATGTAATTCTGTTTATGAATAATTAATTATTGATTCATATGATAAGGAAATATTTATTTTATGTGGATATAAATGAGGGATATATTTTTGTGGTTAAAAATGAAGGAGTTAATGTTGAGGTTTTTATCCATATTTTTGTCGGAATGGAGGTATTAAAAATCAGGGTTTTTGAGATATTTTGCGGGGGTTATAATTTTTAATCCGACCGTTGGATCGTGGTAATTTTTGGATATGTTATACATATATAAGTTGAGTATATGCCCACAAATTTTGAACCGTTAAAAATGAACGTATGATTTATTATGAATTTTACAAGATGACTGGTTCAGAAATTGTTGAATTTTCGGAGTTTATCATTTTGATGGAAAATTCTAGAATTGGTGGGCCCCACTTGTGGTTGGTGAAGAAATGTGCTGAATTATATTTCAAATGTGGTAGGTGGAAATAGTAGCAGGTAAAGCCATCAGGTTGCAGGTCAAACCTACCAAAATTTTCCTATAAATAGAGGGCTAAGTTAGAATTGAAAATTACACCAGAAACAAGTTTTCTCTCTTTCTCTCTCTAGATTATTGAGTGTATTTTGTGAGTATTTAGATACTTTGAGAGTTTCTATTCATCAGAGCAAGTTTCTTTCAGCCTTATACCGGTATTCCGACCAGAAGTACTGATATTTTGAGGTAAGGGATATTATTTTCTTCTTAATGATATTATTTTCTTCAATATCATTATGCTGAAATATTGATATGAGTTTTTATCAAATTTGGAACTTTTTGTGTCGGGGGTTACTATTCACGTATACGACACTATTCACGAATACGGCACTATTCACCGAAAAATAAAATTTTTCCTTTTTGTCCAAGATGTCTATTATGGTTACTATCTTTGATTGTATCCATGTTTTGATCTTTATTTTTGAATTCTGCTTCACAATTGATTATTATGAAGTATTATTGATCTTGGATAAACTGTTATACGAATCCCTACTATTTGTCCTTCTGTCTCATTGGATTCGTTCTCTTTAAGATATTTTTCATCATCCTCAGTCCTAAATGATGATATTAATGAATATCTTTGGCCTGTAGTGCAAAGATGTATGATTACTTGATGAATATCTTTGGCCTGTAGTGCAAAGATGAACAGGTGTTGAGATGAACATGACCGACTGATGATACAAATGAATATCTTTGGCCTGTAGTGCAAAGATGAATATTTGGTTAAAGATGATTATTAATTGATGTTACAGGGATAAAATATTGATGATGGACTTTTAAATCTTAGAAGATAGTAGAATTCTTTCTCTACTTGACTCTTCTAATGGTTTGTTGTTTCCGCTGCAGTTGTTGATCTAAAACTTGTTGTCGATTATATTTTATCAGATTTTTCCCTGTTGAAGACTAACGATAATTTGTTGTATATTATCTTAGTCATAATATTCTTTACTGGGCTAGTTGAGCTCACCCTTTTCCTTTTTGTTCTATTTTTCTTCTCAGGAGGTGAGAACATAGCAGGATCTAGTCGGGGTATGGAGTGATGGTTCTAGAAAGATGTATTAGCAGTCCTCACTATTTCTGTAAAATAGTGTTTGAATAATTGTAATGAGGATTTATTTGAGTGTGGATATTGTCTAGAAGACAAAATTTGTATTTAAACTCACAGTATGTGTTGTCGTATTTTGCACGACAATTGTATTATTGAAGTTGTAGTTTGCTTTCTGTACCATGTATTTGGCGACTCAGAATGGGTGTTGTATACCTATTCTGGGGCGTCACATCTACCTCACTTCTACAAGCACAAATTTCGTACCTTCTCCAACCTCAGCAGAAATAGTTTGAGTGGTTCCGCACTGTCTTGGTTCGTTTTCCTTCGGTCCACAGAGCTTCCATATTTCCTTGAGAATAATAGTTTTGGTACTGTACTGTATTCTCCTCACAGGGTCATGAGACAATTCGGATATGACCAGGAACGCCCTTTTGGTCACACCTGCCAGGGGAATTATGAGGATGTTCTTCTCAATTTCGTCTCTACTTCCTCCTCTTTTACATGGGCATTTCCGAGGCCATCAAGTGATCCCCATAGACCCCTTCCTTTTGTTATACTAGATGACTCCCGGAGCGGGCGATATACCGCTGGAGAACGTAATTACTGGCAAGTCAATCTTAAAAGATGGGAGGATGATACCTTGATTTGTTCATTGCCGGTCTCTATTCCACAACGTCTTCAATGGGGCCGGCTGCTATGCTCTCCCAAGCCCAATGTTCGCTCATCACTTTGGCCAGCCAGTAGCCGCTTGGCTGAGCGTGACATTTTGATGCCTAAGTCGTCTCCCCCTAAGCAGATCATTCCATCACAGGTTCCCACTACTTCCAGGAGTCTTCTACCACGGGCTCCATTTCGGGTGTCCTCTCTAGCTCCTCCCCAGGGATCCTCCGATACCGAGGAGATGAGAGTTACTCGTTCTAAAACGAGAGCAGCTACTACTACTGATTCTGAGATAGCTCCTCCTATTGTTTCTGCCGAGGTTCCAATCAGTCGTCCTCCTATCAGGCTTATCATAAAGCCATTAGCAAAACGACCCCTTGATAATATTGATCCTAGTATCCAGGCAGCCGAGGATCCGATCAAGAAGCGCCGTAGAAATTTGGTAATTTGTCGTACTACTCTCATTTTTTTCTTTCATCCCTTATGTTACTGTTTTCACATATCATTGAGTAATTGTTTCCTATACATATACATATATATATATATATATATATATATATTTATTGATTTTCAGGTAACCGTGGTCGATGAAGATGAAGATGATGATGTTCCTCTTGGGTTATTGTATAGTACTACAAATGAGGCTTCCGCGGCGGCTTCCACTAGTCGTGAGCCCGTCCAACGTGTCCTTGTTGATATTGAGTCATCTACTCCTCGCGACGATTGTGTTAGTCTGGATGCTAAGGATACTTTGTCTGATGTAAGCTCGAGTCCTGTTGTGGGTGATACAGCAATTTCTTCAAACCTTCCTATGCATGCTCCCTATGACGAGTCTGAAGATGTTGATGAGACTCTTACTTCCCCGAGGGAGAATCATTCTGAAACTATTGGTGATGTTCATCCTCCCCAGAAGGATTCTACCGAGGTGGTGATTGCTCGGGAGGGCATTGTTGATAGTACTTTGGATGGGTTGAATGACATTCCCCTTTCTGTGGCATCTCCCGACTCCTTTTCCATTGACTATATTGTTAGTATCCTTCTTTAATCCACAAATGATTTGTCTTACATCTTTTTTTTCTTTTCTTTATAATATATTGTGATTTGACATCTTGTTTTCAGAGCGAGAGGATGAAGGATTTGCCTTTGCCCGTTGAGGCACTCGCGTTATTTGCTGTTCTCCATCCGGATGTTGCCCACTTGCCATGTAGTGACCTTGGTTATCCTCCAGGTGACCAAGACTTCGAGGAATCCTTAGCCGTACGACATCTTTTAGCTCCTCCATCCCTGGTCTCGACAGATTCTATGGTGGCTTCTAAAGTAGCTCCTGCCAGAGCTTCCTTTAATCCAAGTGGGGATCTTATTTCCTGGAGGGGTTTCCAGATATCGTCTTCTAGTCAGGAAAGTCTGGAGCGTCTCCTAGCTCGGTTCCCGCAGATTCTTGACCGGCTGATTATTAAGACGACTTCCACCCAGACCCTCTTCCTAGATCAGCTCGCAGGCCTTATTCTTGGATTGCATACTCTTTCTTTATATTCCTTGCGCGTTGAGGACTTGAAGAAGTTTAGCGATGATGTAGATGACCTTGCAGCCGTAGGTGTTGACATGTCTCCTTTTCGTGATAGGTTGGATCTTCTCAAGTCGAGTTTTAACCTTGTTTCACTACGTTCGGAGGTTGCTGTACGTAAATGTGAAGATGAATCCTTTTCAGTGCAGCTTTCTGAGCTTGGTGATGTCGCAAACAAATTGAAGAGCCAGTCTCAAGATTTAGGAGGCCAGCGTCGGGACTTACAAGCAAAACTTCAGGAGGTAGAGCGTCAGTGCCGGGATTTAGAGGCAAAACTTCAGGAGGTAGAGCGTCAGTACCGGGACTTAGAGGCGACTACCCAACAGGTTAGGGAGCTGAAAGCTGCAAATCTTAGGATTCCAGATGCTGCCGCTGCTGACTTGGAAGCTTTAGTTGTGCCTCCTCTTCATTTTGATATGTCGTGGCCTTTAGATCATAACTTATTGTAGTAGTTTGTTATTTCGATTTCCTGTTTCAGAAACTCATTTACACATATTTTATTTATCAAAACGTGGTTTCATTAACCTTGTTGATTGCCTTTAATTTGAATGATTCCTTAAAACTCAATATTTATCATTGAGTCTCAAGTTTTTTTTTTCAAATTAATATTCCAAGACAACAATAGGTATTATAAGAAAACATCAATTTTGTCAAATTTTGAATTAAAACATTCAAGTATAAGTGAAAGTTTGTCAATTTATTGATAAAAAATTGCTTTTAACGAAAAGCATAACGTTTCACATAGTAAATCTTGCTTTTATCGGAGAAAGCATAACGTTTGCCACTTTTAGAGATAAAGTGTAACTTTTTTGCTTTTATCGAATAAAGCATAACGTTCTCCACTTTTAAAGTTAAAGTGTAACTTTCAGGTTTGAGGACTTATACTCAGGTGCCTCAGTCACTTTTGAAGTTGAAAGTGTAACTTCCGAGGGCTGTTAGTCAGGTACCTCGATCACTTTTGAAGTTGAAAGTGTAACTTCTGAGGGCTGTGATTCAGGTGCCTCGATTACTTTTAAAGTTGAAAGTATAACTTTTGTGATGCTCTTCTCATGTATAATATTTCTTTACCAATTTCAAGTTTAATGGGCCTGAGACAGCATCTGATCCCACACGAGATATCTTGCAATATCCGCTTTCGGAGATCTCTCGTACCCTATACGGGCCTTCCCATTTGGGGTAAAATTTAGTGGTTGGGGTCCCCCTCATAACTTGAGTTGCCGTTTTGAGGACCAGGTCTCCCACCAGAATTTGTCGTGGTACCACCGCGGTATTGTATTGTCGTCGCAGTCTTTCGTGGTACCGTTCAAGCTTTTCTTTAGCCTTGTCTCGGAAGTCGGCTAAGGCCTCTAGAGCGGCTGGTCGGCTTTCTTCCTCGACTAAGCTTCGAAGTCTCATTTGAGCCGAAGGTATTTCTATTTCGGCGGGTAAGATAGCTTCTTCACCATAAACCAAAGAGTATGGGGTTTCACCTGTAGGCTTTCTTTTTGAAGTTCGATATGCCCATAACGCTATTGGTAGTTGTTCTGCCCATTTCTTCGGATGATCATCTAAGGTCTTTGACAAGATTTTTATCAAAGTTTTGTTTGTCGCTTCTGCTTGTCCGTTGCTTTTCGGATAGTAGGGTGATGATTTGTAATGTTTCACCCTGTATCTTTCCATCAGACTTTTGATATCCCTATTGATGAAGGGGGTTCCATTGTCCGACAAAATGATCTTCGGGATCCCAAAACGGCAAATGATGTGCTCTTTGATAAAATTTGCCACTGCTGGTCCCGTGGCCTTCTTCAAGGGTATGGCTTCCACCCACTTTGTGTACATCTCGGTGGCAGTTAAGATCCATATGTTGCCCTTAGAATTAGGGTGTATAGGACCTATAAGATCCATTCCCCATGTATGAAAGGGCCATGGTGTTGCTAAGGTGCGCAAATCCACGGCGGGAGCATGTATCAGGTTTCCATGTATTTGACAAATGTGACACTTTTTGACAAATTCTAGACAATCTCCTTCCATCTTTGGCCAATAGTAACCATGATCAATAAGTTGTTTGTACAACTTGGCTCCTCCTTGATGTTCATCCTTGTGCATTTGATAGACCAAATCTCTTGCTTCGCCTAGTTCTAGACACCGTAGGGGCTTGCCATTGAAACCTCTTCTGAACAATTCTCCATTTTGTAAGAAGAATCGTTGCGACTTCCTCTTTATTATGATTGCATCCTTCTTTTCGGTTGGAAGAATGTCGTTTTGTAAGAAGTTCACATAAGGAATTCTCCAATCCACTATATCATCAATGAAAGCACATTCATCCTCCCCAGGGTATTCTTGGCATGAAACACAGTGGCGTTGTAGGGCATCTGCTGCCTTCTTCATTTCAGGCCAATAATACCCTTGGCGTTGCAACCTACGATACAGACCTATGTCTGCAAACCCGCAATTCTCTTCATGCATCTGATGCAAGACTTTACTTGCTTCTTGCTTCCACAAGCATCGTGTCAATACACCATCTGCTTCTTTGTGATACAAGACACCTTTGATGATGCTATACTTTTGTAGCTCTACGATTGGTATTGTTCCTTCCTTAGTTTGCAATTGATGGGAGATGTCATATCTCCAATCGTCTATCATGTCTTTGGGGAACAAGTTTAGCACCGTGGTTGGGAGGGTTCTCTTTATTACCTTCACATCCAAGTCTTCTCCTTGAATATAGACTCGAGATGCTACTGTTGCTAGTGCATCCGGTTGTTTATTCTGTCCTCTTGGCACATATTCAATCACCACCTTCTTGTAAGCTTCCATCACCTTTTGCCCTACGGTTCGATACGGCGCCAAGATAGGTTCCTTCACTCCGAATTGGCCTTTTATCTGCTGCACTATAAGGTTTGAATCTCCTTTTACTTTAAGATATTTGGCTCCCAACTCTTGAGCTGCTAACAATCCGAGTATGAACGCTTCGTATTCTGCTTCATTATTTGTGCAAGGGAAGTCCAATTTGTATGACAAGGATATTTCATTTCCTTCTTTGGTGGTCAATACCACTCCTGCTCCGCCTTTACCTTCTGCAGATGATCCATCGAAAGCCAAACTCCACCATTCTGGGTCCTCATCCATCAAGTCGATTGATTCTACTTCTCTACCCGGAAGATCCTCAGAAGGAGGTTCATATTCTCCATTTGGAAATTGAGCTAGCAGGTCTGCCAAGGCTTGACATCGAATTGCCTTTGGTGTTACACACTTGATGTCGTATTCTGAAAGAATCATCATCCATCTGGCAGGTCTCCCTACCAATCCTGGCCTAGTCAATAAGTATCTGATTGGATCAGTTTTTATTGCAATCTTTACTTCGTGTGCTAGAAAATAATGCCGCATTTTCTGCGCAATGAACACCAACGCTAGGCAATGCCTCTCCACTTGTGAATACCTGGTTTTCGGTCCTCTAATTATCCGGCTAATGTAATACACAGGTTTCTCTTCTCCATCCACCTCTTGCGTGATCAATCCTCCTATAGACTTCTTGGTAGATGTGATGTACAACTGCAATGGCATTCCTCTTTGTGGCACTACCATCGTTTGTGCCGAAGACAAAATTCTTTTTACTTTCTCAAAGGCCTGTTGTTGGTCTTGCCCCCAGTCCCATTGTGCATTTCCTTTTAGTAATTTGCCGAAAGGTTCTGTGACTTCGGCTAATGCTGGCATGAATCTTCTCATGTACGAGACCTTCCCTAGAAAGCTCTTCAACTGCTTTTGCGTCTTTGGTGGGGGCATCTCTGTAACTGCTTTCGCCTTGCTTGGGTCCACTTCTAAACCTCTGTTGTGCACCAAGAAGCCCAAGAATTTTCCAGCCGTCATTCCAAAGGCGCACTTCTTCGGATTCATCCTCAACTTATACCTTCGGCATCGCTTAAACACTTTCCTCAGGTCCTCCATATGAGTTGTTGCCTTCTTGGATTTCACTACCACATCGTCTACATAGTCCTCCACTATATCATGAATCATGTCATGAAATATAGCATGCATTGCCCTCTGATAAGTTGCCCCCGCATTCTTCAATCCGAATGGCATTACTACATAGTAAAAATTCCCAAACGGGGTACGAAAGGCTGTCAACTCTGCATCTTCCATGGACATCTTTATCTGATTGTAGCCCACAAACCCATCCATGAAAGACATCATCTCATGATTAGCCGTTGCATCTACCAAGGTGTCTATGTTGGGTAATGGGTACATGTCCTTCGGGCATGCCTTGTTCAAGTCTCTGAAATCGACACATATTCGTAGCTGTCCATTTGATTTCTTTACCGGTACGATGCTGGAAAGCCATGTTGGATGTTGGATTGGCTTGATGAACCCTACTTCCAGTAACTTTTTGATTTCTTCCTTTATTTGGGTTTCGACCTCGGGTGCATAGTTGCGAGGTGCTTGCTTCACTGGCTTCATTCCCGGGCTTATGTTTAGATTGTGCTCTACAAGATCTTTGTCAATTCCGGGCATCTCGTCGTAATTCCAAGCAAAGACGTCCCTATACTCTCGCAATAGTTGTATGAGTTCCTCTTTCTGGTTAGCCTCAAGCTCCTTGTTGATATAAGTCGGTCTTGGCGTTCCTCCATCTGTTGCCAAATCAACTTCTTCTAGTTCATTTTGTTGAGGTTTTGGTCTATCTTCGAAGCATTCTGGAGCTGGTTCAACCTTCTGTTGTACAACTTTTTCTTCATTATTACCGGAGTGGGGGACACCTCCTGAGCCGTTGGGTTTGCACGCTTCCTTGGGCTCTTCCCCCTTGCACCATCACAACCGAAACACCACCTTTCCGTCGGGTTTAACAACCCTCTCCCATTTTGCCTTTTGGCCATCCTCAGACTGTGCTATCCGCTTGGCATTTATTATATTTTTGGCATCTTCAGGATCTGCTGGCCTTTTCTTTTCTTCTCTTCCTTCCTTCTCCAAGTCCACTACTACTGGCTTCATATCTTTGGAACATTCTCCATGTTCCGAGGTCTTCTTCTTTACTTTTTCTGCAGGTACAAACTTATCTTCCTGCACTTCCTTCCAGCTTGCTAGTCTTAAGGAATCAGGCCTCGCGATCTGGTTCTCTCCCTCTTCAGCGACATCATCGAAGAAAGTTGCTTCGGTGATGTGTGCCTCCTCTGGTCCAAAGGGATTCCGAGTTGCTGGTACCTTCACTTCTTTCCCTTTCCAGATAGCTTTCAGGCACTGATGAAAGACTGAGGGTACCACCCCATAGTCATTTTGCCAAGCCCTTCCCAGCAAGATATGGTATGCTGCATCTACCTCTGCAACATGGAACATTACAGGCCCTCGGATTTTTCCAACTTGCATGTCTACCTTGATATGTCCCAAGGTTCTCGTGCTCTGGTTAGCGAATCCTGTAATGTTTGTTTGTTCCTTCACTATCTTCTTATCTGATAGGCCTAACCGTTTGAACATGGTATAGGGCATAATATTTACAGATGCTCCATTGTCAATGAATGCCCTCCGCACTTCTATGCCATTGATTACCGCTGTCACATACAACGGTCTGTTGTGCGGGTATCTTATCTCTCTATCAGATTTAGAGAAAGATATCTTATTTGCTTCCTCCTCCATTGTTTTCACAAAGCTTTTGCTTATGGCCATGCAAGTCTCCTGTGTCTCGGCGGCCTTAATGATTGCCCTGGTAGCCTCAATCCTTGCTTCCTTGGCCAACCCTATCTGATCAAAAAAATTTCTGAATTTGGCCCCATTCATCAACGCTGTCACTTGCAGGCCTGGGTCACACTCCTCCTTTTCTTCCATCATCATCTCCACTTCTGGGATTATGTTGTGGATAATAGTGTTGCATGTTTCTTTTCCCTTGTGATTTGGCAGTGGCTTGTCATGAACACTGCTTTCCTTTCCCAGTTCAATCTCCCCATTTGCCAACTTCTCGTGGAATATCCTACGCAGGCTATAACAATCCATAGTTGAGTGTCCCGCGTATTGGTGGAAAACACAGAAGTCTGGCCTTCTCTTCATCTCCTCCGTCACTGCAAATCTAGGCCTTGGGGGTTTCACCACCCCATGTTCAATCCATTGCTCGTATAGGCCCCTGAATGCTTTCTCACTGCATGTGATAGCCTCCGGGACCGACTTTCTTGCATATTTATCTCCAGGCCTTCCTTTGCTTCGCTCAAAAATTTTCTCATGCTTCTCCTTCTTGCCCCCTTGTGGTTTTGACTGAGAGTCAGCCAAAGCCACAGTTGCTGTTCTCTTGCCCCTCCATGTAACCGTCGCATGGCTAGTGGGCAGTGTCATGATTCCTCCCAAGTCTTGTGCGAAAGCTGAGAGGGTCGCGAAAGAATCACAAGCCTTGGTAATGAGGTGGGGCTTGAAGGAATCTAAGGCACCATTGTTGCAAATGTTGACCAGGTTCTTTTCTTCAATCGGCTCTGCACACTTCTGTGCCTGGGCCCTGAACCTGTCAACGTAATCTGATAGCTCCTCATTTGGCTTCTGCTTGAACCGCATGAGTTCTACAATGGTTACCTGTTTCTGCACATAGAAAAATTTCTTAAAAAATTGTAATTTGAGGTCATCCCAATCATGGACTGACCCCTTCTCCAAATTGTAGTACCAACTGAAGGCACTATCTGTCAAAGTTTTGTTGAATTCCCGCATCAACAAGTTGTGGTTGTTCACTTCATCATATCCCAGCCACGGAGACATCGACTCTACAAACCTGGCAATATGTTCCCTGGCATTTCCTTTCTCCCCGTTGTATTTTGGAAATTGCGGGGGATGCTCGATATATCCTATCGGGTAAGGTTGCCTCCGAATGTGTGCTGGGTAAGGCGGAGTAAAGTCCAACTCCGAGGGTCGAGATGTCTGCCTACGAAGTTGATTGATTACATCGATCATATCATCCTTCGTCACATACTGGCTCGTGGTGTGAACTCTCTGGGGTGTTGAGATATACTGTGGTATCGGCGGTGTGTATGGTAGAGAGATTGGTTGGTGCACACTTGCGTCATGCAAAGTCGGCACTGGTGGAAGTTGCTGGCTCACTCGCTGGACATCGCCTGGAATGGTTGGCATTTGCACCTGTGAAATTGATGGGAGAGTAGTTGGGATGATGTTTGTCTGAGGTTGGCTTGCTTCCAACCTACGTTGTGGCACGTCACCGCTGTGTTGGGCCTCCAAGTTGATTATTGGAACCGATTGACTTTCCGTCGAGGGCGATACAATCTGGTTCTCTTTGTTGTTGCTGCCATTGTTGTTGTCTTCCACTCCTACCTGTCCCCCCTGCGAGCTTCCTGGGAACATGGCCTTAAACGTAGGAATCTGCATCAACTGCTGGCGGAAGTTCCCCATCTCCTCTTGCTTCCTTTGCATTTCCAGCATCATGGCCATCATCATCCCTTGTCCTTCTCGTGCTTCCTTCAATGCCTTGAGCATCTCCAGTTGCACAGCATTCGTCTGGTCTCCACCTGCATCCTCGCCTTGCCTTCCTGCGTTGGTTTGTTGTTGATTAGCCATATGTGGTGATGTCGAACTCTCTTCTGAAACGTCTTCAACAAGTGGTTGGTCAAAATCTAAGTTTGCGCCTTGGAATGCTTGAGTTACTTGTCTTGGAACTGGATCCGGCGAGGTAATGCTATCTGTTGGTGAAGCAGCTCTTCCTGTAATTCTCCCACTTCGAGTTGTGGGCATACCCTTCACGAATTCTACACCTCCCCAGTAGAGTCGCCAAAATAAATGTGGGCAAGGAAACCGCGCCTTGCTCGCTTAGGGTTTCGTGTTGGCTGAGGAGGAGAGAAATCCACGAAGAATACGGAATTGATTGATTGATTGTAGAGGGGAGAACGACAGGTGGGCGATTACTCCAACGACGCGTGGCAGAACCCCTAGAATCCGGAAACCGTGTTAGGGTTATTGGGATTCCAAGAGCCTTCTTCGGTTCTTCGAGTTGAGAGAGTGTTCGAATCTTGTTAGTGCTTTTAGGTGGAATATCCGAGCCTTAAGCCACTAAAAGAGCCTCCCTTCTTTCTAGAATGGAAGGGGTATTTATAGAGTTCCCTGGACTTAAGTCATCACATGCTAGGCACATGTTCTCAATGAAATTCCAGAAATACCCTTCAGTCATTAAAGTAATGCCCATAATGCCCTGTCCTTCTAGCCACCAATCCAATCCCTCAATCAATTCCCAAAAATGAGCCGCCTCCACGAGTCTTCCGCCTCGGGACACGTGGAGGCTTCTCCCGGTCTGGTACATTTATTTCTGACTTTTCCATCTTCATTCCATTAGGTTATGCGAACCCTAAATTGCACATTTAATGAGGTCATGGAACCCTAATTGTGCATTTAATTTAATTAGGTTATGTGAACCCTAATTTTGCACCTGGGCCCACAATACACTTATGCTTTCTCTCTCTTCCTCTCTCCACACATATATACACTCATACTTTCTATCTCTTTAGACTATTTGTCTATTTAATGCACTTATACTTTCTCTCTCTTCCTCTTTCTACATACTATTTCATGCACTCTTTTTTAAACACCTTTTTCATATTTCCACTAATAAGGGTATTTTAGTATTTTTATCACACATATTGGTATCTGTGTGGAACTCTAGAACAGCAGATAATTTGGGACGGAGGGAGTAATATATTAAGGAGAAATATTCATAAACATATTAATTTAAAATTTTAGTTACACGAAAAATAAGAAAGTTTATACTCTTATAAAGTTCACACATGACAGTTTTTGTCATAGATTAATGGATTTTAATAATTTCTCAAAGCTTATGATGAAAATTTTAGATTTGGATAAATTTTACTGTGTAAAACAAATAAACAAATTTATATTTAAAAGTGTTGAAAAGTAGTTCAGCTCTCAGTAGTATTCTTTATGAACTCTTTTCCTTTTATATGTATGAGTGTCTTTAAAGTAGATTTTAGTAGTATTTTTTTTTATTTGAGTGCTGAACAGTTGTTAAGCTCATAAAGTTGAGTTACAATATTATTAAAAATAATTATTTTTTATATTAATATAAATTATATATAAAAAAAATTACCGGGTCAACTTAACCAGTTTTACCGGCTTAATCATCGATTTGACCAGTAGTCAACCAGTTCAACCCATAATTTCACCAAATTATTTCAACGGGATCAAATTGGACTGGACATAAAACCGGTTCCCGATTCAACCGGTCAATTCAGGTCGGGTATAAAAACATTGTATATTTATCGACTAATACAATAAAATATTTGTTCATAACTTTGAAACTTCTGATTTAATTATTAATAAGTTCATTTGAACTCTATACTATTGATTATGGATTAATTTTTTCCTCCGAACCAATACTTCATTAATCAACATTTATTTGAGTTTGAATTCAAGTTTAAATTTACAAACTTGAGTGTTTTGAATAACTCCTACTAAACGTTTTAAAAGTGTTTTAAAACCCCAATCGGACCGATAAAATTCAGAACTATCCCACCTTCCAGTTTTGGTCAAAACCCGTCAATATGTGGTCCAACCGGTAAACCAAGTTAGTTGATCCAATTTTTAATTTATTTTATTTGACTAATTTTTTTTAATATTAAAATTAATTACATTTATTAATATTGTAACTCATCGTTATTATGTTTTAGTTTATTAAAATGAGATTTTAATTTTTTTATTAATTACTAATAATATATATTTTTATATATTAATGACGTAATTGAGTCAATAACGGTTCGACCATTTGTTAAATCAGTGATCCATCCACCAGTATCTTTTTCAGTTCGAAGAACGGTCCGATTCTAAGAACCATGCGTTTTAAAAGTCTTTAATTTATGATAACTGAGTACTTAATATGTATTCACATCTTAGTAATTTTTATTGTTCACCGAATATTTTAAGCATACGTTGAGTTTTAGGTGGTGTTTGTTTACCTCTTAAGAGGTCTTAATAGACCATCTCTTATTCCCTAAGAGGATAAATGTTGTTTATTTTTTTTTTTTACATCTGAATGCCTCTAAATGGTTGAGATAGAAAATCAAATCTATATTATTCAGACATGCCTCTTAATGACTTCGTTATTTTTTAGACACAAATATCCTCTTCAATATTATCAATTTTCAATATTACCCTCTTCAAGAAAATTCTGTTCTAAAGAGAGAAAACAAAACCCTAACTCTCTCACTCTCTCTCTCTCTCCTTAGATTCCCAATTTCAGGGATACTCGTTGGCTAAAGGCATAGGAATCGGGGTGGTGGGGCGGGGATGGGGGAGGAGGGGAGGGGGTGGGGCGGGGCGGGGCGGGATGGGGCGGGGAGGGGATAGGGGAGAAGGGAGGGCTTGGGTGGGGCAGGGAGGAGGGGGAGGTGGGAGGACAGAAGGAGGGAGGAGTAGCTGGAGCAGAGGCAGGGGCAGGGGCGATGGAGGAGGTAGGAGGTGGGTGGGACAGAGGCAGGGGCGAGGGAGGAGGGAGAAGAAGAAGAATGGAGAAGAAAGAAGAAAGAAGGGTTAAAATAGTAAAAGTATTTTATTCAGACATTTTAAAAAAATATTATCAAATAAATTTTTTTTTCCAGATACAATTCTATTTAGATATTCTATATTATTCAGATGTCTAAACTATTCAGATCTTAATAACTAATCTTATCAAACACAACCTTAGCCTTGGATAATAATTATCTTGAGGCTCTGTGATTTTTAAACAACTTTATCATCTTCAAAATTTGTAACAACTATAATTTAAATAGCTTCTAATTTGTTCTTAATTTTTTTTAATAAATTTACAATTTAAATTAAATGCCACGTTTTCAGATATTACACTTAACACAATGCGATTAACAAACAAGCACAATAATTACATTACAAAATCACAAATTAAACAATCGAACTAAGAAGACTAATTTGAAAAAAATTATGAATTATAAAAATTATATTAATTTTATATTAATTACGAATGAAGTATGTCAAAAAAATAAATTTAGGCATTGTGAACCGAGGGAGTTGTAAATTGGGATTCCACAAACCTGCAAAGTTGCCCGCATGTACCGAGACTGGGGTTGGTAGAGAGGAGGGGAGGAGGCAAAGGGTGAGCGAGTCGTTAATTACTTCAAAAGAAAGAAATGGAGGAAGACACAGAATTATACCTGCAACTGCACAAATTATCCGGCATAAAGTCCGAAAAAGAGCTGGAAGATATCATTTCCACCCTTTGGAGAACCCGCAAAACCGGACTATCCACTCCCGAAAAATCATATGTTCTCTCCCTTCTCAATCTTCCTAATATCGCCCAACTCGACCCTGTAAGAACAACTCAACGACCCCTCTCTCTCTCTCTCTATATATATATATATTGCGCCCGTGTGTGTGTATATATATATCTAGCTATCTGGGAAGCACAAACATTTTTAACTTGTGTTTTGGAATGCAAAGCTGCATTACATGTTGGTAGTTCTCAGTTCATATAAAACCCGTCAATTATTGTGTATGGTAATAGAAAATATTGCATCTGCTATTGGTTACACGTTAATTTTGAATTGCGAGAGACTCCTATTGGGTATGGGGAAGACACATAAATTCAATTATGAGAATGTAAAGGGAAGTTTTTGTTTGTGCGGGGACCAAATAAAGTGAAAGAGAAGACATTGAAATTTTATGTTTGTTTTAAGAAGCTTTTATATATTCTTAGCAGTTAGAATTACTTATAGCATCTTTGATATGCCCTTCATACACCATGACATAATCATGATATAACGCATTCTGATCATATGGATTATTTTTATGTGATTGCAATACATACAAGGCATTTTGTAATCCCCTCGCCCCAATGTGCCGTATTATTTGGAGATTACATTTCAATCTTCTTCCTAAAAATTGAGATGAAAAATAATTTTGGAAAGACTATTATTTGGTTTAATCTATATATGTTCTTGAACCTTATCCGAAAGCATGTCTCAAGATGACACTTGATTCAGGACAAAGGAAGTATTGTAAAGTACAGTTACCGGTTGTGATATCGTTATAAGAAGCTTAGGTTGTTAATTAGGAAGATTATAGAAGTGGTCATTTGAAAATGCGGAAGGTATCAACTAAACGCACTTATGATATACATGTCTGTTCGATTATGTTGCTTCTTCCATGTCATAAATATGGAAAAAAATTGCAGCATAAATCGTTATATGCATCCATCAAATTTTTGAGTTTCTCTGCCAGTCTTTTGACAAATCTATATGTAAAATCCTGACAATAGGTTTTGGTATGCCTTCGATCACTTATCAGAAAATGTGTGCACGAGAACTTCCCTGTTAATGATATTTTGAAGGTGTTTCCACCTGATCTGCCAATTGATCGGCAAAGCGCTCTTATTATGATATTCCAGAAATGTCAAAACCAATGGAAGGAGGAGATATCCCGAGACCAGGTGAACTTTATATACAATGTTGGACTATGTAGGATGAAATGTTAAAATAATTAGCAGTTAGTCTGAGCTTTTATTATTGGCAAAGATTCTTATGAAGCTTATCTGTGAGACAAACTTTTATCTGTTATGAAATGAGTATGTAAAATTAATGTTGCGTCATACACATTCAGATTATGTCTAGGATTGCTTAAAAAATGTTATTACTGATTATGATTACTGCTTTTGATTATAATTAGTTTTAGAAAAGTAGTTTGTGTTTGGTAAATAAAATCACTTAAACTAGTAAAAATTGAAAAGTGTTTGGTATAAAAAAACTTGCTAATCACTTACTTCAAGTGTAAATTGCTAACTAGAAATGTTTTGAGAAGTAAATATGAATAATGGATGGAATAAAATAAATGAGAATAGATTAATAATATACCTGATTATTAGAATTGACAAATAATCAGAAGCTCCAATTTGGAGCTTCTGATTATTTTCATGAGTGATTGTAAGCAATTTTAAAATTGGATTATCAAATACTTTTTACTTCTTAGAACTGAATCAACTGATTGTAAGCAGGTTTGACTGGTGATCCTAAAAACCGAATATTACAGGCTGTTTTGAAGATAAACTGAAATTTGGAGATTATGTTTCTCAATTATAAGTGTAAATGATTGATAGTTAGTGTAGTCTGATCTTTTGTAGAGCATTACTGTATGTGATTATGTTGACTATATTTAGTGATACCGATATTCCACTCTTTTTCTTTTAAATATCACTTTTAGAAGCACTATTTTTTCCGAAAAGCTGCCTAAGGAGGTGAATCCCGTATACAAGACCCTAAAAAAGGTCATCAGTAAGCTTCTCGAGCTCCCGTAAAAAGGGAACAACCTTAATAATACCACCCTATATGGTCCAATGATGCACTAAGGAACCTAAAAGTCATCCAAGTGCAGAATCCTCAACGAACTCACTAAAGGCACTAGGAAAAGACCTGAGACTTATGGAGCCAAGGAATGAATACTCATCTCAACATAAATGAGCTAATTTTACATATTGAGAACTCTTATCCCTAAAAGAAACCCTATTACGATATCATGCAATGGGGATTCGTCTCCAACCTTTCCCTTCTCCCTCTTCCCACCCTAAAGCCTTTAAAGAACTGGTATGACCCAGTTCACCCCCAAAATAGATGGCAGTCAATTATACAAGTCTCTAGATACTGAGCAATGGACAAGAAGGTGAACCACTAATTCTCCTCGACCACTGTCACTTTACAATGCCAGCACCAACTAATCAGTATCTATCTCTCCTACTCAATTGTAAGAATAGCACTCCTAGCTGAGTTCCTAACAAAGAAAAAAAACCTCAACGAGGCTGTAGTCTTCTATGTCGCCTTCCAAGGAACTCCCAGCCTGAAATACCCCAAATCAGGCCGTAATAAGACTCAACAGAAAAAAGTCCCCTTCTAATATAATGTCAAATTTAAAAGAACTAGAGAAAGAAATTCTTAGAAATCAAGCTCTATTGTTATATATTCTGACTGTGAAGTTGTTGGTAATTAATTTCATTTTTTACTTGGTTTCAGTAATTATCTTACATTTTCAGTAAATATTATTGATTCTGTGTGCCGGTCGTTACTGCACAAGGAAATTTGGTTTTAGAAAGGGTTATCGCTATAAGAAGGGTTATTTTTGTTTTGTTTCCTTCCCATGATTTGGTTCAGTATTCATTTTGAATCTCTTTAAATTTTACACGAACATATCACTTTCTTATCATTTGTTCAACATATTTTTAACATGTTCTCATTTTCTCGTTATTTTTTTTCATGTGCTTTCCAGCATCAGTTGTCAAGTACCAATTTCCCCCTCCAGACCAATCCTGGCCTGCCACTACCTCTCACTTCCTTCTCGTCTTCAGAAATCGCTGCCTCTCTTTGGCCTCGGCAAGCTGGTCCCGCAGCTCGTAATCGCAACAATTTTGGGGCTTCTACACCAAGTATGACTGACATTAATGTGTTACATTTGACTTCCATGCCTCTCCAACGAGATGTTGGTACCAATAATCTGGTATATAGTAACATGTTACTATTTCTCATAACTTTCTTATGTAGAATTTTGTTTATTTATATTTTTTTTCTTTTTAATTAAAACATTTTGTCACATGTCTTCTCTCCGTGAGTATTTCTTATTTTAATTGAATATAGTTTATGTAATGCCTTGAGAGTTGGGACTGCCCTGCACCATGGTAATCTCAAACATATATAGTTTATCTATTTCTCATGAGCTATGTTTTACCTTTTTTTGTTGCTTTTTTTTACTCTCTAATTTCTGTTTTGTTTTGTGCTCTTGTTCAAAGAACAAATAAAACAATCTATTTACAAAAATCACGTGTATTGATAAACCCCCAACTATTTTGTTGTTCATTTCTTTCGTCCAAGTTCATGGCTCTTCTCACGCCAAAGCTTTGAGGTTAAAATTTTTGGTTTCTCATCCCTTCACTATACACTACTTGGAATCATTTTTTTTAATGTTAGGGAGAATGATATGGCACATAGACATGTTAAAGTAAATTAGGATAAACACTGTGTTTTATTTGAATACTTTCTTCTTTTTGATGTTCGACAACTTTGGACAGTGACAAGCTCACTACGATGAGGCTTGAACCAGTATTTATTTTTTGAATAATGTTAGTTCTTAAGCGAACCCATAATTCTAACAATCACCATTAGATAGTTTTGGCTAGATTTAACTTAACATGTTACCCGAAATAGAAGTAGAATGATGAGGCCTTACTTTTTAAAAAATAAGGGACTACTGGACTTGAGACGAGAATATAACTTACATGTATGCTTCTGGAATATATTAAATTTGAGAATCCATTGCTTCTGCAGCTCTCTGTTAATATTGTTATTTCACTGGTGTAGGGAACTCTACCCCGCCTGAAGTCAATGACTTGGACTTTGAACAATCGGAGCAAAACACCAACAAACAGAGTGGCCGTCATTAGTCTCAAGGTAAAATCGAGAGAGTGAAATAACTAAGTGCCAAGTTTTATCTTGCAGTTATGGTTTATTCTTGGTTGAAATCTGAGGCGTTAACATAGAAATTATATGCTGAGTCTCAAGTGGAAGATGCATTCCTTTAAGCGAATAGATCACTGGATAGCTCAGACAGATAGGAAGGTTCATTGAATTTTTACTGGGGATATTAGTTAAGATTTAAGAAGTTTGTTTCGAAGTCAATGTGTCAAAAGAATTATATATGAAAACATGCAGGAATATATTAGAGAAAGCACTGGGACACTGGATATCTTAATGTGATTTTACAAATCCAGAATTTAATAGTTTATATATTATATTTGGTTAGTTGCATCTTAATGTTATTTATTTCCCAAAAGAGGGAAAGTAATTCAGTTTCTAATCATTGTAGGTGCTGTCCTCTGTAGGTGGGGTTTTCGGGTTGCACAGTGTAAATATTTTCTTCCCTGATTTGGAGGGTCTTGTCTTGTTGAGGGTTCTGCCCTCTTTTTTTATCTTTTTCCTTTTAAAGAGTACCTATTTAAACAGTTTTGTATATAAAAATCAACGATCAACCTTTATCTTGCCTAAAAGAAAATTTATATATCTAATTTGTAGATTCATAAATCTCAAAATGAAATCTAAAGCCCTGATCCAAACTGAGCCTAATACAATTCCTAATAAAGCTAGCATATTAAACTGTGAGATGACAGGAGCGCCTTCAAATGACCATATGCTCATTCTTTGAAATTGTAATGGTGTTCAAGTTTTTTGTTCTACGACTTTCTTTGTACTTTGACGTTCTGCAGTCTGCCTTTTTATTTGTCTTTTTCTTCTTTGCAGTTGCAAGACTATACCAAATCTCCTTTGGGAGAGACGGAGGTGAAGTTTCAGCTTACTAGAGAGACACTTGAAGCGATGTTGAAATCAATGACCTACATAAATGAACAACTTTCAAGCTATGTAAGGATACTCTTTTAATTAAGCAGTATTTTTTTTTATGTAAAATTCACTTTTTGAGAATAATACCTTCTTTGATATTGGGAGTGGCTGTAATGATTTAGGGAGAACAATATTGAAAATCAATTTGTTTTTTTTTTATATATATAAAAATTTACACATCTATATATTAAAACATTTTCTTTTCTTTGGAAGACAACGGATCGTATCCTCATTTGCCAAATGCCAACTAAAAAGTTAATTTCTCTAATATGTTTTGATGAGACCTATTTAATTTTTTAAAAGGGTATCATATACTGATGTGAAAACGGTGTTTCCATATGTATGTATGTATATGTATGTATATTGACTTGATATTTTTGCATCAGGTTGGAACTTCTTCAAAGAAGCAAAGGCAGTGACCATTTTACCCTTTTCAATTCAAAGTTTTTTGGTTCCAACTATTACTTCTTCCATGTCATAATCTTTAGCTTAACATAGTATGCAAGTTCCATGTCCGCACGAATAATATGGCTCAACTTCAGTGCGATATTAAGATTTGTTGGTGAACTCATTCTTAATTCTTATCATATACAGAAAGACTCTTTATAAATCATGTTATTTTTTATTTAAAGGAGAGTAGTATCATAAATAAAGAACAACATATTTTAAATTTAATGGCAAGTTATTTATACCACAGAAAGTAGACCAAGAATTTGTTGTGTTGTTGTTTTAAAGAAATCCTGATGTGGTGGGATCAAGATTGTATAATCGTCATCAAGATACATGATAATTAACTACAATACTACTCCCAGCATCCAACAAAAGAAAGTTGAGCAGATTCTAGATAATTAGAGTGACCACTCAAAATCGTGGTCTTTTACATTAAAAACTACAAGATACAACATATGAAAGAATACAAGAGCCTATTCCCCACAACATCTAACTGGCCACTCCTCAACTAAACTGCAAAAAAGAAAACTATAAACTTCAAAAAAATCAAATCAAAACTCATTCTTGAAGGGATCAATCAGAACTATATACACTCGAAGAAACATAAACAAACCCAACCATCACAACCAAACTTGAATGAAAACCAAATCGCAAAACCCCATAACCCATTATCGATATGGAAAGCCTAAAAAAGCCAAGTCCATAATATATATATATATATATATATATATATATATATATCAGAATCACTGGAGCTGGAACTGGAACTGGAACTAGAGCTCGATTTATGAAAATTTTCCTTTTAAAGTTCAGATTTTCTCAAATCTTCAGATGTTTTGGGTCCCTTTTCTGCAGCGCCTGAGCTAGTATCTAATACAACAGATACTTCACTGCTTGGTTCAATAGCCTAACCTGAACGCATCTCATTTACCTCATTTTCTGCTGATTCTTTTTCATAATCTGACTTTGGCAGCTTCTCTATATTACCTTCAGAGACTTGCACTACCACATCATTAGTATCATCTGTAGATCTTGCTTTGCCAACATGCACTTCTGAAGGGGTTCCTACCGAATTTTGGGAATCTGTATAATCCGGATCATCGCCATTTGAACCAGGAAGAATAGATCTCTCTACTATTCCTTCATTCTGCTGTTCTAAATGACCATCTTGGATTGAACTTGTTAAGTCTGACTTATTCTCGGCTGAAACTGAACCTTCATGAAGAGTCTTGTGTTCAGAATGCCCGGCCATAATTTCATATGGTGACAGCCCAGCATGGACAGACTCAATAACAATAGGTTTCTCAATTTCCCTTTCATTGACTTGACTGAAGGCTGATTTGATATCTTCAAGAGATTGTGCTTCAAGAATTGGCATCCCAACTTCTGTCTCTGCACTGATAAGACCTTCATGGGGAATCTCCGACTCTTCAAACCCAACACCCATAGCTTCAGCTTCTTTGTAACTAGGCTCAATATCTTCGATTTCTTGCACGTCAACAACAGGATTAGCAGAATTGATCTCTTCTATATTTGGATTTTGCACTATCTTTGAGTTGGCACGTTCAGGGGCAGTTTTTTCTGCCAGTGGTTCATCACCAGTTAATTTGTAATCTGTTGGATCCTCGACTTCTCTGTGAATAATTTCTTTAATAGATGAATCAACATGCTCTATAGAGCTTGTTCCAAACATCTGAAATTCTGAGTCTCCTTCCATCTCCCCCTCAAATTTACTAATCTCCTCCTTAACCATGGATGCTCTTAAGTTCTCCCTGTCATCCATCATAATTCTAGTTTCATGAGCTATGATGACGTCACCTTCAACATCTCCAGAAGAGCTGCTAACATCATGCAACATATGGAAGCTCTCACCACCAGATTTATTCAAGTTTGATCCCAAATTGTTGACACTAAAGTCACCAACTGTGTCCAATTCCAATAGCAATCCTTCATCAATCTCCTTGATATCATCTATATCCTCAATATAATTTTGTGTATCATCATGAGAATCAGTTGCTTCCCGTGGAAACTTGTGGTGTTCTAATACCGAAATGTGCTCACAATTTTCACCTGTATCAAGGATGTTATCTTCTGAATCTGATAGACCTCGAGTTGCTTTAGTTTTTATATCCTCGGATTGCTTAGGTGTAGCTTCAGAAGTTTCGGGAGAGTTGATATTTGGTTGAACTCTGATATCTATCTCTTGAAGGTCCAAGACATTCAAATAGTTGGTAGAGTTCTGCCAAAACATATAAAATGAATGCTCCTCATCTATAACCATAAGACTATAACATATATAAAATGGATGCGCCTGATCTACCACCAAAAGTATCAAACTGATAATGACAACATCGGCGAATTATAATACATGAAGAATAGTAAAAACATGCCAAAAATAACTACAGATAGACCAACCTAATTTGCATTTTTATTTCTTAGATGACTTATCTTGAGACGAAAAGAATTAAAATCAGAAGTCTGCAGTTATAATATATTAGGGCAAACAATCATGAATGACATATAAAGATTGCTTACCAAGAAAAGTTTAATACAGAATTACATATGCAACGAGGAATGACCGTTTAAAACATAGATCAAGTATTTGATATGTATCGTGTTTCAAAAAAAAAAGATGTTGACCAAGGAACTTTTGCATGGCATGTATTTGGATTTGTTCTCCCTCGTTTCAATTATAAAAGTCGCCATCTTAATTAACTTTGAAAATTTGGAGCACTACAAATCTATCATCTTATTTATTAACAACTCGCAGTACAATCTTACTTTTCATCAGAGTTTACACGTTGGAGTTCTGCATTTCAAGGCAGGCAAGCTTTAACACAGAAAAAAAAAAGAAAAAAAAAGAAAATTTTACAGAACAAATTTATGCGAACACAAACTCAACTATCCATTGAGCCTAGAACTCATAAACTTGTGCAGTTTACAGAACAGTGTCTATCTTGGAATTAATATCATATTGTGCACCTCAAAACGTGAAAGTAGGATCATGATCCAAAGCAATTTGAGCTTGAAGCAATTTATCTTTGACAAAACAATAGTAACACAATGAGACCAGGACATTCTCCAAATAGAGCATTCCTAGTGTTCAAATAAGCTTGCATGCCTTTGTAGTTTGGTAAAACATGTCAACTGTAGAATCCTCCACAAATGTAGTAATTTTTTTCTTTCTAAGAAACCTCACATGCAGTCGACAGTTATTCGAAAACATAATTGTTTTTTTGACAAAACTACCAAAATTCAACTTAGCACCCAATTCCGAGTAATTTATCTGGTACCACATCAGTTCTATGTGAACAGAAATTCCATAGTTCCATTTGTCTTAGACCTAGGATGTCTTTTAGTGACCGCTGCACCATGAGAGGTGCTGATGCTATTCTTCCAGAGGTGAAATACAAGTAAGAGTTACTATATTTTTTTATAAAAGGAAAAAGAAGATAAAAGAAGAAGAATTATGAAAAAAAACATGTGCTCTGTTACCATAAAACATTAACATGGTAGAAATTGCATTGTGGTGCAAAGATTTCCAAAACATGAAACTTGAACCACTAAACAGGGTGATCCAAACATGGTTTCGCATTTCCTCTAGTTTATGATTGCATGACCAATATAAATATCAATAAATAAAATCTACGGGAATAAGCTATCTAAATGCAGATAGTTTCCAAGAAATAGAACATACTTCCTCAATTTCGAAAATTATAAGATCATTATTGAATTTTAAAAGTCAATTTGAGACATTTTCAAACTCAAAATTGAGATGATTCATTGAAAATCATGAAACAATAAATCTTACAATGAGAAGGATTTGTTAGATATTTCACAATATTCATCATTGTATTGACTAAAAGTAAAGAAATTCATGTCAATTTTAAGTTTGAAAATGTCTTAAGTAACTTCAAAAAGTCAATAATGGTTTTAGATTAAGGAACGGAGGGAGTATATTAATTATTATGATGTAAACTCTTCAAGAAAACCATGTCTACGTCTAGAAACAACTCAGAAAGTTTTAACCACATGCTTTAAGAAAGCTACCAAGCAAACACATCTTGGATTGCATAGCGTATCAAGAACTGAAACATTCCATGTTTTAGGTAACATAGGTACAAGTACCCCACACAGGTCGTGATTAGAATTGTTGTACACTACTTGCATGATTTGTTACAGTAGTAATTCAGGGAAATATAATGAGGCAAATTAAAGGCATATAATTAACTAAATCAAATATCACGCGTATAAAAGTCTTGCTAAATGTTTATTGCTTACCTGAAGTTTTTCAGGATTATCTGGAGAGGGTTCATCCACAGATTGATCTGGTGAAAGCATTTCTTTTTCTGATCGTGACAAAAGAAATTCTTCAGAAGGAGATTCATAATTTGCAACAATTAGCTTCTCATCTGCTTCAATAGCAGAAGTGTTTTCCTCAATGCTCTGATTACGGACTTCGGAGTCTCTCTCAGTTATGGAAGTTGTTCTCTTGACTAAAACTGGTGGTGAACTAGTTTCAGCTATTTCTACTTGCAGATCAGAACAAATGGAGGAGGAAGAGAGCTTCTTCTCAAGTGCTGTGGGGCTTGAATCATAAACAGGCTCTTTGTGTTGAGTGTCATCCACGAATTGACTAGTGATACCAATGTCTGACATTTCCACATATGGTTGATGTGAAATGCCATGATTCTCAATAAGAGTATCCCTCAATGACTCGGAAAAGCGTTCACCTTCTTTTTCAGCGAATATCTTTTCATCTACTTCAGACAATGATGATGAACTACTGTATTCTGCTTCAAGAACTTCTGTATTCAGATGACTTTGATTTGCATTGACTTCAATGGGAGTAGCTAAAACCGTTGTCCCAAACAAGATTGACACCACTTCTTTATCACCTCCCAATTTCACTTCAATTTCATTCACTGCAGCATTTCTCTTCTCAACTTGACCTAGCTCTGAGTCTTCATCTTCATCTTCGCAGGACTCACTTCCATGTCCAACATGTTCATAAGGATGCTCTGCCATGGTGATCAGCTCTGGTTCTTGAGAAAAATCTTCTTCAACGGGCTTCTTCTCTTCCAAATCTTCAGCTGAACCGATAGACTCTGTTTCAGGCACAGAACTCGCCTTAGAGTCGCTGACTTGACTTGATTGTCTACGTAAGGAAGAGAAGCTTGTTCCTTCCGAGGCCATCCGTTCTTGAACAAAATAAGGTCTGAACTTGTAATCATGTCTGGGAGTCCCAAAAAGTGATGGACCCACATTAAAAGTTTCATTCCTTCGGAAGAACGGTTCTTTTGGTTGATGTGCCACAACATCTTGTTGAAAATCGTCACCCATCAGATAAGGTTTCTCTTCACTGGAGTCATAAGGAAGATCAAAAGGATTTCTCCTTGGTATCAGAATAGATGGTGCAGACCCAGGAATAGGTGGCAATCCCATGTCATCGTAAGGAACATCAAAGGGGTTCTGCCTAGCTGTTGATATGGGTGCAACATTGAAAGGAAAATCAAAACCGTCAAAATCTATCAAGTTCTTCTCTGCCATAATCTTCATGCTTTTTCGTAATCTTCTCCTTGCAATAAGGTTCTCCAGCCGTTGGTTTCTTTCCAGCTCAGAAGTCCCCAAATCCATGACATTCTTTTGGTCATCCTCTGTCCATCTGATAGCAGATTTGGTTCCATCTTCTTTGTCTACATGTGTGTCTTCTTCTTCCTCATCATCTCCAACTTCTAACTCTTCTTCGCAGTTTTCAATATCCTTATCCAACTCATTACTGCCATCACTAAATGACTTTGAAGAATGTTCTGAAGTGGCATCAGATCCCTCATGGGACAAATGAGCAAGTTGAGGAGCGTCTTCATCTAAAAGCGGGTGGAGCTCATCAAGCAATGGTATAATATCTGCCATTGAAGCATCCGGAGAGGAACTCTCAGCCCCATCAGACCCAGAATCTGATACATCATCATCTTCTTCCTCCCTCTCATCATCCTGTTTCCAAGGCGAACCAGGAGGAGAATTCCGATCCACTGTCTCAGAGGCAACATAACCTTCTGGTGACTTGTCATTTTCCGTTTCACCAAAACTCTTCTCATCAAATTGTTGAATTGAAGAGTATTGATTCTCCGGTAGTTCACCATCACCTAGTTTCAGTTCATTCGAGTCATTATTCTTTTCAAACACCGTATCAGGCAACTCTCTCTCTCCTTTCTCAGTTTCTCGCTTGTCTAATTGAAACTCTCTAGACTTTTCGTTAACAAGCAGAGCACTATCAGCCAAAGAATCATATTTATCAAATTCACTAAAATCATTGGCAGTTGAACTTGCCTCTTCAATGGACTTCTCCGCTACATCCCTTCTATTCTCAGTAAATCTTTCAACGTTGTAGCTCTCATCTCTCTCAACAACAATAGCATCTCTTGGACCCCCAGTTTGAAGAGACACAATCTCATGGGTTGTTTTTTCTTCTTTTTCAATTTCTGGTATGTTGGGCTTGCCATAACTTAATAGAGTTCCAAGCAGAACAGCAGTGGAAACAAGAACAGGGGAAGTAGATACCAGAAGGGAAAATACAAATGGAAATAATCTGTAGAGGAAAATCAAGAAAATCACCACACCCACAAGGAATGGATGCCTAAGAACTGATCTGTAACATGTTCTGATCGAGAAGACCAAAGCTTTCCTGATTTGAACAGCACCCATTTCTCTATCCTAAATAATTGTTCTTGTCCTTAAATCTGCTTTGTAAATTAAAAAAAAAATTATAACAAAACAATACCCATCAGATCAATCCAAATTAATTCGCAGGAAAACAAACAAAAGAGTAGAAATTTGTACTAAATTGGCAAAAAAAACACTTCAAAAAAATAAATCAAACATGAATTAGAAGAATCAGAAAACGATCAATGTATACCTGGTACAACCACCCAACAGAGAGGAACAAATATTTAGAGAAAGTAAAGGGTTTGCAACAGTCACAACTGAAACTCAAAGAAAAAGGAAGAGATTTCGAGAGAGAGAGAGAGAGAGAGAGAGAGATTTAGTTACCAGCTAAAGAAGAAAGAGATCAATAAATCAATAGTCGTGGGAACCATGCACAAAAAGGTAATACAATCCTTTGCTTTGAACTTTCTTCTTTGTTGCATCAGCAACAACTATGGATGCCTCCGTTTTATTTCTGGCATTGGATTGGAGTGAAAAGAAGATGGGTGGGCCGGTGGAGCGGTGCCGAAAGGAGGAAAATGAATTTTATTTATTTTGGTTTTAATGTGTAATCCTCAATCTGAGTCGTTGGAATTAAAGATCAATCAGTTATTATAATTATAATAATTCTTCTTCTTTTATTTGTTTATTACTTTTGGAATTTTAAATTGTTTTATGGGTGAATGAGGGTGATCATTACTTTCTTGGACATTATAATTGTTTTTATTTTTTTTCTTTTGAAGCCACACTGACACGATCTCAAATTGTGAGCTGTGACTTGTGTAATTCTAATTATTTATTTAATTTTTAATTTTTTGCTTTCAAGTTATGCGATAAAATATGAATTAAAGTCTTGTAACTTCGTCTATATATGAACGGACTTACGCGGAAAAAATAACAGATAAATTTATTCTTACTTAATAACATGTTACTATCTTAGCACTGGTTATTAACACCCTTTGTATACAAGGAGGACATGATATGTGCGAGAATAAGGCTTACAGTTAAGTCATCACCTTTGATCTTAATTTATTATTATTTTTCTTTAAATTATGTTCAACAAATTGTATCATTTAACATGTAAAATTTTAGTAGTACTTGTTGACGTTCCTCTTTGTCAAGATGGTTTCGGACCTGCGCATGGGAAACAAATCGACGACCTTGTCGCCAAGGAGTTCTCTCCGGCGTGAAGATAAGTACCAGGTGTACGTAAGAGATGAGTATCAATAATGAAAGTATTTAGAGCTAAGAGAAGGGTGAATAATAACTTATATTTATTTGGCACAAGAAGAGTTTTTATATGAAGGGATTGACGTCAAAGGTTGGCGCCTAAGCTTCCTTGACACCGACTAATGATTGTCGGTCGAATTATTCGAATATTTGATAATAGACTTATTTTTAAAGTCTGAATATAATACTCCTATATCCTAACAATATATGACCACATGTTCGAAATTTTTAATATATTCTCCACTATTAAAAATGTTACTACCGTTGTATACCTTAAATAAATAATTAAATTTTAAAGAATAGATATAGTTTTTTTGGGGATGGAATATAAGATAATTTGTGAAGAAAAAACATATAAAATTAAAAAGAAAAAAGGAAGCTCAATTTTGCATATGCTTTTACATGTGTCTTGAGTTTTAAAATGGATGGAAAAAATAAAATAGATATCAAAAAAATTGTTCAATTCTTTTGTTACTGAGTTTTTTAATGAACGAAAAAGAAAAGAAATGACAAAAAACTTAGGCACATTTCTTGCCAAATTTCCCCCTCAAACAATGGAAATAACATAAGATCATCTTATATAATTTTTATCATACTCTCCAGATTTTAAACATGATAAAATTAATATAAGAGTAAGGGACTGTTTGTTTATGACTGAATACATCTGAATGGCTGAATAATTGAATCGGTCAGCCATTAAGTTCGTTTGTTTTAGAAAAAAATCGTCTGAATGGCTGAATCGGTCAAATGATTGAGCTGAATGTCTAAGTTATATTTTTTTAGGCTGAATGAGCAGCTGAATAAAGTAAAAAAATTAAAAAATATATATTAACTATTATATTAAATGATATTAAATAAATTTACAACAACTTTGAATTTTTTTAGAGAGGTAAAATAATAAAATTTTGTCATTTAGATATTTCAGACATGTTAATTATCAAACATATTTTTTTATTCAGATTTAGCTCATTCAAATTCATATTCATTCAATTTTTATCAAACACCCCCTAACATAATAACTTAAATGTGAAACTTAAATTTTCCTTTTTTTTTCTTTATAAACTCAATAACAACATAAAAAAATACAAAATTTTCTTCTTTTTTTTCATTAAAAAATTAGTTTACCATTTTTTATTTTTCGTCCCAAATTCAAAAAAACAAAAATTAGACCTGACAAACGATTCGGGCTGGCCCAAACGGGTCGGCCCATCACCGGGTCGGGGCAAAACGACCCAGGTTTTGGTGGGCTTAAAAAGTGAAGCCCAAAGCTCGTTTTTTTACTGGTGGGTCTGGACTGATTTATAACCAAATTTTGACACATTTTTGGCCTAGCCCAAACGACCCAAGTTTTAATGGGCTGAAAAAATGAAGTCCAAAACTCGCTTTTTGGCGAACATACCCGCGAGCTTGGTTCGATTTTGCCAGGTCTAACAAAAACAGAATGTTAGGGCAACCTAACTAGCTCGAACATTTTAGCAAAAAGTCAAAATGTGAAAAATATTTGACTAAAATAAAGTTTGTAATCTATGTACACCTCAAAGTTTTTTAACTGTTAAAAAGTAAGGATGCATTTTGTTCGGCGCAACAAATTTTGGGATGCATTTTGTTGAGCTAAAAAAACCTTTTAAAATAGTGGTGTTTGATTGCAACTTAATGTATCTTAACCGTCTACCTCTTAATGCATTTTAACAGTTCACATTTTTATATTAAGAAGTTCTCTGTTGTTTGATTGCATCTTAATGCATCTTAACAACCCACCTCTTAATGCATATTAACAGCTCACATCTTTGTATTATGAGATCCTCTAAATAGTTTAGACTTATATTTGTATCTTAACTATTTAGAGGACCTTTTAATACAAAGAGATGAGTTGTTAAGATGCATTAAGAGATGAGTTATTAAGATGCATTAAGAGACGATCAAACACCACCGACTCATATTTGTATCATATTTCCTTTGTGTTGTTTATGAGTTTTTAATATAAAAGAATATATATTTTAAAATTGAGGATATGAGTTGTAATTTAAAATTTATTATATTAAAAGTTGAGGATAATATAGGAATTATAAAAATATTACTTATTCCAATTTTTTTTCCGTCCAAATTAGGCCAATTTTGGACGAAAAACTTTTGCAAGAAAAGTGGCCAAATTTTCTATCCATTTCTTTTCTTTTCCGTTTATTAAAAAACTCAGAAACATAAGAATTGGAAAGAAAACTTAAATTTTCAGTCAATTTATTTTCTTTTACGTCCATTTTAAAACTCAAAATGTAAGAAGTGGATTGTTAAGATAAATTAAGATATCATTAAACATCACCTAACTGAGTTCTCGGAAGGTGCATATTATTTAACATAAAAGACTCTGAAAAATATTCAGAGTAATGTTATTATCAAATAAAATGGCTCGTATATATATTGATATATCTCGGATAACTTGCTCTGCACTTATGCCATACTAATATACATATACATATACATGTAAATGTATATGAACAATATGCAAAAGTGTTTTTTACGTGAGAGTAGACTTATATTTTTAAAACGTATCTAAATGTAAACCTTAACTACCCCTACAAATTCTGGAATGCAAATTGTATTTTAGTCAAAATATCTGGTTTGGTGGAGTGGGTGGTGGGTATTCAGCTGATATCATTGATATTGCCGCTGAGCTTATTTGATACCACTTCTTCCTTCTCCTCGTCTGTTTGCTCTAACAATCTTTCACAAAATGGGACTGTACACAGCGGTGATGGACCCAATTACCCACTACACTGGCTTATCTCCGGCGGCCTTTTTCACGATTGTGGCTCTAATGGTGGTTGTGTACAAAGTGGTGTGCGGGATGTTCGTTGCCGCCGATGACTACATGGCCGTCAAACGCTCCAACGACTTCGTTATCCGCGAACCGGTCCAATTAGGCGAGGTTACAGAGGAGGAATTGAGGGTTTGCGATGGTTCTGATCCAAACAAGCCCTTGTTGATGGCCATTAAAGGACAAATCTACGATGTTTCTCGCTCCAGGTATTTTTTTAGCTGGGTTAGCCCCTTTTATTTTTTCAATTTACTGCAACACATAGTTTCTACTATTTGGAGGTCTGGGAAATTGCTTACCCTAGTTAAAAGAACTATTAGGTTTTGGGTTTGTTATTTTTTGTGGACATATAACTTGTTTTTACTTTTTATTAAGCAACCTAGTTTTGCTATGTTACTGATATTCATTGGCAGCTTAAAACACGTAATAACATCTTATAAGACATCCAGAATGACAGAACTAGGATATATACTCTGGTTGAACAGTCGTGATGTTTAGTGCACTTACTGCGTTTATTCGAGTGATCCACAGACGAAGTCCTGCATTTATTTGATTGATCCACAAATGGCGAAAATTTCTCCTTTGCCGATGCTCACCAAAGTTCTTATTTTTTGTTAGCCTTGAATGTGGGGATGTGAGAGGTGGCTTGTCTCCATGGTGAGCTCCCCCAAAAGATTAGCTATCTCTTGCATATGATGCCACAAACATGTACAAACCTAAGATTACTAATCATTTGTAACATTTTTACTTTATTAGTGAAGTCTTAATTTCACGAGCACTCTGTTTGTGTTCATTGAGCATAGGGTGCATTGCCATCTATGACTTAATCTCTACATTCTTACAACATTCCCGCCTAATGTTAATCCTTTTGCCACAACCTCTTCTCTCTAACGTTTCCATATTCGAATATAAAGTCATTGATCTACGTGCATATATAAGCATTCTAAGTTCTTGATTTTATCTTCAAGTATCCTGTGCTCATGTTCTCCAAGTGTTCGTTATTGTTTCAAACAGAAGTCCATTGATTTCCATTCCGAATTTTAATCTTTTTGATTCAGCAAACTACGACTCCGTTTATATGGAGAGAGAAACATATAAATACGTGTGGGGAGGGGGAGGGGGAGGGGGAGGGGGAGGAGGGAGAAGTATTAAAAGGTTTATGGAGAGAGATGAAACACAGAGAGGAGGCCATGAGAGGGTCATGGTAGTGGCTGAAGGGGTTGAACTTTAGGCAGTTGGGGGTGATTGGTCATGCGATATATATCAAGAGAAAGAGATGGACAATAGAGGTATATGAGATATTTGTGTGTGCAACGCACGTAGATTTAGAATTTAGCCATCATGTGATTTTCATCTGATCAATACATCCAAGAAAAGAGGGGGGGGGGTTGTTCCGATAGTGTATGGAATATTTTTTTTGTATATTATGCATTTGTTCCTTGTGGCATAAACTTTGCATTACAGTTGACACATTATCATTTGTTTTTCTCAACATTTATTTGTGTGATGGGTCTCCAAGTCAAGAACAAAGAAGAGATTTTTGACATTTATTATTTGGAGTTTTTATTATTTTTAATATAAAAGTAGTTGATGTGATTTATGTATTTTATTAATTAGCGGGGATTTAGAACATTAATTAGTGATTAGGAAATATTAATAATGGTATTTTAGTCCTTTAATATTTTTATTATTCCCTAAATAATATTAGGGTTTTGTGTGTTTTTAAATAGTGATATAATTCTCACAAGTCATTTTAGACTACATCCTATTGATATTGAATTATTTATACCGTAGATGTATTTTATCCATCTTGGTGTTGATTCGTGAGGTTGATACACTTGAGAGATACTAGTAGTTTAAATTTTAAGTTTAAATCCTACATCATTTTTGGTATCAAAGGTTAAGGTTTCTCCATCAATTTCTTATTTCTTGGGAGATCTTGGGTTTTCAAAAAAAAAGTTGTTCATCGCTACTAGAGTTACTGTTCATTGCGGATTGTTGAGAGGAAAAAAAAGAGACTTGCCTAGTTGCTTTAGTCAACAAAAAAAGAAAGGTGAAGAATGTTGTTGTTGTGGTGTTGTTTTGCCGTTGTGCTACTGCTGCTCTGCCTTTTTAGGGAACAAGAGGAAAGTAACCCTAATCTCTAACTTGTAAATATCTCACCAAAATTATAGTTTGCTCTCCCATAGTTTCATCTAATATTTCAGTTTTAGCCTATAGTTTCTATACTTTTCACTTGTACACTTTTATTATTTTAAATCAGTCTTTTTACACTTTATGCATTCATACTTTAACCCTTGTTTTTTTTTCTTTCAGTTAGGTCCTTAAATTATCAAAATAAAAAAATTGTTTTGTTTTATTTTATTTTTGTAACCCATCTTCGATTCTTCGTTAACACCCAATGGCTCGAGCTATTAAAGAATTGATTGTCGAAACAAAATGGTATATTTTATACTATTTTGTTTCTTGACGATGAAAGTGACTGAATTTACTACCTTATTAATACATGTGGTCATAGATATTTGAAACACAAACAGGTAGAGCTTAGATGGGATATAGTTGATGCAAGAGATTACCTTGGAAAATTATAATGTCGATATCAAGATGAATAAAGAAAAACTGAAGTAAGGAAGTAGGAAACATCAACAAGTTAACGCAAAAGAACTTCGAAAGGCTACACATGATATGATTTCTATGTGTTCTTCCATTAAAGATAACATCTCTTTATTAAAAGATGACATATCTTCTATAAAAGAAGGCCTTATTGACTTGCGGGCTTATATTCAGGCATAACAAGAGAAAGAAAAAGATGATGTTTCAAATTTTAGGGCTACAAATAATAGTGACGTGTCCATGGAAATTCTTGAGGTTCCAAAAGTTGACCCAGAGACTGTATGAACGACAAATTGAGAAAAACTCTAAAGTTACTTTTGATTTTTTCATTACCGAAAAAGGACGATTCGAAAAGTTGATCCAATCCAAGTTGATATTGTTGATTTCGTTGTTCCAAAATGCTTATTTTCAGCACCTTTGAATACAAAATTGATGCTCTCATCAATTCTCTTTCCAAAAAATTTTGAGCCTTACCGCGTGATGTTGTCAAATGTGTTCCAAAATGTTCTTCCATTGTAGAGAAATTTATGGCTAATTCTATCATATTATAAAACTCGATGTCGAATTTTTTCTAACAAGAGGAGAGTGATGGGGACTCCAAGTCAATAACAAAGAGAAATTTTTTACATTTATTATTTGTAATTTTTATTATATTTAATTTTAATGTAAAAGTAGTTGATGTGATTTATCTATTTTATTAATTAGTGGGGATTTATGAAATTAATTATTGATTAGGAATTGTTAATAAGAGTATTTTAGTCGTTTAATATTTTTATTATTACCCAAGTAATATTAGGGTTTGTGTTTCTTTAAATAGTGATGTAATCCCGCAAGTCATTTTAGACTACATACTATTGATATTAAAGTTGATTATTTTATTTATTCCGTAGAGGTATCCTACTGTAGATGTATTTTATCCATCTTGGTGATAATACTTGGAGTTGATAAATTTGAGAGATTCTAGTGGTTTAAAAGTGGAGTTTAAATCCTAATTTATTTTTCATTAATTGTTCATATATATATATATATAGAGAGAGAGAGAGGAAGGATCTAAAACATATCTCTTAAATAGCTTACCTCTCTTAAATAATATATCTTTATTAAAACTACGTCGTTTTAGATATTCTTTTAAAAAACAAGTGGGGCCGCGGATGATATTTTTGTAAATAAAAAAAAAGGTAAGTGGGTCCACTTTCTTTTAATATTATTTTGTTTTTTAAAAGAATATTCAAAACAATGTAGTTTTAATAAATGTATGCTATTTAAGAGAGAGATGCTATTTAAGTGGTATGTTTTGGATCCATCCTCTCTCTCTATAGGAAAATATTGATTTATGTACTTAAATTGTGAATTTATATGTAGACATTTTTACACCGTCTGTTGTAGTTTTGATTCAAAATGAGCACTTGATATTATTTATTTGACCTAATTTACAGGATGTTCTATGGTCCTGGTGGGCCATATGCATTATTTGCTGGTAGAGACGCAAGCCGAGCTTTAGCTCTCATGTCATTTGACCCTCAAGATCTTACTGGGAACATAGATGGTCTCAGTTCTTCTGAGCTTGAAGCTTTGCAAGATTGGGAGTATAAATTCACGGAGAAGTATGTGAAGGTTGGGCAGCTTGTTAAAGATAAATTGAAGACCGAGCCCAACGAAGGTGAGGATAGAGTGCATGAGAGCCAGAATGTAGAAGAAAAAGGAGCACAGTAGAAGTCAACTTAGGGTTGCAAGTTTTTGACTCTACGGAAAGCTTGATTCTTGCAAGTCTTGTGCAGAAAATGTAATTTTTTAAAATTGCATCATATTGCTCTTAGTATGTATAGATAGCAGTAAACATTTATACGTAATCTGATATTGCTCACCCACTGATATTTGTAAACGATTAAAAGCAATTATGGTTGATTCCACTTCAAAGCCAGCGTCATTGGTCACGGCCACATGGGTAACCCCTGTTGGTGCTTTTTGCCATCCCAGGATTCTATCTTTCCGATTCACTTCATGTTAAATAATCAGCAATTATGGTTACATGTTATGTTTGTTTTTTTCATAATTAACTAAAATATTAGATTAAAAAATATTATTTGGAATATTATATCCTTTATCAATAATAATATATTTTAAACATATTTATACATAAAAAAAAAAATATTTACTGATTATATATACAACTCCCACTCAAAAAAATAAAAATTTATTGATTATGTATATACTCCCACCCCGTGCACCCTCACGCCACACCTACTCTCCAAAAATAATATTTACTGATTATGTATACACTCTCACCCCGCCTACCCCCGCCCTCACCCCCCGTCCCCATCCTCACCCCCACCCCCACCCCCACCCCGACCCCCATCCCCACCCTCACCCTCACCCCTACCCCCAAACCTAATATTTATTTATTATGTATATACTCCCACTCTGTCCACCCACACCAAAAAAAAATAAATTCTGATTATGTATACACTCCCACCCCGTGCACCCCCACGCCCCACTCACTCCCCAAAAATATTATTTACTGATTATGTATATACTCCCACCCCACTCATCCCACCCCACCCCAACCCACCCCACCCCAAAAAATAATATTTTCTAATTATGTATACACTCCCATCCCGTCCACCCACCACCCCGACCCCCACCCCCACCCCCACCCCGCACCTCTCCACCTGCCCACCCCCGACTCTCGTCCCCCCTCCCTGTTCCCGAAAAAAAAAATATTTAGTCTTTGTACTAATAATTGAAATTAATTTTGTCTAACAATTTTTAATCCAAAATAGTAGGGATTATAATAACAGGTAGAACATGGTATTAAATAATTTCACATCTTAAGCTATTTTATAATCCCCATCACTAATAGTCTCAAACTCAAATTTAAAGACAAACAAGTCACTTGTGAATAATAGTCTCATGTAATCCTTACAAATAAACATAACCTTTATTTTCAGTTTGTCCATCTTTCACAGCTCTGTTTTGAAGGAAGCTTTCGTATCTGAACTGCAGTTCACTACATGTTAAGTTGGGTTCAACTCTTTGTATTCAGTTTATCCATCTTTCACAGCTCTGTTTTGAAGGAAGCTTTCTTATCTGAACTGCTCCATGTAGTTTGTTTGTTCTTTATACTTTATTCTCAAAATTACCATTGAATGAAAATATGACAACAAATATTATACGACTTTATTCTCCTTATAAAATTTTTCCACTTTTCCATTCTCTTATTTTCTCTTCTCTGGAGTACATAGTAGTATCATTTTAACTTTATGATTCTTTTCCTTGAAACCCCACAAACATGCAGTCTAACAAGTCAAGTAGCATGCGGTTGGAGATCTGGGTCTCCGCCGGAAGTCCGATGTCCGCTCTCCACATATACACGAACAATAAGAATATAAAGAAGAAACCAATTCAGAAAGAAACAAGGATGGATTATTACGAGGTGTTGGGTCTAAATAAGAACGCCAGCAAAGCAGAAATAAAAGAAGCCTTCAGAAAAATGGCAATGCAATTTCACCGGGACAAGCATTCTTTCTCCGCAAAATTGGTGAAAGAGGGTGCCACCCTTCGATTCAAGCGCGTCTCGGAAGCGCGCTGGCTACAACTTCCATTGCTCATGCCCCGGCGCCGGCGGATTTGTTAATATTGGTAAAACAAAGTTATCAAACTGAGAGGAAAAACTCAATGATACTATTCCATCTAGATGGGGCTATTTATAACCTTACACTAACTGAAACTAGAGATAAGAAAAACACTACATTCAAACTCCCTAAACAATAGAGATCACATTAAAGATAAAGACAACTTCCTAAACAATAGGAACTTATTAACAGAATTCAAGACTAAGTCTACTTCAAAAAAACTACTGCAACAAACCCTCCCTTAAACTGACCACAGATCAGTTTATTCCTGGATCCTTGCAAACACCCATTAGTGCCCGCATTCTCTCAAAAGCATCCTGCTTTAGTGGCTTGGTCATAAGATCTGCCAATTGTTCTTGAGTTTGACAGTATTCCAGTTTGACTACTTCATCTCGATTGAGATCACGCAAAAAATGAAAACGAACATCAATATGCTTACTCCGACCGTGCATAACTGGATTACGAGAAAGCTTAATCGTTGAGCTATTGCCACAATAAATCACAGTTGCAGAATGTTGTTCATGACAAAGTTGTTCCATCATCCTTCGTAACCAGATAGCCTGACATGCACAAGAGGCAGCAACAACGAACTCGACTTCAGTAGTTGAAAGAGTGACAATTGGTTGCTTGCGAGAGGACCAAGAGACTGCACCCGAGCTTAATAAAAATAAAGAACCAGATGTGCTCTTCCTATCGTCAACATCCCCTGCATAATCACTATCGGAATACCCTACAAGCTGATGATTCCCTCCCTGGCGATAAAACACTCCAAATTCAATAGTTCCTTTGATATACCGTAACACACGTTTAGCTGCTTGGAGATGTAGTGTAGTAGGATGAGACATATAGCGACTCAAAAGACTAACAACAAACATAAGATCTGGCCTGGTGGAGGTGAGATACATCAAGCTCCCTACGAGTTGTTGATACAAAGTGCTGTCCACATGCTCACCCGAGAGATCCTTCATCAATTTTGATCCAGGTACAATTGGATTGTGGACTGAGTTGCAATCAGCCATATGAAATCTCTCTAGGATTTCACGAGCATACTTTTGTTGACATAAAAAAATACCATTGTCATGTTGCAATACTTCTAAACCAAGAAAATACCTCATTTTACCCAAATCAGTCATGTCAAATTTTTGCATCATGGAACGTTTAAAAGAATTGAACATAGAGTCATCATTGCCAGTGAAGATAAGGTCATCGACATATAAGCACACAAGTAAGATCTTACCAGCAGAGGTGTGCTTGAGAAACAAGGTGTGTTCATATGGACATTTTGTAAAACCTTCTTTCAAAAAATAGGCTTCGATTTTGCTATACCATGCCCGTGGCGCTTGCTTCAAACCATACAACGCCTTGTGAAGTCGATACACTTTGTGTTCTGCACCTCTAACTTCATACCCAGGTGGCTGATCAACATATACCTCCTCGTCAAGTTCTCCATGAAGAAAAGCGGATTTTACATCTAATTGATAGAATGACCATACTTCTTGAGCTGCGATGGCAAGGATAAGCCGAATAGTGTCTAAACGGGCTACGGGAGCAAAGACTTCAGAATAATCAATGCCGTACTGTTGGGTGTAGCCTTTGGCAACAAGACGTGCCTTGTATTTGTCTATTTCGCCATGCTCATTCAACTTTGTCTTATACACCCACTTTACTCCAATTGTTTTTGCTCCTTCGGGTAGGTCTGTCAACTCCCAAGTATTGTTTTTCCGAATGGCAACAATCTCGGCATCCATGGCAAGTTTCCATTTGTCACTAAGAACTGCATTAGTAAAAATTAGAGGATCTTCATCAATGAACATAGCAAAGTTATCATATTGTTCTTCCTTTGAAAGACTAGCACCACTATCATAATCACGCATCCAAAGTGGTGGATGGCGAGATCGTCTGGCTGCTACATGATCAGGTGTATGGACTATTGCATGTTCAGGTGAGTGAACAAGAGTTGGAGGAGTATCTTGGTCAGCTTCAAAAATTGAATTTCAGGAGGCAGGAGGCGTTGTATTTTCAGCAATATTTGAATTAAATGAATCTGTATGTTCTTCCTCTAAATCAAGTGAAGCATGAACAGTAGCACCATGTGTATCTGTCCAAGGCCAGTATCCATCTTCATTGAAAACAACGTTGCAACTTATTACAATTTTATTTGATAAGGGGTCATACAATCGATATGCCTTGGATTCCTCGCTAACACCTAGAAGGACACACTTCAAACTCTTGTCATCCAACTTTGTGCGTTTGACATCTAGAACATGAGCATAAGCGAGACATCCAAATATGCGAAAGTGATTAACCGTGGGTTTAGTGCCACTCCACGCCTCCTCTGGTGTTTGATTTCGCACAGCAAATGTGGGACTTCGATTGAGAACATGTACTATCCAATTTACTGCCTTAGCCCAGAAGGTCTTAGGCACTCGTTTGTATGAAAGCATACTACGAACCATCTCCATGATCGTGCGATTCTTACGCTCCGCCACTCCATTTTGTTGAGTATAGGCTGTAGTCAGTTGACGTTGAATGCCGTTGGTCATGCAAAACTCAGTGAATTCATTGGAATTAAACTCTCCACCCCTATCTGTACGTAGACCTCGAATGGATGTGTTCTTGGTTGTTTCAACCTTAGCTTTGAAAAACTTGAATACTTCAAAAGCCTCTGATTTTTCTGTCAAGAAAAATACCCAAGTTTTTCGATTAAAATCATCAATAAAGGTTAAGAAATACCTTTTGTTGTTGTTGGATATTGGAGAAATAGGCCCACAAATATCGGCATGAACAAGTTGAAGAATTTGTGAGGATCTCCAAGTGCTTTTTTGTGGAAAAGGATTTCTGTGTTGTTTACTTATTAAACAATCTTCACAGAAAAGACTGGGACTCTTCAATTGTGGCAAACCTTTGACCATCTGTTTGTGATAAAGTGTTTTGAGGCCACCAAGACTCAAATGCCCATAACGACAATGCCATAAATGATCTAAACTTTGAGAAGAAGTATGAAAACATGATTGATCTGGTTGTCTGATGGGGTGATAGTGGCTCGAATAACAAACATACGATTGTGTGACATAGTTGTTGCAATGATGAGTCCTTTCTCTGGATGAAATACTTTGCACTGGTTGTGTTGAATTAGGATAGCTAATCCCTTCTCCTGCAATTGGCTGATACTTAAAAGATTATTTTTCAAATCAGGTACGTAAAATACCTCTGTGGCAATGTGTGCAAGGTTGTTGACTTGCATGTTTATTTGTCCTTTCCCCATGATTTGAAGACTTGAATTGTTGCCAGGTTTAACAGATTTACGGAAGGTCTCATCAAGGTGCGAAAATAACTCTTTCCTTCCACACATGTGATTGCTGCAACCAGAGTCCAGGAACCAAATAATTTCTTCATCAGATCGATCATCATTAATGTAGGTCATGAGTAGAATTTCTTCCATCTCTGTAAAATGAGCTTTGAAATCCTTCTCGTAGTTGAGCTCCTTGTTTTTCTTTGGACACTCATTCTAAAAGTGGCCAAAATCATGACAATAATAGCATTCAATAAGAGCTTTGTTCATACCTTGTCTACCACGTCCACGTCCCCTTCCACGTGCGGCACCACGACCACGTCCAAGACTACCAGAATGTTCCCCATGAACAATTTTCAATGCTTGTTCTTCAATGACATGACTAGACATTCGTTGTTCATGTACTTGGAGGCTACTTTGCAATTCGTCAATACTCATATGATCTAAATCCTTGGATTCCTCAATAGAGCAGACTACATAGTCAAACTTAGATGACATAGAACGCAAAATCTTTTCATTCACAGTAACGTCGCTTATCTTTTCACCAAGACTGCGCATTTTGTTAGTAATTGTGAGAGTACGAGCAAAAAAGTCATTGACAAATTCACCTTCTTTCGTGTGCAGAACTTCAAAATCTTTGCGAAGAGCCTGAAGTTGCGCACGCTTGACTCGGGCATTCCCTTGATACTTTTGCTTCAAGGAGTCCCAAATTCCCTTGGCCGTGTCCTTGGTCAAGATGGTTTCTAGGATGGTGCGATCAATGGCCTGGAATAAGTAGTTTTTGGCTTTTAAATCCTTCAATTTTTCGTCAGCAAGCACCTTCCGTTCCGCATCTGTGAGGGCTGCATCCTCTTTGGCATCCTCTTTGGACACTCCATTTTCAACGATGTGCCAATATTCCTTGGAGCGAAGGAAATTTTCCATGAGCATGCTCCAATGCTCATAATGCTCATCGAGTCGGGGAATAGCCGGCTGCACAACGTTATTCTCTGAAGACATGATTGAGCTTTGATACCAGATGTTAATATTGGTAAAACAAAGTTATCAAACTGAGAGGAAAAACTCAATGATATTATTCCATATAGATGGGGCTATTTATAACCTTACACTAACAGAAACTAGAGATAAGAAAAACACTACATTCAAACTCCCTAAACAATAGAGACCACATTAAAGATAAAGACAACTTCCTAAACAATAGGAACTTATTAACAGAATTCAAGACTAAGTCTACTTCAAAAAAACTACTGCAACAGGATTCTCTTCCCGTTACTCCTACGGATACGGGTATCAAAATAAACTCCCAAATTCGTCTTCTTCTAGCTACAATTATTCTGGTTATGGAAAGGCTGCTAATAATGGGGTGGTTTTGTTTCAAAATTCAAGATTTCTCTTCATTTCCTCACTACCCGTGCCTTTCTTCTCAACGCTCCCTTTGTTGGGTATGTAACTTTTCCCAGTTCTCCACTTGCAGTTAGCTTATTTTCATATTTGCGTTGTGTGATTAATTATTAGGTCTTGTCAATATGACATTTACTTCTAGGACTTCATGGGCCTCTACACGTTTAGCCTCTCCCTAATCCAAACTTTTATGACATTTGCCTCTAGGACTTCATTGGCCTCTACACATTTTACCTCGATATTTAAGGGATTGGCCTTTTCTGCTAGCATTTCCCTTAGCATCATTGTGTTTCACTTGTTGTGTGTATGCTGGAAATATGGTAATGATTGATTTGCTTGTAGATACAAATTACTTAATAGTTTCTCTTACTGACACGAAACTTTCTGCAGTATATTACTTGGTGGGACAGTTATCATTTGTTGGGAACTTGTGACTCATAAACAAAAAGCCACTGGAAAAGGGCTAGTGCGGAGCATAGTGGAGCGGAGCGAAGCGACGCACTAGCCTTTTAGGGTTGCACCGAAGGTTTCGGGGGGGTGCGGGGGGCCTTAGTAGCGCGGAGAGCGCTGGAGCTAGCAGGAAGGTAGCGCGGGGCGCGCTGCCTCGACAGGAGGAGTCTGGGCAAGTAGCGCGGGGCGCGCTGCGGAAGCCCTTGGAACAGCGCGGGTCGCGCTGCGTCGGTAACTCAGTTTTGCTGATTGTTAATTGGATTGATTGTTAATTGGATTGGATATTATGGGTAATTGACCATAATATGAAGTAGGGTTGGAATAGGATTAGTAGGTATATATACTATCTATTGTAAAGCCCTATGTAACCAAGGAATCATCAATAAACAACTAGACGCTGCCTGTGGAGTACCCAAATTGGGGAACCACGTAAATATCTTGTGTTCTTCTTAATTCTCTATCGTTAGAGTGCGTGTGTGTGATCCTATAATTCTAACATCATTGATATGAGCAGGGAGGCTTTATGGAAAATGCAAAACCCTGGGGTAAGGAGCTACATTTTTTTCTCCTCCTGTGCATATGGAAATTGTAGCTTGTGGCACAGGTTGAAATTGTGTGTGCACCAAGGTTTTGAAGCAGTTTATTGGACATTTGTGTTGGTTGATTGAGCATTCTGAGTCTTGGGACCAAGCATTAATAATGAAGTGCTTATTCTTCCTTGCAGAAACCATTTGAGGAGGCCATGGAGAGTATAGAGAAGGCTAAATCAGTTGATGATAATTCATAGAAAGGGCTGTTATTTCTTATTTTCCTTCTACTACTTCTACTTGGATGTCCAAATTTAAGGTCTCATCTAGTCTCACCCACTAAATAATTACAAGGAGATTTCAGAATTATCCGTATGTGAGCCAAGAAAATAGCCTGTATATTTGGTATTGTTTTTTTTTTTGAGTAGTCATATACCCCACTGCTGCGGCTGGCTTTCTCTTCCATCTCCTGTAAGTTTCATTTTACTTTGAAGTTAGAGGTGCGTTACATTGTTGTGCTAAATTGTAGGGTTCTGTAAATGTTCAAGAGTATGAGCTCAAAAGGAGTTCAAATGTAAATAGTAGACCGTTAAGCATATCCATACGAATTGTAAATGGTTTCCTTGCAGTTTGCGAATAATTTGAGCAGTTAATTCCTTACAAAAAAGAAAGATGAGGTTTCTGCATTTTTCCCCTTTCTTTTATTATGTTTGAGAATATATATATATATATATACATGTATATAGGGATTGAAAATCAATATGCCCCAAAGTACTGGTAGGGATACGCTGATAATTTATTTATGGCTATAATATACTTGCCCAAAAGTAAGGTTGAAGGATAGAATATCGTACCTTGCTTCCTCTGATAGAAAGAAGGGTAAGGGTAGCAGCTGTATGCGACTCGTGGAGAAAACAAATAAACAGACTCTTGGTTGGAGGATTCTTAATTAGGGTGGAGCATAAGTAATAATAATATATACTACTATTATAGAGTTTAAAGATCAACCAAATTCTTTATTTTGTATCACTTTTTGTACTCAATCTATGTATTTTTCCCTTTATAGAGTTTTATTTGGCTTTTCACCATTTTAGCGCATACTAAGGTTTCTCAAAAACACGTTATAGGTTTTTTCCGTTGATTTTAAAATATTAAACTTTAAGGCTGCATATTATGCTCAAGTGTGTAATTTAGGGATCTATCAATAGAGTTAAAAAAGTGAAAAAGATAAATGAGACTCTCATTTTGGGACAGAGGCGGTATATATCAATGATGTCACATGATGTTGCAAGCATGGACATTTTCTGCACTGAAAAGATCAGCAATTTCATCTTCTATGATTGTGGAGTAAGGAAGGCCACTGGGTAAGTACCCATGCATACTTTCATTGTACCCATGCATGTAGTAGTTATAGCTGGAAGTGAAGTTTGATTCATCTAAATACTGGGCCGCATAAGGATAGTACTCATCATGGTATGGGTATGGCCAGAACTCTGCCTTCCTTCCCGTTCTTCTCACAACCTTAAGCACCCGCCTTTGATCTACGTATCCGGTAACAGTTACCTTTTGCTTATCCATGTCTATGTCCAAGCTATCCACACCTGCATGACCATATTGTTACATATCAAATGGATTAAGCTTTTATGTCTATTTATTTACGAAATGCATTTAATGAATTATATATTACCAACATTCTCCAGAGGACTGCTAAAGTCAGTGATCAGGTTCTTAGATAATTAATTAAAAAGATATATATATATATATATATATATATATATATATATATATATATACGTACGTACAACATTTCTTTTATATATGAACGTTGATGTGAGTTATATAAGTTTTACTCGTTGATTATATATATATATCTTTACAAGTTGTCTATTGTAGATTAAGAAGAAAATTGATGGTAAAGCAAGAGGAGAGAGTGATTGAACGGATGCTGATAATCAGATGATGAGGAAGATATGATGCTAAATAAATTAATCCTTGCCGTCTAATTTGGAGATTGCTCTTCGTATCCTTTTTTCACATCCGTCACAATCCATATGTACCAATAGCTCCACAATCTATCCAACAAAAATCAGAAAATGCATGCATCTACAAGTTATGTAACGTACTCGTGCTAATTATATATATATATATATATATATATATATATATATATATATGATGGATCATCATTATTATTATAGACTACTTACAGACATGGCATTCGATATTTTTGGCTGCCCAAGACACCAACCCAGCATTGTCAGTGCTGCTGATCAGCTCCCTTGATCAGTACGTAAATCCTTATAATCTGAATATATTTGGATACAACGTCGAAGATCAGATAATAATAATAATATTAAAGAAGTAGTGCACAGAAAATGATGATGAGCTGATTATGATTTTCTTGATCACCTCACTACGTACCCTTTTTCTATCGGTGCTATCTCTTATCACAAACTAAAGCAACTCTGATTTATTCATACTGAAGATTCCCCTATTCATTTATATGTATGTATATAAACAAGTTGAAGTGTGTAACACAAGCTGGATGGGGAAATGGGGAAAAGCTAAATGCATGATGTGTGCTAATTCTACCATATAATATTGGTCCACGGTTTATGGTTTTTCTTTGCCTATAATCAAATTGACATGCGATTAACTTGTGTTGTTATTCCCCCACTTTCTTTTAACTTGTCTTTGATTTTGAGGTGCTTTATATATTATACATGTTGCAAGTTGAGATGAAGGGTACATAGTTGAGGGATAAGCATTTCATTCTTCTGGCAAGTAAGTTTCTGTGGAATCTCGAATACATACCCTTGGCCAGCCTTGCTATCTGTAGCTTTCAGCCTCTTGATCATCAGCACCATCGATTTGGTCTCCTTCAACTGGACTGGTCTGGTCCGGTGCTGGTCACGCAGGAACAAAGAATCTATACGCTTAATTATACACGGACGGACACCAACAAACCATCTTTGAAAAAGTGTTCATGATATGGTAGAAAAAGAAAATCACTACACTTCTACCAGACTCATTTATAATCCAAAATTAATTTGTTCATTTCATTTACCCATATGCTTAAATGTTATTCATTCCATTTACCTACTCCATTATTATTAGAGATGCATTTTGATTTATTTTTTGTCCTAAAAATCAAAATCAATATGGATTTTTTAGATTTTAGTGCAATAAATTATAATAGCTAAAAATGAAGTAAAAAGTACTACTAATTGTCATTTTTTTTTGTTGTTTTAAATGTATTTATATAAATTTTAAATTTTAAGATTTTGTAAATTGATTTTAAAATATCTAATTTTGGATGGAGAATACACTCAAACAAGTTCTATGCCTTGACTAGAATTTGTAAAATGGTTGTAGGGGGAAAAAGTTGAACGACTGAGCATTGATGCGTCATTTCAAAATTCTCTTAGACGGTTGAATGATGGGTACTTCGGTGACAATAGTCTCTCCTGCATTTTTCAGTGACATTATCCTTCCTAAGTTCCTGTTCAAAACTCAAAAGCAGGAGGAGACGTTTTAAAATAAGAGTTGCAAATAACCATAATCTACTTGAATTTAAGCTGTCTATATCTCAACAACCATATATATAATTATATTTAACCGTTCTTTACTCCTGTGATCTCGATACTCATAACCTCAAACTCAAAAAAAATCTTCTTCAAAAGATTAGCCTTTACCCAGTAGTAGCAGTACTAGCTAGGGCAATCAGACTGACCCAATAACCACCCACCCCCAGCCAAAAGATTCTGGAAAACAGCATTATCTTCATCCCTCCATCTTAAAAGATTTTAAACCACAGAGGTCACAATATTCTCTATAAAATCCACCCACGCTATTTTGTTTTCCATTCCCAAGCAATGACATAAGATCGTTGTTTACAAGGCAAGTCTCTAATTTTGATCATCCTACATTTATAAGAATAACAAGTCGCATGTCGATGAGATCACTAAAAACCTCGTATAGAGATGATTTTACAATTATAGTTAAAAGGGTGCAAATGACCTCATGTATTAAAACTCTAAAGCTGAACACTAAGAAATCAGTAAGCTTCTGTAATACAATCTTGTAACAATGGCATGTCGAGTGTGCAGTTAACACTATCAGGTGAGTAAGAGAATGATAAATAAGAACATCATTATATTGTGGGAGATGATTCCATTGTCTGGACAGGAGGAGCTGTGACTTCCACCAGAGTTAGATCAGGGGTGTTAGAGCCAGACCTTTCACGAATTTCTCTGTATTCTTGACACATTGCACACAAATGGCAGAAAAAATGAGTTACAAAGTCTCCGCATGGTGCTTCCTGCACAGAAAGAAAATATAGCCAGAAGATTAATCAACAGAGATTGTGACATAATATCAATAAACACTGCGGACTGTTCTAAAGATGAGTTTAATTGATCATTTGACATATGGACTTAATTTCAATGTAAAAGTCTCTTAAGAATAACAGACAGTATTTCTTCCTACTGTTCAGAAGGACAAATAAAAAATTTGAAATTAACTGCACGCGCTGAATTCGCAGAAGCTTCTGCGAGGCGAACTTATAATCGTAAAACCACGTCGTTCTATTGCATATAAACATGTGAGGGAGCCAGTATCAACAACTAAATGTCCCTTCACGGAATAGGTTGGGAGGGTGGAGTACAATATAAGATACTGATGGAGGGATACATCACAACAACATGTTGGTGTGTACTTAACAGAATGGGAGTTACTCAAAACGAAACCTGTTTGTCAAGTGCAAATTTGCAGCAAAGATGTGGGAAAAATATCATGCAATTGTACTTAGTTTAACAGGAGGTTGGCTTCAGGAATGCACTGGACTGTCCAGATCAATTCTGGCCAGCATACGAAAGATGCTGCAACAGTCTCCAGAATATGGATAAAGCAAAATCATAAGATTTTTCCAAGAAATAAGAGACCAGAAGAAGATGTAAGAACAGACGTTCTGACATTGTCTCAAAGAAAAGTAAAGTAGAGATTGGAGACAATTATGAATTTGTAGCTAATCAGTACCTGAGGAACGTCAGAAGTTATTTTTCTAAAGGAGAAGCTCAGTTGGTTCTGTGCTTTTTTTCTCTTAGTTATGTCAAGTATCTCAAGTCTTAACTATTCTGAGTCAAATTGACTTCAAGGTATGGAAAACAGCCATGCTGACTATTAGCAGGATGCCCAATAATATATATTTAAGTAGTCTGATATGCTCCCCTCCGTTCCACTAAAAGAGTCCCGTTTCCACACAAAAAAGAGTTCATTTTGTAGTGGAAGTACTATAAAATGACACAATATCCTCATGTTTACCGTCATAATTTCATTATCATACCAAAGTACTATATTATCAACTTATTATTTTTAGGGATATACACGGAACAAAAATATATCCTTAATATTCATAGATTTTTCAAATGGGACTCTTTGTAAAATGGAGGGAGTATTACCAACTTAACTATCAAAAAAAAAGAATACTGAACAATTTTATTAGAAGGGCTAGCCTAGGTCATATTCATGTTCATATCATTTCAGGTGTCTAATAATCCCAGGCCTGTAATATTCCAACGGCAATCCACTTATTTCCATTAAAGGATTCTCAGCACCAGGTCAGAAAAATATTATAGGTTATCCACTCTAATATCTAGAAAGGAATTAAGACTCCTAATATCTAGAACCCAAAAATTGATTGGCTTAGGCCATTGTTGAAACTAATCAACCGGCATCTAGCCACATATCAAGTAAGGAGGGATAGAAATAATTCAAAAAGGAAAAAATTGAAGTGAAACATAAAAAATTAATGTGAAAAGTTTCAAGTTCTCATGTAAGCTATTAACAAGATAACTTCATACAAACCATATAGCAGAGGAAGGCACATACCTGCAGGTTATACCTTAACCGTAGCTCCCTGCGATAGCCACAAGCATAACATGCAATGAAACAGCTAGGGAAACCCAGAGGAATGCCTTCAGTTAACAAGCAGCAAACCGTATTGACAAGAGCCCACAAAATAAAATGGGTCATGCATGATCCCATTAAAGTTCCAGATCCAAGAGTCTCTGCATTCTTCCCAAATAGAAAGCAAGGGCAAATAATACCTATACAACCTGATAAGTAATGATATACATTTCATTAGTTGACAAATTTCAAGTATCAATTACTACTTTCTTTATTTTTTAATAATAAATAGAATTTTATTAGAAGAGGGAGAGAAATGTAAATAGGACATGGGCAGTATCAATTATTGCAAAAGTAGTTTCTCAAAATATCAGCACCAGTAAAGAGATAACGACTAATCAACATTGATCTCCCATTTTAGTTCATCAACCCAAAAGGGATTTGGATGAATCGAATTTATCCGTTGTCTGCACATTTATTGACCTCTGAGTAGCTCCAGAAATATCAAGAACAATGAAAAATTCTAAAAGTTACGACAAATTAATTTATTAGTGAACAACGAACTTGTGGCATCAATAATCAAGTTTTTCATCAACTAATATCCTAAAAGCTGAAGACACGTAATATAGAAGATGAGCCTTCATCTAATTCTTTTACTACTCAAAGTGCACCTGTCACTAATTTATTTCCTTCTGATAAATCAAGGTCACAAGACAGAAAGTAGCGTACAGCTCTGCATATCATCGCAACAAGCACAAATTCCGGAAGACCATTGGGCTGGGCCATCTCTTTTGCGACCTTGAACAGGAACTTCATTAGTGCTTGGAACAATCTCTACTTCCGGATCTGACTGGTCCAATGGAATATAAGGAGGAGGCATGTAACTGCTTTGGCCTTTCATTCTTCTCGGACAAGACAAATATTTTTAACCTACCAACTTCCTTCTTATCACTAAAACAGCATCTGTGGCAACCATACACAAAAAATCTTATAAGAATAGTCCGATATAAAATTGAGTACAAGAAACTGAAGTAACCACATCAAGAAATGCACATATCTGCTATTAGCTCTACTAGGCATCTACTCTTCCGACTTACAATAGTGTCTCTAGGAAAAAAGAAAATAAAAGACAAATATTCACAATGAAAGGGGGTCACTCTTTCAAAATTGAAAACTCTATAATGGAATCCTACTTTCATCAGGTATTTGTTCTTTTGTGTATGCGTGTATGGTTGGACTGGAGTGTAAAAGCGTTTATGAAAGGGCGCAAAACAGAGTCAAAGATTTGGATACATGACCAAAAGAACATAGAACACAAGACAAGAAATGAGAAACACTTGCAATGTTTAATAATAAAAGTAGATGAATTTTTTTTATGTATAACAATGAATGTGCTGAAGTTACACAACCACAAAGGGGCACGAAACTGGATCCAACTCCAGACTGGACTCATGGAACGTCCCAAATACAACAAAAACCAGCATACATACAACTACAACCATATATAAGGAGAAAAACATCCAAACTCTTTCAGCCCAGCATTAATGCATTATATAGGATAAACTCATACTGATTTTATGTATAGTGTAGTACCACCAAATTAAGCTCCCCCAATACCAGTGGTTACAGAACCGAATCAGGTAATTATTCAAGAGTGCAGTAAATGTCTATTTCTTGAGAGAAATCAACAGTCTCACAAATTATTACTACAACATTAAAGCTTGGTAAATTTACTTGAAGCTTTATTGAGGTTATTATTTCACAATACAATTGGTTTGAACAAACATATAATTTTATATTAACAACAGTAAATCAGATTAACAATAAATGCATCCATAAAACAAGGGTGGAAAACAGTAGGCATTCCAATATTTTCGTCTTAAAACGACAAATCTTAATTAAACCAGCCACCTGAAATTTCATATAATATATGTTACAAAATTTGAAGATCTTGAGACAATTCAAAAGGTTTGGTTAGGGTTTTTCAAGAACGGTAATAAATAAGAACAGATAAAATTATATATATAAAGAGAGAAATTGAACACACCTAGAGCCTCTATATAGGTAGGTATTGGAGCCGGTAAAATTGTCGAAATATCCTCGCTGTCGACTCCAACTTCGACTGCTACCAGATTTTGGTGTTAGTGGCATGAGAGTGAAAGACGATTTTCAGGAGGGGAGAGGTGGACAATGCGGTAATAATATGGCCGGCCGCATACGCGTGATGACTGATGACTCACGAGGGTGATTTTGTAATTAAAAATAAAATTTGGGGTGAAATTATAATTTTCACAAGAAAGTACTACTGGTCTAGTATACTACTATATCAAGATATTCATGGACAAATATATGATCCAGATTTAAAATAAGAATAATGCCAGTGGATATTTTATTAAGTTAAATAAAAAAGTTTTCGAAAAATCTCCAAAAACAGCAACACAGTAATGATATCGACAAAAAGCAAGTTGACACTTGACAGTACTGATGGCCGAAGCGGGGCCGGGGCTTAATTTTTCATCTGGAGTTTCTCCGACTTCACCTCTTCCTCTTCCACTTCCTCTTCCTCTTCCGCCCCATTCTTCCATTGAAGGAGAATTATATATACTACACGTACGTAACGTAATGCATCCTTTCCTCGTCTATTTAGCTATGTATGTTCTGATCAAGATTTATACTATAGGTTTAAATGTAAACAAATTAAAAGGCTGGTTGTGCGTGCTCGAGTATATGAGTAAGTTGAGTGTGTTAGGTGCATGTGCATACTCTATCGGTGGAATTGTTTAAAAAAGTACTCCCTCCATCCCATAATAACTGTCCCTTTAGCTTGATGCACGTGGATTAAGAAAGTCATTTAATGCTATCATTTATTAATTAAAATTGGTGTGAAATTTCATCACTACCCCTTTATGGGAATTTGAAAACTATTGATACAAGGAAAAAAAATTTTGGGACAATGAGAGAAGGTAGGGGTGATATAGGAAAGTAAATAATTTATTCTCCTAGAAAGTTGTAAACGACAAATAAATTGGGAAAAAAATTTCCTTCTAAAACGACAGTTATTATGGGATGGAGGTAGTAATTAATTTGTTGCATATTTGAAAGTTGTGGAGATGATGTTAGAATTTGACCCAAAATTAAAGTGAATTTAATTAATTATTTAAAATGAATTCACGTATCAATGTATTAGTAGATTAAATTAAGTATTTGGTTCACGGAGTAATGAATGAAATATTAATTTTCAAAGATCATCTTTGAAAATGATAAATGATAATAAATACATGCACATCGGTTAAGAATTAAAAAATTATTAACTTTATATATAAGAAAGTTGCTCTTGAATTTGTGTCCCAAAGGCATCCCACTTTTGTGGAAAAGGGAGAACCTAGCCAAGGCTTGATTCAAACCTAATGTCAAATTAATGCTTTCTAAATTGTACTTTTTAGAGGGTTTTCTTTGTTTTTTCTACTTATATTTTTAGGGTGGACTCCTTGTGCTCCACTTTTATACTCTAATCTTCTCCTCTCCTCCCCCCCCCCCCCCCCACCCCCCCCCACCCCCCCCCCCACCCCCAAGCACCCCGCGCTTTATCTAAAAAGAAAGCAAGCAAGCAAACTGGGAGGGACTTGCTCATGTAGTATGCATAAAAAATGAGAAAAAAGCAAATTGGACAGGATCTGATAATCTGACTATATTTAGGTAAAGTTATATATTTTAATGAATAAGAAAATTATAATTATGGAATCACCTTTCTCAGCCTTCATAAGTTTGCAGTTTTGCATTCGCAGGTTTTGAAAGCTTTAATTATGTTCATTTGTTTGGTGATGACCTGCTTTTAAGTGGAGTAGTCCTTTCCAAGCTAATTATAAAGATGCTAATGTGTGTATATTATAACTGAAATTTGAATCTAAATTGTATTTGATCAATTCTGCAGTTCAGAAGGGGAAATGTTCAGGTAAATATCATTTGTTCGTGTTGGGTTGGTAATCATTTCTTATAATTATGTAAAGGCCGTCACAAGAGGGAAATATTTCTGCTGTCCAATGCATATCTGTCTTGGAGGATTATTTTCTTTTGCGACAGGAATGACCTATAGTATATATGGCTCTGGTTCAGTTTCACTTCCAGATTGGTGTTCCTGCAAATGTATCTGCTTATGGACACTCAATAAAAGCATCTTACAGTCAATTCAATTAGCTTTTTGGAAAATTCCTTCATGGCATGAACTTAAATGAAGTAGAGAGAACTATGCACATGTATGTTTGTGCTTAGCTTCTATACCTAGGTTCCACTTTGTTTGGAGATAATTGTTCACACTGGAAAGCAAAATTTTGTGAAAATGTGCGACCAAACAAGAGAAAATTTCTTTACTCCTTATTTAAAGTTCAATATTGTAAGATCCAGATGGAACCCTCTTAGCTTGCCTGGTTGATTTTGCTGAAATATTTAGTATTAAAGTGGAATTTTAACCATGCAATAAGAATTTAGTGATGTGAGCTGTTTATGAAAGCACACACTCTTAATATTTTTCCATTTGGTGATGGTGTATAGCATGCCTCCAGCATTTCAGCTGGTGTCAATAACTCATGTTAGCTGCCTCCCAAAAAATTCACATTCTCTTACATGCCATTGATGCGTATGTTGCTTCTGGTGCAAAATTAGATGAAGGAGCTGTCAAACGACAATTTGATATTCTCTTCCATGACAATGATGCCGATGTAGTTACAGGTGGCCTGTAAAAGATGAAAGGAGCTGTAAGACATTAATTTTGTATTCTCTTGTTAAGCCTCTCAATCTAGTGTTTTTAGATGATGTTGCAGCTGTTGTTATCTTGTCAACTATCGGTTTCTTATTGTGAAGTTTGTTAAAGCTCTCCGTCTTCCTCTCCTCTCTTAGCCTGCCTGTATTATGTCCACCTTTATGCTATGTTTGGCAGCGCCAAATTCTAAGGTGGAAAGCCGCTTCTTGGCACCAAATAATGCGTTACACCTACCAGAGTGATAAACAAAATTTGTCAACCAATTCTAGAATATTTTTACCATTGCCTTCCTGCAGTCAAAGTGATCAGAGAGTAGCATGCACCAGTAAGTTTGGCGAGGGAAACTATTTTCCATGTCGAGCAAAAATTTAATTATATCCCTCCATATGAAAATGATGGTTTTACTTCCTTTTTGTTGATTTCTTTTTCCTTTCACAATGTTGAAGCTCGCTTTAGACATGCTTATACTTAATTTGTAGAATGAATATCTTTTTCCATACTAAAATTTATTAGAATAAATAAAAAAGAAAAAAATTATGTTCAAGTGTCAGAAGTAGTATATACCATAAAGAAAAGCGGCTTTAATTTACATTGAAGAATAGTTTGGTACATTAATTTCTGAGTGTAGAACTTCCAATTAAGCACTATCTACAACTGGGTAAAAATGGATAATTCGTGGCGAGTATAGAGAGTTAATAATAGTGATCAAAGTCCAGAAGTTGTTCTTGAGTTGCATGAAGAGTAGGAAGTTTTACTCGAGGAGGTGGATTGGTGGTGGCATTATAAGAGCCTACTTCTGGAGAGAATACAATGTATAAGACGTTCTCATTGGCATCATCAGTTTCCAAGCAATATAGACGCTGCCCAGCAGCATACCCACCAAGAAGTTTGTACGACGTCTCCGATTGATCCAGTGCAAGGCAAAAATCATCAATGCCTACAAAACCCATCAGACAACCATTTCTCAAAATCCAAATCCCATATATACCCATCCTAGTAAAATATATTGACAAAATGTATAACTCACAGGCTGCAAGCTCTAATTGGGTGTTATAAATGAAATCAAGAACAGCAGAAATCTCAATCTCAAACTCATAAAAGGGTCCACTTTCCAAATTCATCTTTCGCAGCTTACACAACCCTTCTCCCAACTCCATCATTGCTCCTTTATGATTCTAACAACCAACCAACCAAACAAAAAAAATGATAATTTTGATAAATAAGGAATATTATGATTCTAACGACCAAACATACAAAGAAAGAATTAGGTAGGTAGGTACCTGGTGGAAGAGGTGATGAAAGCCTACGGCGCACTGTAGAATGGCGTGAACAAGGGTACGGGTCGGGTCTTGGGATTTGTTCCATAGGGATTCCAGAAAGTCATGGCACTTGTAATAATCCCTTTCGTTGAATAGCGCAACCGCTTCTTCGAAACTACCGGCGTCCTTCTCCTCGTCGTCGGACGAGAATCGATACGAAGCCCTTAATTTGTAATCGTGATTTTGGGGGTGGTTTTGAGATGAGAGAGAAGAAGAGAAATTGAAGGGAGGATAATTAGCGAAAGCTATAGGTGTTGTTGTGAGGATGATGGACGAGAGAGGAGAACTGAGCATGGAAGCAGAGTTATATCTGAAATGCAAGGTCGATGACCCAATTACACCTGCCATCTCTCTCTCCCTCTCTCCCTCTCTCCCTCTTAAAACCAAAGAAGAAACAAAGCTGTCGCTCCAATTTTGTTCCCTCACTTCTTTTCTGTGGTTGACGTTATGTTTGAATTTTTCTTTTTTATAGTATTTTCCATTTGGGCCTATCTAATTAATATTTATAAAATAAAAATGATAAGTTCTCTTTTGTACTCCCTCCCTCGGTCTATAAGATAAAATATATTAGATCAATTAGTATAAAAAATAAAATTATTCATAATTTTATAAATTTAAAATTGAAATCTTATTTATTATATATTTTTTTAATTATTTGTATATTTTTCTCACAAGAATAATTAAATAAATCTTGTGACATGTTCACGAGTGAATTATAAGTTGATCATATTAAATTATAAGTAATTTTTTATTGTTTAAATATTCGTATGTGATTTAACTTTTAATTTATAAATTGATTTATAAGTAGATTTACAAGTCATTTTAAAGTAAATAGATTTAACTAAATGTAAAAATTATTTTGCCCTCATTTAAATATATTTTTACTCATCTTAGCCAAATACATGCATTCACAATTTATTTTTACTTAATTTCTTATTTATAAGTTAAAATAGATGTTAAACAGTTTTATTTATAAGTCACAATTTAAAATAATTTATAAATTATTTTAAAATTTAACTTATAAATAATTGCGAAACACACCCTTTATATTCATGTAAAATTGATTTAATAGAAATAATAATATTTACTTATAAAAATTAAAATTCTTTAAAAATATCACTACTTGTTCAATATTCATGACATTTGTTATATAAGTTCATAAAAATAGTTCAAATTTGTTCAATATGCATAAAACAAAAAAAAAGGGTGAAGCGTGCGGACTACAAAGTCTTTGTTAAACAAATTTAAAAAAAATTGTTTTGGGCATCTCCAGCAGAGTGTACTATATCATTGATTATATTTAATTTATATGGCATAAATTCATGAGATAGTCTTTCAATCCTTCCGGCAAGAATAAGTATACACCAACAGGAAAATTGGACAGATAAAACAAAATCGATTTGTTCCTACAAATCGAGCAGATTGACTATCTGTCCGTGTAGAAAGATTCTTCGAGCAGATTAACTATCTCATGAACTATAATATTAAAATATTATATTATATTTAATGAATTATTATTCACCAATCATTTTCCACACTCCTATTTAAAAATATTAAAATTTTATAATCCACCAAATTAAGTTACTAGATATAATCTCTTTGTTTTATCGAAAAATATCTTATATTATATTTAGTCTGTGTGATAGAGCAAATTCTGAACGTTAGAGCAACTCCAGCAGGTCGGAGTTGTCAAGATCGTAGATTATATTTAGTCTAGAAAATCAATTTTGCTCCACCAGATGGACTATATTTAGTCGACCAACTTTTTCGGCAGCTCGGATGGAGTAAATCTGCGAACGAAATCAGACACACTATATGAATTTAATATAATTAAATGGGAGAGAGAGGATGGAGAAAAAAAAGGAGAAACTCCTCTGTTGAAGAAAAAGAAGGAGAAGCTCGAAGAAAAGGGGATGAAGTCTGATGAGAAGTGAAGATGAAGATGAACGGATAGAATACAGGTACAAGTCCCAACGGATAAAAAAAAATCAAAACGATAATTAAAATTACCAACGGATAGAAATTGAAAGCATAATTGAAAAATCTATAAATATGTATAATAATTCAATTTATTTTATATCTTTCAATCAATTATTCCAATATTTAGCAATTGTAAGCATTTTATTAATAATAGTGTTTATTTTTATTATATTTAATTTTTGTTTTTTATTGATAATATCTCTTTAATTTATTTTTTAGATGGAAAATCATGATCCTCCGATGTATTATTCTTCATTATTATTTGAAGGTTTCTCACTTGATGATCCAAATTTATTGGATGAATTTTCAATTTAAACTGTTGTACTAATTCAGATTCCCAAAAATGAGTCCAATAAAAGAACAGAGAGAAAGGGAAATTACCAATTCATTGATTATTTTAATCTTTTTATATTATAGTTCACGGGATAGTCTGTAGGATAGTCAATCTGTTGAAAAGAGTGAAGATTAAAAAATATTTACTGATATCAGATGAACTAAATATAATGCGGTAGATAGTCTATCCGCCGGAGATGCTCTTACACTAAATTTATTCTGGGATTTGAGTAGAGATGCTCTAATGCTTCTATCTTTTAGCTGCAAAAAGAGCTTTATCCATAAATCCAAAACCTAGAAAGTCAGAGACATGAGTCTTCTTGTTTTGAGTAGTATTGCTCCGGCTCCTCCTTGGTTCTCTCTTTCATCCTCTTCTACTTTGGCCGTCTCTGCAAATCCATGTAAGAACATTGCTCAATTCCTCTTCTTTTCTCTTGCACCAGTATACCCTTTTCGTTATTGCGTGTATACATTACACACATAAAATTAATTTCATATGTTCTTGAGGTGTTGTGTCTTTTCTGTAATAATTTATCACTTGTGAACTTCGTAATTAGTTCTGGGTTTTTCTTTATTTCTACTATTTTTTTCCCTAATGGTTAAATGGGTCATAATTTCTGCCTAATGGTTAAATTGGTCATAGTTTCTGCATTATGATTGTTGACTTGATAAGAAGCATCCCCATATTTTTCTTTTTGGCTATGGGTAATAGTTTTGTACATTGGAAAATTGTATGCAGTGTGTAAAAATCCATTCTATGTTCTTGCTAGTTGTTTGTTTTTCTGGGGAGATCGATCTTTCTATCTTTATGGTGCTGGCGTTATGTCGAAACGCTTGTATACACTCCATTCCATCTGCATTGCATCCCTTCATTCAGATTTGTTTGTAGTATTTTATTTTTGACAAACCATGATCATGTTTATGGGTTCTGTTCACTCTGTTGTAGTAATTAATTGGTTTTCTTCCTACTTCTTGTTAAAATTAAAAATCATAATAAATCTGAATTTTGGACTTTCAGCCTCCAGGTTGGATAACAGATTTTTTAGTTTGAACTCAAAACTTTTCAATGGACTTGCAAAGCATACGCCCTTAATGGTCAAAGAAAGACGTTCCATGATTCTTAAGGCATCCGCAGATGTCAATGGTACAGATTCAAATACTCCTGAGGCTTCCTCTGAGAGTGAGGATGAAAATGCTCTAGTTGAGAACCTTCCTTTGGAGTCCAAGCTTCAGTTGAAGCTTGAGCAGAAGATGAAGATGAAGTTGACAAAGAAGATCAGACTTCGAAGAAAGAAACTTGTCAGGAAGTGTCGTCTGAGGAAGAAGAGCAGGTCGCCACCTTCAAAGATGAAGAAGAACAAGAATGTATGATCTTTCACCCCGAGTTGTCTTGCCGGTTTAGTGCTGGCCTTTTTGCTTTATTTAGCCCATTGCAATTTCAATATTGCTTTTCTGTATGCAGCTCGCCTGAAAATGTAATTGAATGTTTAATACAATTGAATGACTATATATCAACTTCCGCACTTGAGAGAAATCACAGAAGACAGGCTCATGTTTCAGTTTATAGATTAGTTGTACTTTTAATTACTCGTGTTATACTATATGTTGGCCAAGATTCTTGAACAACATACTAATCACTTTTCAACATAGTCTCAAATGGTTCACATATTGAAGAAGAGTATCAGAATACAAATTCGTAGTAGTCTAGTGTTGAAGGATATTCTTGCCACCAGGATTAATCGTATAGTTATGCTTGATTGTTTGACTGTCACAGTTTTAAGACAGTTAATATTTACCAAGTAGGCAACTGTTTGTTTTGCCATCACTCAATCAGTTGTTTGTATATGCCATTTACTTTTGGCACGTGGGATATTGTATTGAATCATTGTTTCCAAGAATGCATATAATTATCAATAATTCTAGGGGGACATTGAAGTAGGACACTGTTTTTTACAAAAATTTCAGTTGGAATAAATACTATATATTTTTTGAGAGGTACTATAAAAAAAAATGTCGCTAGAATGTCGCTACTTCAATGTCGCCGTAGAAGGACTCTATAATTATAGGCTATAGGGAATGGAATGGTACAAGATCATCCTAAAATGCAGTATGCAGGCTTACAGATTCAGTTACAATAGGTTAAGGTTTTGCTATATACAACAAGCATCATATCATGTGGTGCAAGGATTGTTTAGAATTCGAGTCTTTTGACATCTCTAAAATGTAAATTCCACACCTTCTACATATCGATGAAGGCATATGCAGCACTCCTAGAAATTATAAAAATCATGTGACGTGTTAGAGCATATCCAACCCCAAGTCTGTATTTTTTTAAAAAAAATTATAACTTACTGTAGGATTATTCCTAATTTTTTGGATAAGCATGTTTATAATATCAGAAGGAAACATTCTACCGATAACTAAAAAGAGAAGACGAGGGAACTTCTCACAACCCATGTGGTGACGGATACCAAATTATCAATAGTAAAATAAAAACTAAAACTACAAAAAAAAAAAAAAAAAAACACCCTGATGGTCGATCTATTTTACGGTCAAAACATAGAAATGGCTTTCCTGTTACATGTGCTTATTTTGAATTAAATAAGTTGAAAAATATGCTACAGAAGTCAGAATATGTACAGAAAATAACACATCCCATTTGGAAATTAAATTTAACTATTAACGTGTAATGAAATTCAATTTTACTCCTTAGAAATGCTAGGCATATTCACATTTTCAGATACAATAAACGGTCCGGATCTTAAGCTCACCCCTTATTCAGCTCACCCGAGCTCACCTCCCTTTAGCGACGGACCCAACGATGGTTCAGTTATATAACCGTCGTCTATACTTTTAGCGACGCTATATGTTGTCCGTCGCTAAAAGTATAGACGATGGTCGTATAACCGAACTGTCGCCGGATTCGTCGCTAAAGGGGGTGAGCTCGGGTGAGTTGGATAAGGAGTGAGCTTAAGATTCGGACTCATACAATAAATAGTATACCAGAGGGAGCCACATCAATTATTACATTTTATTTGTGGAATAAAGTTTTTTCTTAGGAAGATGTATAGAAACCATCAGTTCCTGAAATCCATGGACTAATGTTTGATAATGTTAATAAATCAACTGAAGTAAAAGAATGCGGAGAGAGTTTAACATCCACGTCTTTGGTTGTAAATTCAAGATTATTTCTTACCGGCGCCACCTGCACAAAGTCAACAAGGAAAAAAAAATCAGATAGGAAGAACGTTTACCCATATATATTGATAGAAAACTGATATTTTTACATGTTAAAATGATATTTCTACATGAGTCTCTCTCACATGGAGGTGGGACCCACTCACTATTATATATATATAATCTATTATTTTTCTACACTAGCTCTGGTAATGCAGGGAATTCGAGAGATTAGAGTATGAAGCTTCAAATGAATGGATGCTATTAATCAATTTTTCAATACGTGTAGTAAGCCACCTTTATTCGATTCATTTTATGTACTTAATACTATACATTCATTTCATCTAGCATTGTAATAGGTGGGTCTATGAAAGTCACGTACATAGGCGGCTAAAAGGCCTATTTTTCTACAATTATGCAGATGTCATTAAACCAAAGGGATTTTTTTCTTTTTCTTTTTTCCCCTGTTGAATGGTGTGTCAATTGCATCTGCCCAGTAAATAAAAAATGGATGCTATAACAGAAATATAAACTAATATAAAAACCAAGGATCTGTCGGAGATACCTTCTTTGGCTCGCTAAAGGAATTCTCGTCCATCAAATTAGTAGATGTGAGTACAGTCTTTGTTGAGCCAAATGTTGGTTTTGAGTTGAGCTCCAAACCATCAATGGAAATCTTCAGATTCACTGTGCTATCCCCAAAGTTCACAAGCTGGAAGAGAATACAAGAAAATCTTATATTATGGCATAGCAATACGGTACAAAACCAAATGTTGGGTTTAAGTCTGCGTCTTTTCCCTAAAGAAGCTTAATAGATTTACTTCAATGAATTCTCAATGAGCATTGAACCGTCTGTTTATGCACTTCATATAATGCCTCTCTGTTTAATATATAGCCCTTTGGAATATAATGTATATATGAAGATTGAATAAACAATATGCAAAATGTATTACTTCAAATAAACCAACAACATATAGAGCATTCATGCAGTTCGGAGTTCAGACAATGTAATGCAACAATTTGGCACAGTTTTTCAGAGAAGTTTTACAATTCACGATTCTCTTCATTGTAGACGTCTCTAAGAGCGCTATTTGTAGTCAAAGATAATGTATTTAGCAAGTAGCGAGACTAAAGGATTGGTAGGTCGAGTATGACCTCAATAAGCTTTACTAAGTGTTAGAAGACTCCAGACGGTATGGAAAAGTTCAAATACCTTTAATCTCAAATAATTCTTATTATCCTCCGTGTTTTGCCAAATAATTGCAGAAGCAATAAGTGAAGCTGATGAATTGGTTTGGAGTGTTGAATTTAGAAGGGTTGCACCATTTGACTCCTTGAAAAAGTACTGCATCCAGTAACTAGGAGTTCCATACAGCTGGGCGGAGTTAAAGACAATTGCATCCGGATTCCACCTTGACAAGACAAATTTTAATGTTTATTTATTAGGATACACAATGAAGGAAACAAAATATACTAAGATATCTAGGAGGAGTTTTTAGAGAATAATAAAGAAAATGTACCGCCTATCATTGACATTTACAAACAGAGGTGCATAGCTTGCCATTTCAACAATATCACTGCATATGAGAACCCAAAAAATCCTTAGTAATAAAAAAATAAATATATTAAAAATTAATAAACATAAAAAACAGCTACAGTGACGTTGCCGGGGTGTGGAGGATGAAGAGACGAATGTCAAGAATATTGTATGTGTGAACTTGAAAACAGTGTCGAGCTCAATATTTTGATGCTTTATATGTAAACATAATCAAAACTTTGTTGAATTGATCCTCTTGGTTTTTGTATGTAAATATGGTGATTAGTGTCGCAAAACATTAGTTGACAGTTCTGCTTTGCAAAAGAAATTGAGTGAAAATAAAATGTGATAAGAACACAGAATTGCAAATTTGAGCAAATAGTAGTAAGCACACCAAAACTTGGAAAACCAATATACCTGTTCCTTTCTAGCCCGATAAGGAATCCAGCTTCAGCCAGTGCTGCCAAAAGACTTCCCTTGCCAGCGTTGTCTCCAGTTACAGCGTACTCACTCACAAAAGCCTGCAGTCATTCAATGGTACGAGTGTTCACGGGCATTACTCAAAACTGTATTCAGAAATCAGTAAAGGAAAATCAGACACACCTTTGGGCCACTACGTGATGAATGATCAAAAGCATGAGCCCGGGAAAACACAGATTTTGCATCACTATAAATCTGATTGTGAATCCAAAACACAAGGAAAATATTTTAATAGCTAGATATAAAAGATATTAATAATTTAATTCATATATGAAAATACTTTTAAGGTCCGTATCTCACATGATAATCATACATATCAGCTGGGTGATCCAATTTCTGAGAAGACCCATCACAGTTGGAAATTATTTTGATGTCTGGATAAGAACGTTTTATAGCATCGTAGAATTTGAGGTAATTCCCTGATCAGGAAAAGTGCTAAAAGCGTCTTAATCACACATAATCTCTTCTAAACTTTCCCACTTATGAATCATGTTGTGTGTATAATTAATTAGTAAATTCTGGCTTTAGCACTAAGATGCTGTATCCAAATGACTTGGTGTTCATAATAATTCTGACTATTTATGGAAATAAAAATATATGCAAATACTTCAACTTGAATGATGGAAATAAAATTAAAAACAACGCATTGTAAGGATACATATAGACAGAGAGCATGCATACCACGGTAATTTTTCTTCCCACAATCCTCATTCCCAATAGCAACATATCTCAAGTCAAAAGGTTCTGGATGTCCCATTGCAGCTCGGACAGAACCCCATGTTGAATTAGCATCACCTTTAGCAAACTCGAGACCATCAAGTATTTCCTACAATAAAAATGAACAATAAGAAAGAATGAAACATACTGTGGTTAAGAATGCTACATATTACACCATATGTAGATGACAACAGTGTACGAGTTTTGGCTCAAGATAATATATGCTAGTATAATCAGTTCTGGGGCAAGATGTACAACAGCTTAAACAAGTATAGTTTTACAAATAAAAAACAGAATGAGACAGTCATTAGTCATATGACCTTCACAAAATACAAAGTATATAGAAACTAAACTCCTTTGTGCTAAAATAATAAAGGAACAAATAACATAGATACAGGTGACGAGAAGTAACACCTCATTTCAGAGAGGTCAATACAAATTAAGAGTTCACCACAACAATCGATTTCAGATTATGTCTGACCTTGTCAAAGTCAACCCACGTGTTTTTGTATCACATTATTATATTAGAATCTGAAACAGGCCATTTGATTAAGTATACTGGAAGGATAAGCCAAGAGACATACTCGGATAAAAGGTAAAATGTTGGCAGTATCAACTTGATCCGTATGACTGATTCCTGCGGTTATAAAAGGTAAAAAGAATATTTTAAAAAAAGAAAAAAGGAGAGCATTCAATTAAAGTTTAAAAGTCTTAAAAAAATCAATTGAACACAAAGAATTTTTTGGATTACCGTTGTTGAATACCCATATTGGCACTGCACCTAAGTCTTCCGCCAGCTGCAAAAACAATATAGTGTCAACAATGACCCTAAGCAAGTTGAAATTCTTCAACTAACCAACACTAAGGAGTTGCCAAAGGGAAACATATGATATATAACCTGGAAAAACTCAAAATGGCCTAGTCCATCATCTGTCCAGTAATTCCAAACATCACCAAAGTGTCCAGGCCTCTCTTCCCATGGACCAATAGTTTCTTTCCAGCGAAACGCATTTCTTAACCATTCACCTTCAACGAAACAACCACCTGGAAATACACAGTGAAGACAAATACTCAACATTAATAGTGAGGCTCCCGTCAAAGGAGAAGAAACTATGATGTTACGATACTATTAAAGTTGTTCTTATTCTTCTTCGACATAATTTCTATTTATCAGTATAAATATATTTATAGCTATTTCTCATTCTTTTTCTCTTGTCAATATTTCTGTAATTAATCTCACTTCAGCATCTATACAGGGATAAACAAATCTGGTTTACTGGAAATTTTAAAATTAGGCACATGAAGGCCTGTCTGTCAGTCACCTATCATAGTAACTCTCATGTAGTCCAGGACTCCAGGTATAGGGCAACTGGAGTTTTCTGTTTATATGTATAATCACCTCTTTCCAACTACAAAGTTTTCATGTACTATTTCGAAAAACATATTTACTGTATATTATGAACTGCTCCTCTTAATTGTTCAGTTTACTATTCAAATATTTATTATTAAGGAAATAGGTAGGAATATAGCAGTTATCACTTATCAGAGTACTGATTTAAGTAATCTATGTATATTTTGAAAAGTAACTTACTGGTGCAGCACTACATTAAAAAACAAACTGATGACACTAAGGCAACATGAGCATGGGTTTTACTACGACAGCGCTATCGAGGATGAGATGAAGATAGCAGCTTAAGAATCTCCACCTTGGCATTCAAAAATATACCAAATACATTGGATAGATGTATTTTTCTTCATTCTTGCTCTTTTATTTATTAATTTTCATATTCAAGATGGATTGCTCATCCTGAAATACAAAAATTCAATAATGATCTGTAACAATGCTCTACTATGTGTTTCATCCACCCTAACAATACTTGCGAATCCTTCCACCAAAACCCACCACAGACGCAATATAAATGTTGTAGAAGAACCCTTCAATTACTCAAATTAAATTATACCTGATAGGCTGATATAATCAAAGTTGCAAAGTATCTTTAAAATAAACATATAATCACCTGGAAATCTGATAAATCCTGGTTTTATATCTGCTAACATTCTGAAAAGATCATTTCGGGAACCATGTCCCTGTGCAAAAATGAAAATGTTAAAAGATTTATGTTTAATCAAGAAGGTGAAAGTTTCCAAATTTCAAGTGATATCCCCAGCCCATACTTCTGAGTTCTGAACATTGCTAAATTCGAAAAGAACCATTTACTTAAGGAACCACTGAATATTTCATAATTAATTAAAAGAATAACCAACTACATGCAGATTAGGATTCTTCAAATAATGAATGAAATTTTCTGTATACAAAAATTGTTAGGTATGTGTATAAAAAATAATTACATACCTTGTACGTGTCCAGTGGCATTAATGACACTTGATCAAACCATATAACTCCTTTCTGGGTTGTCGTCAACTGCAGTTTTGAATTAGGATCAGTTGCTTTTGCTTCCAACAAAACCTCCACCTTTGTCCAATTTGAAAGATCAGAAACTCTGCAAGGAAAATTGTAATTCAGATATAGGCTAAAAGCTGATCAAGTCTACGGATTACATAACTGTATTAATTCACAAATAGTACTCACACAATATTAGCAGTAGCCAGTGTTTGTAATCCAGTTGAGTCGGACAGAGAGGCAGATAAATTAATTGAATTTGATGAACTAACATACAGAACCAGTTTATAGCTTTTCCCTTGTTCAATATTCTGCAGAAAAAGTGGGTGGTACAAACAGCAAAGAATTTAATTAGTTAGCCAAAATAAGCTGCTGGGGCTTAAACAACTAATTATGAAGAACCTATGATAGTAAATTTGCTAAATGCAGACTATCTAAATGGTCTATCCAATCAAATAACATTTGATAACAGACTATCTTAAACATTTTTACCAGTAACGTGGAACTATTTGGTATGCAAAACGAGCTTGGGTACGGTGAAATCCAATTTGTTACAAAGACGGGTGAAAGGAGAGTCGAGCCGACACAGATATGGCTACTATTGAACTACTTAAAGTGTTTTTACTAATACCAGAATGAGTTAAATGGTAACAGTTGTCTAAATTGGAGGGTAAATTCTTACCATGCCCCAGAATCCAGGGTTAGAAATACCAACTCCTCCTGATGGACAGATCTTGGGAGCTTGGCTGTCACAAAGGACCTCCAAACGAAGTGCAATTTTATTACGATCAAAGCATGAGGAACGATCAGTTGATACAAGTACTGATGATTCATCCCCGAGAATAGACCAAGGATAAATATTTGAGGGAGTGTTCTGGCCCCCAGCTTCAAATCCTGTGATCCAAATTTCATGAGAAATTATTTTAAAAACATGCAAAAAAATAATATTACTTCTGAATACACATGTATCTCTAGCAGGCAACTCATTCTTAGTGAAACTTGTTATTACGCACAAGCACTTGGACCAAATATGAAATTCCAAAAGTTATAGCATATATTAGGAATAAAACTCAAAATAGGGTTCTAAAAGCCAATGTCAAGCAAATGATGTCAGAGTCTTTCAATTATCATATAAATTGAATCAAACTTAATCAACCATTCTAATACTTCTGCATGCTTGATCATGTGTGGCTAATATGCAACTAAATTAAGTACAAATTTAGCATGCAGTGCCTTCCTATAATCTGAGCAGATTCAAGAGAATTTGGAGGCAACCTCTATTCTGTACAAGCTCTGCCCACAAGCCACCAGCCCCAGCATGGTTGATCTCCTGCAGGATAAACGTATCAGAGCATTATCATTCACCATTATCAACTATATGTGGGGCCAACTTATACATACATATATGTGTATAGATATTTTTGTGCATCTGATATGAGCAATTATAGAACTAGTGTTAGAATCGTAAATAAACATCTCCCAGTTGCTAAAGATTTGTACGCTTCTTATATGATAAGCTATTTGTAGGATTAGATTTCCATACTATGACTGTAAATAGATTGGATAAGGGTAGCTACCTTGTCTATAGTTGTGCGTAGCTGTCTAATCTATAAAATATAATAGAAAGGTCTATTGTAAAAGTCTGACATTAATGGAGTAACTCCCATTATTCCAACCAATTGGGTTAGTGCACTCATGAACTGTATGAAAGGGACCCTCAGGGTATTTGATCCATATCCAGGAAAGAAATAATAAATCATACAAAAAAGCAATCTAGTTGTGCACAAAAAACTATGTGTCAGTTTTTATACCAGATACCGAAAGCACAGAATAATTTGTACTAGAAGACCAAAACAGGAAAACAAAAATTAGGAAACAATTATTAAAACTTTAGTATAAATGGCAGAAGCTAAAGAAAACTTGTTGGAACTGTCATCATAATGAGTTGAAAAATTCACCTCAAAGAATATGCCAAAGAGATTTTCCGGTATCTTCCTTGAAGACGCTTTTGAAGCATTTACAAATAATTGTGCAGTCTGGTCTGCATCAACCGCAATTCCAGAACATTGATAGAAAGCACACAACCCAATGAGAATACAAAGTAGAACACTGCAAGGGGCACGGCTGCTAGAACCCATCTCTTCCTCACAGCATTCAGTGATTCCGCAGGCTATAAAAGCACAAAGGATTAAGCTAATTTTCAGTTACATTTTGATCCAATCTTGAAAAAGTAGTAAAGAATAAACAGAACCACAACAACCTAATTCATTAGCATTATGGACACTATTAGATGGTTTGGCAACTTGCGAGGTCGATGCCAGAATGGTAAATTGCCCAGGCTAATAAATTTAACTAGATAGTAGCAGTTATACTTAACATGTTGACAAATAGAAACAGTTAAATGACAAACAGAAACAGTTAAATGAGCAAGGAAGTGAAATACAGGAAATTACTCAAGTACTTCAATTACACTCAAAGTGCAAAAGGTTGCATTGTCCCTGTGCCCTATGGCTTGAAAATGGGTTACTTCAATGAAAAGAATGAAAAATGGGATGGGGGTGTCAAAAATCAAAACTGTGAATTAATAAATAATTACAACATGAAATATTGAGCATGTTCATGATCACAGTCATTAAAAATAAAATAAATAATTACACACCATATATAATTTATACTAATACTATATATAGAGAAAGAGACAACAAGAACAGAGCCGGATGGGACTGAAGGAATAATTTGGATACTAAGCAATGATAGAAATGCAAATAAAAGAGCATATTGTTCAAAATTCACAGATTGAGACTAGTGATCAAAGTGAAGCATTTGAACAAACATTGAGTTCACTGGTCAAGAATTTACCTGAAATCAAATCAAGAGCCAATGAAAAAAAGTCTTCCTTTTTAGAATACTTATTTAGTGAGTGTGTGTGTGTGAGAAAGAAAGATTTATAGAGGTAATATATATGAGTCTATGGAGAGAGAAGGGGGGTTATAGAATGAAAGTGGTGAATATGGGTTTGTGAATATATATATATATATATAGTGATGTTAATGTATTGGACTCTTGGGGTGTGAAAAAAGAAATACTTAGAATTGGATGGAAAGAGAGAAGTTGGGTGGGGTTTACTGAAAACTCTTCTTTCTGTTCTGCCGCTTCTTCATCTTCTTGTCTTTGCTTCCACGTCTGCAGCTTTGTTCCTTCCCCTTGCTACTGCCTGCAGATGTTTTAGGAACTAATTTCTTCCTTGAAAGTGTCAAATTGGACCCCACTAATTTCTTTATCCATCGTGCTCATTTTTTGTTTTGGATATTCAATCTTTTAGCATATTAGAGATATATTTACAGGTATTTTAAATATATTATTATGATATAATAGTACTTAATTTATTTTTTGTTTTATCGGGAATTTACTCAATTCACTTAATATAAATAATACTCTTTTTATTTTATAAGAATAATTTTTTTTATTCTATAAAAAAAAATTCTTTATTTTGATAGTGGTATAATATACCACAACTTTATTGAGATAATATATATTATTTTTAGCCATTACTAAGCACTCTTAATATACTAAGCAATGAATTTTCTTCAAATCACAATGCGTGCAATCGGACGCAAGTTTTTTTTTAATAAGATGAAAACAACAATTATTACTAAGTTAATGGTCGTCTTTTTCCTTATACGATGCTTAGCTTGCATCCTAAAATTAACAACTAACACGACACCGCCGTGGCGTGGCGTGGCGTGGCATGGCGTGGGGTGGCGTGGAATCAATTAGGATTCTTTCCCTTTTTTCTAATTACAAGTAAAATACAATTTTTTACATTATTTTTATCTGCAGCTTTGTTCCTTTTTCTTGATTCAGTGGGATCAAATTTGAAGAAAAATTTTTAATAAAAAAATATAATACAATAAATTATAAAATTAAATAATGCTTATATATTGTTTATAACAATATTTTTCGAGATACCGCGACTTGAAATTGTTGCATGATGATAGTATCATTTTCAATAGTTAAAAAAAATATCATTTTTAATAATGTAAATTATTAAACAATCATTCATCTTTGAATTTTTATTTTTTTTATGAGTCGACGTTGTTGCAAAAATATCACGATAGCTTCATTTTAAACAATTGCAAAAATTCACAAACAATTACTAAATTTGTGAAATTATAAAAATATGTTACAATATGATTTAAAGATTTTTTTTTATGGATTAATGTTGTGACTAGATGAGTAAAAAAGAAAGAGTAAATTGTGTACAAATTTAAGACATTCATTAATTTTTTAGATAAACATTGTATATAGAGGTTGGGGAGAGAAGTACAAATTGACCCCTTGAAAATTCATTGGGGTCAATTGACTCGTTAAAAAATAAATTTTATTTTATTTTAATTATTGAATACAATAAATATAATTAATGAAAAATATAGTACAATTGGGAAAAGAATTGGCGTAAAATTGTTTGTAGCAATACGAAAACAACTTGCCTATTTGATTGGCTCTTCTGGACTTTTATTTATTTTCTTATTTTTTTTAAATGTGGCTCTTCTAAATCAGATCATCATATTATTGACATTTTGCGGCTTTGTTCATATTAAGAAAGATAATAAAATAATAAAATTATTTATATTTAATTTCTCATTTAATTAGTAATATTCCATAAATATGTATAGAGAACGAAAATATAACAATTAATACTAAGGATACTATAGACAAATTATTATAAAAATAAATTATTTAAATTAAATAAACATTTTACTTGTAACTACCTAAAATAATAATAAAGAATTTTCCCACACTTTCTGCTTTTCTTTTACTACTACTATTTTACATTTACATGTCTTTGCATGTACATTTTGAATGTGCGATTACGATGACTTTCTAAATTCTTAAATCAAATGCATTGCATGTGTCCCTTTTTCATATTCTTATTATAATTAAAATGACATATTCTAGTGACTTTATTTAAAATTAAATAAATTATTATTATTAAAATCAAATATGTCATATTTAAAACTTATTCAATAAGTCATTTTTAAGTTTAGTTGGGATTATTAAGCTTATAAATGGAATAATCCAAATAAAATCAAAAGGGAAAGGGAAATCGAACAACCATTTCATTTTTCTCCCCGTCAGAGTGACTTGGCAAGCAATTACTCTTAGGTCGGTAATACAACAAACTCTTTTGGGAGAGGTCTCCGTTTCAACGATCACAAAAAAATAGTTTGATAAAAACTGAATAAATTTAAATCTAAATTTGAATGAAAAAAATTATTTAATAATTAATATATCTGAAAGAAAAAAATTTATTATTTTACCCCTCTGAAAAAATTCAAAGTTGTTGTAAATTTACTTAATATTACTTAATATAATCGTTAATATTTTATTTTACTTTATTCAGCTGCTCATTCAGCTATTCAGTCAAAAAAATTTGACTTGACCATTCAGCTCAATCATCTGATCAATTCAGCCATTTAGACGATTATTTTTCAAAACAAACACACTTAATGACTGACCGATTCAACCATTTAAATATATTCGGTCCTAAAAAAACATCTCCTTAGCCAAACTAAAACTGTGATCCGGGGAGACTTTGGGAAACCAAAAAATAAGAATTACTCTTGGGAATTGTAAACCAAATGTTGAGCTACTTAAGTCGATATAAAAAGCAATTAAGAATTACAATCACTGTTCAGCCTCACTTGCTTCAAAGGAATTGTAAACCAAATGTTGAGCTTCTTATTTATAACTTACAAGGAAAAAAAAACCTTTCATATAGCAAACAAGATGATTGGATTATTATTGCCTTCCGTTGACTCCAAACAAATATTTTTTGTCCATTTGATAATGATTTTTTCTAGAAGTCTTGTTATTAAACCTTATCTCATTACTTAAAAGAAATATTTTTAAAAAAAAAATAATATTAAAAAACTCTAATACTAAGTATCAAAATAAGATTAATAATGTCAGGGGTCTTAAATTTTTTGTCTCAAATGACATGACATTGAATATTTTAATGATAATTTATGATATAACAAATCACATGAAATTTATCCAAACAATATTAGGGTGACACATTATTTGATACCAAAATTGTATGACCCATAGCATCAAATAAATTAATTAGCCCCCCTAATTCTTTTAAGAGGGTATTCAAAATGTTTATTAACTGGGTTATGATTTACATGCCCCAATGGCCATGTATCCTTTCAAGTTATATGGCCCCCAAGTCTTTTTAAGAGGGTTGTTTATCAACAATTGGGCTGTGATTTACATGCCCCTCCATTTCAAATTTATGATTGTACTAATGTTCTTTTATAAGGACATTCAAAATTAAATGAAAAATAAAATATCATTTGAGATATTTTTTTCAATTAAAATTTTGATATCTTTAATGAATTAGAGAAATACAAATTATATATTTATATGAAAATACAATTCAAATTACAAAATTTCATGCAGAAAAAATAAAACAACTAGGAAACAAATGCTATAGACATGTCGCATTCTGCTTTGGCCAACGAAAACTCTCTATGGAGAGAATTCAAGCTCCAAAAAGAAGAAACGTAATGGAAAAAGAACGAAAGATTTAACTCCAAATTAAAAGAAAATAAAACCTCACAAAAGAAAAAAAAACTAAACTCCACGAATAGAGAAAACAACAATTAAATAGTAAACTAATGATAATAAAAATATTTAAGTGTAAGATCTCGTTTTTTTTATGAATAAGACTTAATTTTTTTAAATACTATTTAGGAATACTCTATAGAAATATTATAAAAAAATTGGTCCCAATTTGGATCAGTTATAAATAAGAATAACCTCTAAATTGTAATATGTTATATACTTTTTAAGTCCCGTATTAAGAAATTATACATCTATATAGTAATAACTAGATACAAGCCCGCGCGTTGCGGTGGGATTATTCAATTTTTTAATAATAAATGTGTACGTACAATTAATAAATTAAAATATAATAAAAAGATGGTAGATTGTTGTGCGATGATCAAATTTTACACAAAAAATATACATTGTTGGGGGTAGTGGTGAGAGTTTACCGGTCAATGCATTAAACTCTAAGTATGTGACTAATGCTTTTAGGCTAGTGGCAACGTAAGTGACCTCAACTTGTGGACAAATCATTTTTTCTACTATTCCCCTTTTTTATTTTTATTTTCAATTTTTCTTGACCAAAGTGTAGCCAACTGATTTATTTTTCCCGTCCTTTATTATTTTTGTATTTTGTTTACTGTAAAGAAAGGGTTGCCTCAACTTAACTTTTTACAATTCATAACAAAAAGAGAATAAAAGGGTATGCGAAGGTTTAAAAAAACTCTTAAAAATACAATTAGGAAGCCAATGCTCAAACTATTCAGTCCAAGCATATAGCAAAATAGCTAAGCAAACTACAAGCTTAGAACCTTCATTCAAGAAACAACCTTCCATTTTAATGGCCTGAAAACAAAGTCAGTGTTCAAATTCGCAGCGCCACACTGTGAGGTAATTTTGAGTAATGTGTGTATGAAACATACACTGTTTCCCAACTTTGTCATTTACATAAATTTAGTCTGCCAAAACTTTTGTTAATATTATTTTATTATAACAGTGTTGTGCGTTGTAGTAGAAATAAAATCATAATAAACATGATACATACAAATCAACAAATAATGAAAGTATGTATAGGATCCTGTCATTTAGAGACGATAATGGAAGTATGTGTAGGATCTATTAGACAAGCATTCTGTGATACTTTACATTGTATTAAACTAAAATAAAATTATATACCTGCATCAAGGCACCTCAAATAAAAAAACTTCCTCTTTTAACATGGCATCAGTAAGTCAACATGGATCTGAAAGGGTATCTATAAATTAAATATAGTACTTGCAAACAAACATAGCGTCTAAATCTTATAATTTAAACCAAAAGCATAGCTTTTTTCTGCCTCAGCACAAAACTCGAAACCTTGAATTGACATTAAAAATGAGACAGAATTGCTGCTCTCTGTCTGCATTCCTATTGTAAATCCCACAACAACTTCTTGAGAGTCACATCTGATCTCACTTGAGACACGTGCAGTAAGTCGGACACTTGACACATTATCAGGGTTCCTCCTTTTCATGATTCCTGAGTTGTATTGCCTGTGTCAAGCTTCATATTATTGCTCACTAAACCTGGAGTGTCAAACCCCGTTTGTTTCCTCTGATCTGTAAATGATGACCATCTAGCCAGAGTAGGAGGTGTTTTTAATATTGGTTTTGCAGGAAGTCCGTCTTCAGTGTTATATCTTGTAGGAATAGAGGGCGGTATTCCTCCATGTCTAGGTTTAGTATTTAGAGAGGAGTCAACAGCAGGTAACTGCATATAATAAGCCTTATTAATATCAATAATGGCTTCAACACAGATATAAAGCAAAACATAGGGCATTAAACAGTCGTACCTGATTCTTCAAAGGATTTAGTCCTTCGATCCGTTTAGCTAAATCTGGGCTATTTTTTGACGGTGCAAATGGTGGTGTATCTACAATAGCCTTCGAACCAGGAGTATCTACACACTGGGGAACTTTAGATGATGCTTCTAAGATAGTTCTCTGGTTACATACAGCCCCCGCCTAACTTCATGCGCTTACCTCTCATAGGTGAACTGTAAGACCCCAACTTTTATAAATAAAGAAGAATTTTCTATAAATATCATTTTTGAATATTATGGAGTTAATTTGATATAATGTTATAGTTGTGGGTAATATTTATAAATTTTGCAAAGTACGCAAGTTGTTATATAATATTCGATTGGTCGGGGAATATTCGTTTTAACAGGGAATATTCGTACAACGACACAATCATTGGTGGACCCCACAATGAAATTATTGTCGGATTGAGAAAACGATAAAAATATTTTATAACGGCGGAAATTTTACCATTGTTACTGTTGAACTACTCGGTAGTAAAAGTACAGTAATACGTGTGGTTGCATAGTAGCACACAGTATTGATTATTAATGCTTATGTGAGAAGTCACTCAGTTTGATTCAATTATTGTCAGTTAATAATATGAATTATTTAGCGATAATGACGTTTTGTTTTATTCGTATTATTAACGTAATAAAACAGAAACATCTTTTTATATAAAACAGAATACTTTATTAAAGTTATTCTATAAATAGAATATATTATATTTTATTTAAAAGATTTTTCTTTAAATATGGACCGTCAGATTAAAGTAATCAATCTGGACCGTTAATGGATTAGTTACTATGCATTTTATTTTTCTATAAATAGCAGCTCATTCCTTCATTATTTCTTACGAATTCACTGAACTCTAGAGAGAGAAACTATAGAGAGAAACTATAGAGAGAGAGAAGAAGAGTATTCTGCTACTTAACTACTTCCTTATTTCAGCTCGTCTTTAAAACGGTAAGGGGTGTTATTCTTTCTTATTCATGAAGAGAACTGTTGTTATTCCATTTCTTATTATTCTGTTGGAATAACCTGTATACGCGGTCTACCCTATACTTGGTGACATTCTTCTATTATTCTGTTGGAACATCCTGTCTGTGTGTTTTACACCAGACCTGGTTCCGTTTTTATTATTATTCTGTTGGAACATCCTGTCTGTGTGTTTTACACCGGACCTGGTTCCGTCTTGTTATTATTCTGTTGGAATATCCTGTCTGTGTGTTTTACACCAGACCTGGTTCCGTTTTTATTATTATTCTGTTGGAACATCCTGTCTGTGTGTTTTACACCGGACCTGGTTCCGTCTTGTTATTATTCTGTTGGAATATCCTGTCTGTGTGTTTTACACCGGACCTGGTTCCATTATTTATTATTCTGTCAGAATATCCTGTCTGTGCGTTTACGACGGACCTGGTTCCATTATTTATTATTCTGTTGGAATAACCTGTCTGTGCGGTCTATCGCATGCATGGTGATTTCTTTTGTTATTCCATTCTTTATTGTACTCAGTTGGTTAAGTTTTGACTTCTATACTCCATGAAATTTATGGAATATCCTTGATAATTGCGTTTCATCCAGTATCTATTCATGAAAATATTCTCCTGATCATTCTTGAATTTTACTCCACAAAGTAGTATCATGTTGACAATTTGGACGTTGTTAATTCTTGGATAAATTAGTTCTTGAACTTGTTTTATTGAATTCTTATATCATTGTCATCATCTTCATGTTTATATTCTGTTGAAAGTCATCTGTAGCCTGTAGTGCATAGATGGACTTGGTATGATTATGACCAGGGATTATTCGGTGTAATCATGACCGTAATGTTACGAATGATGTGGTAAAAGTCCTCATTGGCCCGTAGTGCATTGATGGACAGTTGTTGGCATGATCATGACCATTAATGTGACGCCCCCAAAATAGGTCCATTCCATCCAACCCATTCTGAGTCGCCAAATACATGGTACAGAAAATAACTACAACTTTATTATTACAATTGTCGTGCAAAATACGACAACACATACACTGTGAGTTTAAATATAAATATTGTCATCTAGACAGTATTCATACTCAATTAAGTCTCCATTATACTTATTGATACACTATTTTACAAAATAGTGAGGACTACTAAAACAACTGTCTTGAACCATCATTCCACACCCCGACTAGTACTCGCTATATTCTCGCCTCCTGAGAAGAAAATGGAACAACAAGGAAAAGGGTGAGCTCAACTAGCCCAGTAAAGAATATTATGACTAAGATAATATACAACAAATTATCGTTAGTCTTCAACAGGGAAAAATCTAATAGAATACAATAGACAACAAGTTTTAAATCAATAACTGCAGCGGAAACAGCAAACCATTAGAAGGGTCGAGTAGAGAATGAGTTCTACTATCTTCTAAGATTTAAAAGTCCATCATCAATATTTTATCCCTGTAACAACAATCAATAACCATCTTTAATCAAATATTCATCTTTGCACTACAGGCCAAAGATATTCATTTGTATCACCAGTCGATCATGTTCATCTCAACACCTGTTCATCTTTGCACTACGGCTAAAGATATTCATCAGAAATCATCAATCTTTGCACTACAGGCCAAAGATATTCAGTAACATCATCATTTAGGACTGAGGATGATGAAAAATATTTTAAAGGAAACGAATTCAGTGAAACAAAATAATAAATATTAAGGATTCGTATTTCAGCTATTCCATGTCCAAAAATACCTCATAAATAATCATAGTGGAGTAAAATTCAAGAATGATCAAAACATGGATACAATCAAAGCTAGTATCCAGAATAGATATTTTGGACGAAAAGAAGAAATTTTCATTTTCGGTGAATAGTAACTCGTGAATAGTAACTCATGAATAGTAACTCATGAATAGTAACCCCGACATGAAAAATTTCAAATTTGATAAAAAGTTCAGATCAATACTTCGACATAATGATATTGAAGAAAATAATATCATTTAAGAAGAAATAACTTCCCTTACCTCGGAAAGACGGTACTTCTGACTTGAATACTAGATATAGTGCTGAAGGAAACTTGCACCGTATAGCAGCACTCAAAGTATCAAATACTCACAAGAATACGCTCGATATAGAGAGAGAAATAGAGAGAAACTTGTGTTTCTGGTGTGATTTTCAATTCTAACCTAAGCACCCTATTTATAAGAAAATGCTTAGAACACCGAAGCAGAAAATTGAATATAATATTAATATAATTATACAAATTTTCCTTAGCCCACCTTTGGTCAAAAATACCAGCCACACATGTTAATGATGTCCAACAAAATACAAAAAACGTTTTTCTTCAAACTAATAAATAAAACTTCCAAAAATCAATTATTTCGGAACTTCAGAACTTCAATAATTCATAATAAATAGTCTTTTTATCAGAAAATTCGAATCTCGCGAGTTTTTATAGGAAATTCAATTCTCTACAACTTTGCAGAAGAAAGTTTTTCCAAAATCTAAACAGAAATTGACCGAAATCCACAAATGGGCAATTTTACAGTCAATAATAAATTTTCGGTCAAGAATTGTGTCCACCAACACACAAAACATGTGTTAATCATTTAATGCCACAAAAATACTCTTCCTCCTCATATACTCGTATATTCCACATTCATTGTAAAAATATCACCATCAATATATTATTAAAATAATATATTTAAATGAATTATTTTATCAGAAAAAGATAAAATATTAATTTTCAACAATTGTCACATTAAAAATTTTCTCCATCTATATCCACATAAAATCAATATTTTTCTCATCATATAAATTAATAATTAATTATACACAAATAATATTACAAAATCACAGTACTGGCAACTAGGCCGTTCCCAGGAAAGAGGGAGCTTTCCAATAAGGATCTCTCCTTACTGGCGCGCAATTAGATGACCAAACCTCTCCTTAGACAGAACTTTCTAGACATTGCCAATAATGTTATCTAATAATATTATTCAGATAATATGAATTATTGTTCCGATAATAGAAAATACTGTGTAGTGACAATTATTAAAACAACAGTAATATAAAATATCAACGCAGTAATTATTGAATCAATAAAATACAATATTGAACAGTAATTACTGTAACAATTATTGAGTAGTGCCTTCTTACGTAAGAATCAATAATTGGTGCAATATCGTGTGCTACTGTGCAACAACGCGTATTATTGTGCTTTAACCACCGGGTATTCCAACAGTATTAATGGTAACAACTACGCCGTTATTTATAAACAACTTATTTTTGTCGTTTTCTTCATCCAATCGCTTTCCGTTATGGGGCCCACAAAAGACTGCGCCGTTGTACGAATATTCTCCGACAGTAAGAATATTCCACGACCAAGCGAATATTCCCCGACAACAATGAATATATTATAACCACTTGCTTATTTAAAATATTTACGCATTTCACCCATAACTAACCACATTAATCAAATCAACCCTTACTATTTCAAAATAATAAATAGAGGAAATTAAATTTCATTTATTAATAATTTGGGGTCTTACAACCTCCTCTCCTTATGAAATTTCGTCCTCGAAATTGACATACGTACCTGGTGTTTCGAAAAGATGAGGATACCTCGCTTTCATTTCCGTTTCCAACTCCCAGGTCATTTTCTCAATAGCATGGTTTCTCCACAAAACTTTAACGTGTGGTATGACCTTCGTGCGTAGGACATGCTCCTTCCTATCCAAGATCTTGACAGGTACCTCCTCGTACGTTAAGTCTTCGGCTATCTCGTTTGGTTTTAACTCAATAACGTGGTTCGGGTCGTTCACATATTTACGTAACATCGATACGTGAATAACGTTATGAACATGTGACATACTTAGCGTTAAGGCGAGTCTATAGGCCACAGTTCCTACTCGATCGAGGATTTCAAATAAATCGAAGGCTTGAGCTTTCTTCTCTTCATCGACTCTTACTTCTAGAATAACACATTCTTGCACCTTCTTCTTTATATTCATCAGATCCAGGTCTGTAGCTTGAGCGGCTTTAACGTTATCGATTAAAGTCGATTTTACTCGTATATCATCACGTGGGTCCCTAGAGTCATTAACTCTATCTCTATCATTTATAAATTATACAAAATAGGTCTTTGTGTTCAACAATATCGCACTCGTACTCGCATACGATCAATGCGTCAGCTACCACGTTTACTTTTCTAGGATAGTATTGGATGGTGTGATCGAAACAGCTCGAGCCAACGTCGGTGTCGCATGTTGAATTCTTGGAAGCTCTTCTCGCATTCCTCGATCCATTCGAAGTTTGTATCTTTTCGAGTCAGCTGAGTTAATGGAGTAGCGATTCGAGAAAATCCTTTTACGAATCTCCGATAATAACTAGAAAGCTACGTATTTCGATTACTGACTTAGGTTGCTCTCAACTGTGACTCATATCCCAATCTTGGATAGCACGTCACAATGACACCTATCAGTTTACTACCACACGAATATGGTATCCCCTACGGAGAGTCTGGCTTCAGTGCATTCCACAAAGGAAGTCACCAGATAGAGGCTCGGGTACAAACTTCTACAGTTGGATTTTTAACTCCTGAAGTTAAATAGGAGCCATTCGATATGAGATTTTAGAAGTGAGTTTTGTACCAGATTCAAAAATGATACAAAATTCAATATCACACGTAGGCCAAGAGATTCTTCGGGAAATACGTCAGGGATTTACTAACAATAGAAATATCATTCAAATCTGACGTATTTTGTTCAAGTCCATAACATATCTAAGAAAGCTTGACATCCGTTTTTCAATAAACGAATGACTTTACGGCTTGATATGAAAGAGTTTGACTTCAATGGTTTGGTTGCTTGAATTTGAATAACAGGTTGCTTAGGAATATGAAAACTAACAACCTTACGAAAGCAATCAATTTTAGCATGATGAGTAGTTAACCAATCAATTCCTAAAATCACATCAAAAGCAAGTATCTTTAAAGAGATAAGATCAACAGGTAATGTGATGATGCCAACTTGGATCAAACAAGATTTATAAATAGTGGATGTGATGAAAGTTTCCCCTAACGGAGTTTCAACAGATAAGTCAAAGTCTAATTTCTCCGGAGTCAAGTTTAAACGTTGAGCACAAGCAAGAGATAAATGAATGGGTAGAACCGGTATCTAATAAGATATAGACTTCGCAAAAATTTATAATTAACTAACCCGTGCTAACTTCGTTCGGGTTCCTCGCATTCTGACCAGTCACGAAAAACGCTCTTCCAGGAACCGTTGACTTTGACTTTTCTGGGACAACTTTTTGAGTCACCACCCTCGTTGGACTTGGTTTTGCTACAGTGCAATCTCGAGCGATATGTCCTTCCTTTCCACAGTTATAACATACCTTCGAAGGCTTTGAACAGTTTGACCTTATATGTCCCTCCTCTCCGCATCTGTAGCATCTAACTGGCGATTGTTCTCTTCCCCTAAAATTTGTTGCTGGTGCTGATGCTGCTGCCGATGTCTTCCCGTCATCGTTAAATCTTCTCTTCTTAGATTGGACATCTCTTTCCATAATATCAACACGTCGTGCAGCTTTTACCCATGCATCACTCATTCTCACTCATTCAGTTATTTCTTCTTTCAGCTCAGATTCTAGCTTTATCATCTTATACTCTATCAAAGAGTGCTTCTGTTCAAGCATCATATATCGGGTAACACAAGCTTGAATCGTTGCATCCTTTTGCTCCACGACTGCCTGCAATTCTTCAGCCTGCTCTTCTAACTCATGAATACGATTTTGCAATTCTACATTTTGATCATAAAATACCTCTAATAAACTCTCCTCAGGTACCTCTTCTTCCTCACTCTCAGATGTTACCTCTGCGACTATCTCGGGTGCAACTATCAATTCTTCACTCACCACATATATATCTCTAATTCCTTCTTCGCCTGATATTACATTATCCTGGTTGGCGATTAGAGGTGTCTCCACGATCTCATTCAGTCCATTGTTAACATTCTCAGTCGACATTCTCAAATACTGCCATAAAACAAGGGTTAATTTAACAAATCACATAATATCCCTATATTATGACCAACCAACAAATAAGCTTAGGTAGGACACACTAGAGAAGGATTTACTCGTCTTTCCTCTCCTAGTTCTATTCCCCGATCTCCGCCAGAGATCATATCCCTAAGCTCTGATACCAACTGTAACTTATGTCCCAACCGTGGACAGCACCTCACAGTGATACCTATCAGCTTGCCACCGCAGAACGGCGTCCCCTACGGAGAGTCTGGCTTCGGTGCATCCCCCATCAACAGGAAGTCACCAGATAGAGGCTCGGGGCTCTTTACTTATGGCTCTGATACCAACTGTGACGCCCCTAAAATAGGTCCATTCCATCCAACCCATTCTGAGTCGCCAAATACATGGTACAGAAAATAACTACAACTTTATTATTACAATTGTCGTGCAAAATACGACAACACATACACTGTGAGTTTAAATATAAATATTGTCATCTAGACAGTATTCATACTCAATTAAGTCTCCATTATACTTATTGATACACTATTTTACAAAATAGTGAGGACTACTAAAATAACTGTCTTGAACCATCATTCCACACCCCGACTAGTACTCGCTATATTCTCGCCTCCTGAGAAGAAAATGGAACAACAAGGAAAAGGGTGAGCTCAACTAGCCCAGTAAAGAATATTATGACTAAGATAATATACAACAAATTATCGTTAGTCTTCAACAGGGAAAAATCTAATAGAATACAATAGACAACAAGTTTTAAATCAATAACTGCAGCGGAAACAGCAAACCATTAGAAGGGTCGAGTAGAGAATGAGTTCTACTATCTTCTAAGATTTAAAAGTCCATCATCAATATTTTATCCCTGTAACAACAATCAATAACCATCTTTAATCAAATATTCATCTTTGCACTACAGGCCAAAGATATTCATTTGTATCACCAGTCGATCATGTTCATCTCAACACCTGTTCATCTTTGCACTACGGCTAAAGATATTCATCAGAAATCATCAATCTTTGCACTACAGGCCAAAGATATTCAGTAACATCATCATTTAGGACTGAGGATGATGAAAAATATTTTAAAGGAAACGAATTCAGTGAAACAAAATAATAAATATTAAGGATTCGTATTTCAGCTATTCCATGTCCAAAAATACCTCATAAATAATCATAGTGGAGTAAAATTCAAGAATGATCAAAACATGGATACAATCAAAGCTAGTATCCAGAATAGATATTTTGGACGAAAAGAAGAAATTTTCATTTTCGGTGAATAGTAACTCGTGAATAGTAACTCGTGAATAGTAACTCATGAATAGTAACCCCGACATGAAAAGTTTCAAATTTGATAAAAAGTTCAGATCAATACTTCGACATAATGATATTGAAGAAAATAATATCATTTAAGAAGAAATAACTTCCCTTACCTCGGAAAGACGGTACTTCTGACTGGAATACTAGATATAGTGCTGTAGGAAACTTGCACCGTATAACAACACTCAAAGTATCAAATACTCACAAGAATACGCTCGATAAAGAGAGAGAAATAGAGAGAAACTTGTGTTTCTGGTGTGATTTTCAATTCTAACCTAAGCACCCTATTTATAAGAAAATGCTTAGAACACCGAAGCAGAAAAATGAATATAATATTAATATAATTATACAAATTTTCCTTAGCCCACCTTTGGTCAAAAATACCAGCCACACATGTTAATGATGTCCAACAAAATACAAAAAACGTTTTTCTTCAAACTAATAAATAAAACTTCCAAAAATCAATTATTTCGGAACTTCAGAACTTCAATAATTCATAATAAATAGTCCTTTTATCAGAAAATTCGAATCTCGCGAGTTTTTATAGGAAATTCAATTCTCTACAACTTTGCAGAAGAAAGTTTTTCCAAAATCTAAACAGAAATTGACCGAAATCCACAAATGGGCAATTTTACAGTCAATAATAAATTTTCGGTCAAAAATTGTGTCCACCAACACACAAAACATGTGTTAATCATTTAATGCCACAAAAATACTCTTCCTCCTCATATACTCGTATATTCCACATTCATTGTAAAAATATCACCATCAATATATTATTAAAATAATATATTTAAATGAATTATTTTATCAGAAAAAGATAAAATATTAATTTTCAACAATTGTCACATTAAAAATTTTCTCCATCTATATCCACATAAAATCAATATTTTCCTCATCATATAAATTAATAATTAATTATACACGAATAATATTACAGAATCACAGTACTGGCAACTAGGCCTTTCCTAGGAAAGAGGGGGCTTTCCAATAAGGATCTCTCCTTACTGGCGCTCAATTAGATGACCAAACCTCTCCTCAGACAGAACTTTCTAGACATTACCAATAATGTTATCTAATAATATTATTCAGATAATATGAATTATTGTTCCGATAATAGAAAATACTGTGTAGTGACAATTATTAAAACAACAGTAATATAAAATATCAACGCAGTAATTATTGAATCAATAAAATACAATATTGAATAGTAATTACTGTAACAATTATTGAGTAGTGCCTTCTTACGTAAGAATCAATAATTGGTACAATATCGTGTGCTACTGTGCAACAACGCGTATTACTGTGCTTTAACCACCGGGTATTCCAACAGTATTAACGGTAACAACTACGCCGTTATTTATAAACAACTTGTTTTTGTCGTTTTCTTCATCCAATCGCTTTCCGTTATGGGGCTCATAAAAGACTGCGCCGTCGTACGAATATTCTCCGACAGTAAGAATATTCCACGACCAAGCGAATATTCCCCGACAACAATGAATATATTATAACCACTTGCTTATTTAAAATATTTACGCATTTCACCCATAACTAACCACATTAATCAAATCAACCCTTACTATTTCAAAATAATAAATAGAGGATATTAAATTTTATTTATTAATAATTTGGGGTCTTACAATTAATGAATATACGAATATCCTTGGCCGTAGTGCAGGGGTGATTCGATGATGTGAATTATTTTATTAAGCTGAGTCTCAGCGATCACAGTGTTGGAAAATCTTTTAAATCATAAAAGATAGTAGAGTTTATTTTCTACTTGACTCTTTTAATGGATTGCTTGTTCCGCTGCAGTTAAACTTGATGTCTATTATATTTTATCAGTTTAACATTGTTGAAGGCTAATGATAATTTATTCTGCATTATCTTAGTCATGATATTTCTTACTGGGTTAGTTGAGCTCACCCTTTCTTTCACTGTTCTCTTCAGGAAATGAGAACGTAGCTGGGGCAAGTCGGGGAACGGAGTGATGGTCCGAATGATAGTATTAGTTAGTAGTCCTCACTATTCTATGTAATGGTGTGTTAATAAATGTAATAAGGACTCCTTTTGAGTATGAATACTCTCTAGAAGATAATATTTGTATTCAAAGTCACAGTATATGTTTTGTCGTATTGTACACGACAGTTGTATTAGTAAGTTGTATTTGTATTTTGTACTATGTATCTGTCGACCCAAGATGGGTGATGTATACCTAATTTTGGGGGCGTCACATGAACTATTTTCTCTTACTTTTCCTTCTTTCATAGCCACCATGATTTTTGGATGCTTTATTTCTATATTTTTGAAGGGTATTGTCACCTCTTGTACCTCCATTTAGTCATTGGACACGTCATGTTCATCACTTTCCATTAGCTGCTAACAGCCAACCTCCTCATCAACAGAAGCCAAATCAACATCAGTGGCAGCTTTATTGTCAAAATCACATACTACAGCTCGTATACTCTTCTCACCTGACATGAAAATCTCTCTGTCACTGCATGAACTATTACTACTTTGGCTTTTAGCCATATTCTTACGAATACCACGAGCAGTAGTGAGAGGTTTCAAAGGGGAATTAAAAGATGGGCGGTATTGTTCAACATAAGGTTGCAAGTATTGGTGCTTCCGAATTTCAAATGCCTGATCCAAGTTGATTTGAGAAAATTAAGATGATGTGATATGAAAATACATATGCAAATTGTTAAATGAATCTGGGAGGGCTTACATTGGGTCAATGTTCAGGGTTCTTAGCATACTTTTGATAATTGTTTTCCTGCAGATGGAACAATATAGAGAGTTATTATCATCTTAAAATATACAACAAAGAAAAATAATCAGGAACAATGGAAGTGAAAGATTAATGTGTTGCACCAAATGACTTTATATTACAACTGAATAAGAGCACTCAAATATAACTTATGCCAATAAATATTAATCCCAAATGTTTATTATAATTTTTAGGAGAAATAAAATTATTAAACTAAGGTAAACATGAGTTAATAAGAAATAATAATAAGAATTAACTCGAAAATCACAAAGACTGAATATAAAATTGAAGGTGTGGTTATTAATATGTGAAGAGCGATTGCACCCTGCAATAACAATATGACGATTAGCTTCTCTTGAAGGTAAAAGTAGAAACCTATTAATTAATTATTATGAATTATATATGCCAAAGCACCATTCAGAATGCCACTCGACTCAAAAGTTATAAATATATAAATAACTCAATGACCGACATAAACTTAAAAGATTACCAACAAAATATATTACTGATGCAGAGAGAAGAAGGAAAAAAATTGATATAATGATTCACATATTTCAAATCCTGGTGCTAGTAGGTAGCAGCATTCTATAATCAATTAATAAAAGGGAAAGCATATATTTTTGTTCTGTGAAGTAAATAGAATATGTCATTTCCAATGTTCTCCCTGCTTCCAAAGGTTTGGGGATCTCTTGAGTGAGGTTAAAATGAATAATCTGCAAGAAAGGGACTTACAGTATAGCTGGGAAATATAAAGGATATGTTGCAAAGGCATTTTGGTGTTTAAAGCTACAAACCTGATCTTTGTTGTACTAAACAATGATATTCCTATGCGTGTAAACCACATGCTTATGGTTATCAATGTTTTTATCAGGATGCAGCTCACCAACAAAACCTATATAAGTGGAAGGATGCACTTTAAAGGATCAAATTCAAAGACAATGCTCTTAACTAAATAACAAAGAGTTACAGGAAGGCATACCCCATAATGGCAGATCATCTGAGCTTGTATTCACCATGTCAGAGATCAAACAAATTGATATCAGAAAAAGGTTAAGTAGAATGGGAATAACTCTTCAAGGAAGTACACAAGCAAATTTAAACCTTTAAAACAACCAAAAAGCATACAGATAATAAAAGCAGTTATTGCGTTACTAATTATGTATATTACTGAACCACTATAGTCTAAAAACGAAGACATCCACCACATAACAACATAAAACAACTCCAAAAGAAAAGCTACAGAAAAGCTTGCAGAAAGTTGGAAATCAAGGCAAGGGCTCTACAATATTTTCAGCAACTCCGATATGATAAAGTGAATGAGTAAAATAATGACTCATACAACTGCATGCTTGTTAGACATCACTAAAACTATTGGGAGCTAATAGTACAGAATCAAATCCTCAACTTAAACTCTTAAAATCTCACCTATATTTACAACATAAAATGGAAATGGAAGAAGGTTTCTTCGTCTAGACATGTTTTCAGTTGAAACATCAGATTCTACTGATAGTTAATACTATTTTTAGCTCCTCTACAACAATCTTCCTTATTATTTTCACAGAGCATGCCTTACTTTGTGCTCATAACAAAATAGATAGTAGGTTCTCATTAAGAAATATGTTAAATCTCTATTCTCCTTACAAATGTAGCCTGAAATTTCAGCACTATAAATGTGTGCATAATGTCATGTTGTCGATCGTACAAAAATATGATAGAACATAACCAACCCTTGAAAAATTCAAACCAAAATTTATTCTCAATAGCATTCTTAAACAGTTTGACCTTACTTTGTTCTCAAACTACAATCATACGACAATACTGCAATACTGCAATACAGCAATACAACATAGTAGAATTCTCATTAAATAAACGTAACCTGATGTTTGAGCGTAAATTTAAATGAGTGCATGGTATTGTCAAGTAGGACTCTCAATATAATAAGCTCAATCAAATATAGGAACTGTGGTTTACAGACTCGTTTTACTGCTAAGTATGTCGCGTGTTCATAACGTTTTTAACGTATCGACGTTACATAAATATGTGGACGACCCGAACCACATTATTAATTTAGAACCAGACGAGATAGCGGATGATTTAACGTATGAGGAGATATGTGTTAAAATCTTGGATAAGAAAGATTATATTCGACACTCAAAGGTTATACCTCAAGAGTTAGAATCTGAAATAAAGTCAAGGTATCCTCACCCGTTCGGTATACTAGGTACGTACATAAATTTCGAGGGCAAAATTTCATAAGGAGGGGAGATTGTAAAACTCCAAATTTTACGAATAAAATTTAATTTTCTCTAAATAAATTTTTTTAATATTATGGTGTGAATTTGATATAATGTTATAGTTGTGGATAGTATTTATAAATTTTACAAAGTATGCAAGTGGTCATATTATATTCGCTTGGTCGGGAAATATTCATTTTATCAGGGAATATTCGTACAACGGCACAATCATTGGTGGACCCCACAACGGAATTAATGTCGGATTGAGAAAACGACAAAAATATTTTATGAAAATAACGGCGGAAGTTTTACCGTTAACTGCTGAAACACTCGGTGTTAAAAATACAGTAATACGCGTGGTTGCATAGTAACACACGGTATTAATTATTGATGTTTAAGTGATAAGTCACTCAGTTTTATTTTATTGATATTATTAATGTAATAAAACAGAAAAACTTTTTATATATAAACAGAATACTTTTATAAAGTTATTCTATAAATAGAATATATTATATTTTATTATGCATAGTGTTGTATAGTGCCTGCATAGTATTTTGCATAGTAAAATCTTTTTATATAAAACAGAATGTTTTTATGAAGTTATTCGTTTTATTAGATTATAAATAGAATATATTATATTTTATTTAAAAGATTTTGCTTTAAATATGGACCGTCCGATTAAAAGTAAATCAATCTGGACAGTTCATGAATTAATTACTATGCAGTCCATTCTTCTATAAATAGAAGCTCATTCCTTCATTATTTCTTACGAATTCACTGAAACTCTAGAGAGAGAAACTATAGAGAGAGTTCTTCTTCTATAATCTTGAGCGTATTTCTTTAGAGTTTAAGAAAGTTTTGAGCGTAGTGCAAGTTTTCTTCGAGTATATCCTCACCCTACCAGTCGGAATACTCTTCTTTCAAAGGTAAGAGATATTATTTGTTGTACCCGTAAGGGGTAATATTTCTTTTGTATTCATGAAGAGAACTTCTGTTATTTTATTCTTGATTATTCTATTGGAATAACCTGTATACGCGGACTATCCTATACTTAGTGAAATTCTTCTGTTATTCCATTCTTTATTATTATGTTGGAATAACCTATTTATGCGAAGTACCGCATACATGGTGAAATTCTTCTATTATTCCGTTCTTTATTATTCGGTCGGAATATCCTGTTGGTGCGTACTACGCCTGACCTGGTTCCATTAATTATTATTCTGTTGGAATAACCTGTCTGTGTGGTCTATCGCATGCATGGTGATTTCTGTTGTTGTGACGCCCCTAAAATTAGGTATACATCACCCATCTTGGGTCGTCAGATACATAGTACAGAATACAAATATAACTTACTAATACAATTGTCGTGTACAATACGACAAAACATAAACTGTGAGTTTGAATACAAATATTATCTTCTAGAGAGTATTCATACTCAAAAGGAGTCCTCATTACATTTATTAACACACCATTACATAGAATAGTGATGACTACTAACTAATACTATCATTCGGACCATCACTCCGTTCCCCGACTTGCCCCAGCTACGTTCTCATTTCCTGAAGAGAACAGTGAAAGAAATGGTGAGCTCAACTAGCCCAGTAAGAAATATTATGACTAAGATAATGCAGAATAAATTATCATTAGCCTTCAACAATGTTAAACTGATAAAATATAATATATATCAAGTTTAACTGCAGCGGAACAAGCAATCCATTAAAAGAGTCAAGTAGAAAATAAACTCTACTATCTTTTATGATTTAAAAGATTTTCCAACACTGTGATCGCTGAGACTCAGCTTAATAAAATAATTCACATCATCGAATCACCCCTGCACTACGGCCAAGGATATTCGTATATTCATTAATGGTCATGATCATGCCAACAAATGTCTATCAATGCACTACGGGCCAATGAGGACTTTTACCACATCATTCGTAACATTACGGTCATGATTACACCGAATAATCCCTGGTCATAATCATACCAAGTCCATCTATGCACTACAGGCCACAGATGACTTTCAACAGAATATAAACATGAGGTTGATAACAATGATATAAGAATTCAATAAAACAAGTTCAAGAATTAATTTATCCAAGAATTAACAACGTCCAAATTGTCAACATGATACTACTTTGTGGAGTAAAATTCAAGAATGATCAGGAGAATATTTTCATGAATAGATACTAGATGAAGCGCAAATGTCAAGGATATTCCACAAATTTCATGGAGTATAGAAGTCAAAACTTAACCAACTGAGTATAATAAAGAATGGAATAACAAAAGAAATCACCATGCATGCGATAGACCGCACAGACAGGTTATTCCAACAGAATAATAAATAATGGAACCAGGTCCGGCGTAAACGCACAGACAGGATATTCCGACAGAATAATAAATAATGGAACCAGGTCCGGCGTAAACGCACAGACAGGATATTCCGACAGAATAATAACAAGACGGAACCAGGTCCGGTGTAAAACACACAGACAGGATGTTCCAACAGAATAATAATAAAAACGGAACCAGGTCCGGTGTAAAACACACAGACAGGATGTTCCAACAGAATAATAATAAAGACGGAACCAGGTCCGGTGTAAAACACACAGACAGAATGTTCCAACAGAATAATAATAAAGACGGAACCAGGTCCGGTGTAAAACACACAGACAGGATGTTCCAACAGAATAATAATAAAGACGGAACCAGATCCGGTGTAAAACACACAGACAGGATGTTCTAACAGAATAATAATAAAGACGGAACCAGGTCCGGTGTAAAACACACAGACAGGATGTTCCAACAGAATAATAGAATAATGTCACCAAGTATAGGGTAGACCGCGTATACAGGTTATTCCAACAGAATAATAAGAAATGGAATAACAATAGTTCTCTTCATGAATAAGAAAGAATAACACCCCTTACCGTTTTAAAGACGAGCTGAAATAAGGAAGTAGTTAAGTAGCAGAATACTCTTCTTCTCTCTCTCTATAGTTCTCTCTATAGTTTCTCTCTCTAGAGTTCAGTGAATTCGTAAGAAATAATGAAGGAATGAGCTGCTATTTATAGAAAAATAGAATGCATAGTAACTAATCCATGAACGGTCCAGATTGATTACTTTAATCTGACGGTCCATATTTAAAGAAAAATCTTTTAAATAAAATATAATATATTCTATTTATAGAATAACTTTAATAAAGTATTCTGTTTTATATAAAAAGATGTTTCTGTTTTATTACGTTAATAATACGAATAAAACAAAACGTCATTATCGCTAAATAATTCATATTATTAACTGACAATAATTGAATCAAACTGAGTGACTTCTCACATAAGCATTAATAATTAATACCGTGTGCTACTATGCAACCACACGTATTACTGTACTTTTACTACCGAGTAGTTCAACAGTAACAATGGTAAAATTTCCGCTGTTATTTTTAATAAAATATTTTTGTCGTTTTCTCTATCCGACAATAATTCCGTTGTGGGGTCCACCAATGATTGTGTCGTTGTACGAATATTTCCTGTTAAAACGAATATTCTCCGACCAATCGAATATTATATAACAACTTGCGTACTTTACAAAATTTATAAATATTACCCACAACTATAACATTATATCAAATTAACTCCATAATATTTAAAAATGATATTTATAGAAAATTCATCTTCATTTATAAAAGTTGGGGTCTTACAGTTGTTATTCCATTCTTTAATATTTTGTTGGAATATCCTGTCGGTGCGAATTTCGCCTGACCTGGTTCCGTTGTTTATTATTCTGTCGGAATATCATGTCTGTACGTTTACGCATGACCTGATTTCATTCTTTATTATTTTGTTAGGAATAACCTGTCTGTGCAGATCGCACGCATGGTGAATCCTTCTGTTATTCCATTCTTTATTATTCTGTTAGAATAACTTGTCTATGTGGATTACCACATGCATGGTAAATGATCCTTTGTATTCATTCCTTATTAAATTGTGGACATGATCTGTCTAAGTGGATTACCGCATGGCGGCGAAAATCCATTTGCAGTTTCATATATTCTATTATACTCAGTTGGTTAAAGTTTTGGCTTCTACACTCCATGAAATTAGTGGAATATCCTTGATATTTGCGCTTCATCCAGTATCTTTTTATAGAAATATTCTTCTGAGCAATCTTGAATTTTACTCTACAAAGAAGTATCATGTTGACAATTTGGACGTTATTGGTTCCTGGATAAATTAATTCTTGAACTTGTTTTATTGAATTATTATGTCATTGTCATCATCCTCATGTTTACATTATGTTAAAAGCCATTTGTGGCCTGTAGTGCATAGATGGACTTGGTATGATTATGACCAGGGATTATTCGGTATAATCATGACCGTAATGTTATAAATGATGTGAAAAAAATCCTCATTAGCCCGTAATGCATTGATGGACAGTTTTTGGTATGATTATGGCTATGGATTCTCTTCGACCAAGAGTACAAAGATAAATTATTTTATGGCATGATCAGGACCGTTGATGAAAACACGATTATCTTTGGCCCGTAGTGCATGGATAATTCGTGGTCATGATACTAAAGAATATCCTTGGTCTGTAGTGTAGGGATGATTTAATAATGTGAATTATTTATTGAGCTGAGTCTAAGCGATAAAAGTGATGAAAAACCTTTTAAATCATAGAAGATAGTAGATTTTATTCTTTACTTGACTCTTCTAATGGATTGTTTGTTCCGCTGCAGTTAAACTTGATATTTGTTATATTGTATCAGTTTAACACTGTTGAAGGCTAACGATAATTTATTCTGCATTATCTTAGTCATAATATTTCTTACTGGGCTAGTTAAGCTCACCCTTTCTTTCATTGTTCTCTTCAAGAAATGAGAACGTAGTTGTGGCTAGTCGGGGAACAGAGTGATGGTCCTAGATGGTGCATTAGTAGTCCTCACTATTCTATGAAATAGTGTAATAATAAATGTAATGAATACTCCATTGAGTGTGGATATTGTCTAGATGACAATATTTGTATTAAAACTCACAGCATATATTTTGTTGTATTTTACACGACTGTTGTATAATTAATTTGTATTTGTATTTTGTACCATGTATCTGACGACCCAAGATGGGTGATGTATACCTATTTTTGGGGACGTCACAGTTGGTATCAAAGCTTAGGGATATGATCCCTGGCTGAGATGTGAGATAAGAACTAGAAGGAGAGAGACGGGAAATTCCTTCGCTAGTATAACCTACCTAAGTTTACTTGTTATTTAATTGGTCGGTCAGAGCATAGAGATAATATATGATATGTTAATTAACCCTTGTTTTGTGGCAGTATTTGAAAATGGCGTCTGAAAATGTTGAGATAAGCAATGGAGCACAGGAGACCGTTGAGTCTCCACAGATCAATAATCAGGACAATGTGCAACAGGATGGCGATAATTCTCCTGCAAATAACAACACTGATCAATTGACGAACGACGGTACGTTTAGAAGTTTTTTAGAATTCATACAATATCAGGCGAAGGCGACTCTTGTTCATAATGCAGGTAAAAATAATGGCTACCCACGGTTGGTCACCGCAAAGCAGTTCAAGAAGCTGGGACCACCAGAACCACTTAAGGCAGAGACATGGTTAAAGAAGATCACCAAGATATTTGATGTGTTGGGATGCTCAGAGGAGCAAAAAGTTCCCTTTGCCACCTTTATATTGCGTGAAGAGGCATATTACTGGTGGAAATCTTTAAAACGTACCCAGCCTGACGCACTCAAGATGTCTTGGGAGAAGTTTCAAGAGCTGTTCAATGACAAGTACTTTTCCGAAAGCATTCGTCACATGAAGGAGGTAGAATTTATTAAATTGGAGCAAAACAACATGACCGTGTCGCAGTACGAAGCTAAGTTTGCCGAGTTGTCCCGATTTGCGTCCCATTTAGTTGATAATGAGGAGAGAATGACGCGAATGTTTCTAAGAGGTTTAAAACCTGAGATACGTCAATATCTTATCTCTCATAAACTGTGTTTGTATTCAGATGTTGTTAATAGGGCTCAGTTATTAGAGCGCGATAATGAGTCAACCTAACCAAAAGAGAGCAGCCGACAAAATGATAATACCGGTGATAACAGTCATCAAAGCGGTGACAATAACCATAGAGGGAATCAACATGCCAGAAATGGTAACCACTTCGGTGGTAATCATGGCCAAAACAATAAGAATGGATATTTCAAGAAGAGAAGGTTCAACAATGACGTGAAGACGTCGGCACCAGCACCCGTTTCAAAGGAAGAAGAACGACCACCGGTCGTATGTTTCAAATGCGGACAGGAGGGACACATCCGTCCAAACTGTACGCAGAAATCCAAATCTTGTTTTAATTGCGGAAGAGAAGGTCACCTAGCTCGATTTTGTCGTATGGTGAAGTCAAGTCTAGCTGGGATAGTGATGCCAAAGGATGTCCCAGACAAGCCAAAACCGGTAGTTTAAGAGAGAACGTTTTTTTTTCGTGACGAGGAACCTGAATAAAATTATCATAGGTATGGAAGTCATAAACTCTTTTGAAGTCTATACCGTGTTAGATACTAGTTCTACTCACTCTTTTATTTCACCTAGTTGTGTTCAATGTTTGAACTTAACTCCGGAGAAGTAAGACTGTGATTTATCTGTTGAAATTCTGTTGGGAGAAACCTTCGTTACCTCCACTATTTATAAATCTTGTTTGATTCAAATCAACACTTTCACATTACCTGTTGATCGTATCTCTTTAAAAATACTTGCCTTTGATGTGATTTTAGGAATCGATTGGTTAACTACTCATCATGTTTTTTTTGTAAGGTTGTTAGCTTTCATACTCCTAACCAACCTGTTTTGCGAATTCAAAGTAACCAAACCACTAAAGTCAATCATTGTCATATCAAGTCATAAGTAAAGAGCCCTAAGCCTTTATCTGGTGACTTTCTTGTATGGAATGCACCGAAGCCAGACTTTCTGTAGGCGACGTCGTAAATGACGATGGTAAGTTGATAGGTATCAATGTGACGTGCTATCCAAGTCTTGGATGAGGGTCCAAGTTTTGAACGATATTTCTATTGTTAATAAATTTCCTGACGTATTCTTGAAGACTTCTTAGCCTGCCCCAGAGCGTGAAATCGAATTTTGTATTGACCCTAGTACAAAACCCATTTCTTAAACCCTCAAATATTTCTTCAACTAAAACGACCGTATTATGCGCCAAAGACGTTGGCTCGAGCTGTTGAAGATTACGATCATACCATTCAATATCATCGTGGAAGTGCGAACGTGGTAGCTGACGCGTTGAGTAGAAAATCGTATGCGAGTGAAATGTTGTTAACACAAAGACCCATTTCGTATAACTTACAAATGATGAAGATAGAGTTAAAGACTCTAGGGACCCACGTGAAGATAACGAATATACGATTAGAATCACCTTTAATCGATAAAGTTAAAGTCGTTCAAGCTACATACTTAGAGCTGATGAATGTGAAGAAGAAGGTTCAAAAGGGCGTTATTCTAGAAGTAAGAATCGATGAAGAGAGGAAATCTCAACTGTGACAACCCCAAAATAGGTCCATTCCACCCAACCCATTCTGAGTCGTCAAATACATGGTACAGAAAATAACTACAATTTTATTACAACAATTGTCGTGCAAAATACAACAACATATATGCTGTGAGTTTGGATACAAATATATACCAAATGTGACATTGGACACCATCATGTATCAGCACCTCACAAAGGTACCTTACATAAAGGTATAGTCAAAGACTGTTTTAGAAATTAGAATCTTTGGAAAGTGCTCAAGGAAACCTTCGTACATGGGAGGTCATGCTTCTAGGTTATGATAGATATCATATGGCCACAGAATTATCCTTGGTTGACCCAATATACCCCAAAGAAAAACGAGAAGTTTACTATCATATTTTTCCCAATGGTGAGTCTTCTCTTGACATATCATTATCTCCACTGTCTCTAATTAAAAATTATACTTCAAACAAACACCAAGATTATATAGGTAGTGCTCGTAAAGATACTCAGCAAGTGGATGAACACAATCCTGTCCTATGATGACACGAGGTTGTATGTCATTAGACATCTTGTATGATAGTGACAAAACACCCTTCCAACGTTGGGTTCGCCTCACCCTATTTTCTTCACCAAATATAACTACTAAATGATGACCACCGTTCTATTCCCTTGTTACCCCCGCTCGACCCAGCTACACTATTATTACCTGAAAGGAATTGTGAAACAAAAGGGTGAGCACAACTAGCCCAGTAAAAAATATTATGACTAAAGATAAATAAATTATCAATAGTCTTCATCAGTAATAAATCAGAGATTTAGAACATATGGTAGATGATAAAAATTTCAACCATAGTTGCAGCGGAACGAGCAATCCATTAGAAGAGTCAAATAGACTATAAAGTCTATTATCTTCTCCATGTTAAAAATCCACCAACAATGTTTTATCTCTGTCACATCAATCAACAATTCTGGTTCACAATCATATGAATAACTCATAATCATAACTGTAGTTCTAAATTCCTCTTCTCATCCGGGACGAAGATAATTTTCATCACCTATCTTTACTTGAAACATCAAAGATCATGATTACACCAAATCACATTTTTTGTTCATAATCATACTAATAACTTCATCTTTGCACTACGACCAAAGATATTCATTTGTATCACCAGTTGGTCATGTTCATCTCGACATCTGTTCATCTTTGCACTACTGGCCAAAAGATATTCAACAACATGTCATCTTTGCACTACGGGCCAAAGATATTCATCAACACTTCATATTTGCACTACGGCCAAATATATTCATCAACAGTTCATATTTGCACTACAGGCCAAATATATTAATATCTCAAAGAAATATATAATCATTTCAGAATTTATATAAACAATAATTATAACCATGTTGATCATTTCACCTTTGCGCTTAAGCTAAAGATATTCAATTATAAATTCAATGGTCATGATCATACCAGTCACAATTCAACTTTTTCACTACAGGCCAAAGAGAACCCTAGTCATGATCACACCAATAATCTATCCATCTTTACACTCAAGTGAAAGAGAATATCATCATTAGGGTTATAAAAATGTTATATATGATAATAAAATCAATATAATCAACATATAGATTTAATCTCAAGAGTAATATTCATAAACCAACTATAATTTGGTCAGAAAAAGAAACTAATTTTGTCGTGAATAGTAACTCGTGAATAGTAACTCATGAATAGTAACTCATGAATAGTAAATTCGACACAAAAAGGTAGAAATTCTACAATAAAATACATACCAATATTTCGGTATAATGATATTGAAAGAATAATATTTCTTAAGCTTATAAACAATTTATTTTAATTGTTTATACTTTACTAAATAATGCATTTAATCATCCTAAAATGTCAAACTCATAAGATTTCATCACCAATAACCAAAAAAACCCTCATCAAAAATTTTTATATACCTCATATAGGATTCTCAAGCCATAAAATCCTATTTTCTAATTTTCTTACTTCACAAAACATATTTAATTCATTTACTCATAACTAGTCTATTTTCTTGAAAAATACCAAATCAGTTCCAAAAATATTTTTTTTCTGGGATTTAGCAGAATATAGTCTCATATTGAACATATATTTTTTTCAGAATTTTTAAAAGTCATTTACTATTTTTCATATGGCCAAAACAGCCGAATATTTAGACATTTATCAAAAATTATACTTTTGTCTAAAAATTCTGAAATTCACAGAGTATACTCCTATCATATACATGTACTCCCAATAAAAATTTCATCAATTTTGGAGTTAACCACAAGGAATTATAAGCGGTTACTTTTAAAATAGTCTTTTCTCATAAAATTCATAACTCTCAATCTATACATCCAAAAATCACTATTTTTGTACACAATCAAGAAAACTCATCAAAATATCATTTTAAATTTTTCCAGAATTTTTGAAGGTTAGAAAAATTACGAAACTGGAAAATATAACAACCCTTAAAATCCCTTACTATCCCTTACCTCAAAAGAGCAGTACTTCTGATCGGTATAAGGCTGAAGAAAACTTGCACTGATGAATAGAAACTCACAAAGTATCTAAATACTCACAAAATACACTCAATAATCTAGAGAGAGAAAGAGAGAAAACTTATGAATTCTGGTGTGATTTTCAATTCTAACTTAGCCCTCTATTTATAGGAAAATGTTAGCACGCCGAAGCAGACTTAACCTGTAACCTGATGGCTTTACCTACTACTATTCCCACCCACCACATTTGAATAAAATTTTTAGCACATTTCTTTACCAACCAAGAGTGGGGCCCACCAATTCTAGAATTTTCTACCAAAATGATTAACTCCGAAAGTTCAACAATTTCTGAACCAGTCATCTCGTAAAATTCATAACAAATTATACGTTCATTTTTAACGGTTCAAAATTTGTGGACATATAATCAACTTATATATGTATAACATATCCAAATATTACCACGATCCAACGGTCGGATTAAAAATTATAACCCTCGCAAAATATCTCAAAAACCCTAATTTGATTTTCAATACCTCCGTTCCGACAAAAATATAAATAAAACATATAAGACCCCAACTTTTATAAATAAAGATGAATTTTCTATAAATATCATTTTTGAATATTATGGAGTTAATTTGATATAATGTTATAGTTGTGGATAATATTTATAAATTTTGCAAAGTACGCAAGTTGTTATATAATATTCTATTGGTCGGGGAATATTCGTTTTAACAGAGAATATTCGTACAACGACACAATCATTGGTGGACCCCACAACGAAATTATTGTCGGATAGAGAAAACGACAAAAATATTTTATTAAAAATAACGGCGGAAATTTTACCATTGTTACTGTTGAACTACTCGGTAGTAAAAGTACAGTAATACGTGTGGTTGCATAGTAGCACACGGTATTTATTATTAATGCTTATGTGAGAAGTCACTCAGTTTGATTCAATTATTGTCAGTTAATAATATGAATTATTTAGCGATAATGACGTTTTGTTTTATTCGTATTATTAACGTAATAAAACAGAAACATCTTTTTATATAAAACAGAATACTTTATTAAAGTTATTCTATAAATAGAATATATTATATTTTATTTAAAAGATTTTTCTTTAAATATAGACCGTCAGATTAAAGTAATCAATCTGGACCGTTCATGGATTAGTTACTATGCATTCTATTTTTCTATAAATAGCAGCTCATTCCTTCATTATTTCTTACGAATTCACTGAACTCTAGAGAGAGAAGCTATAGAGAGAAACTATAGAGAGAGAGAAGAAGAATATTCTGCTACTTAACTACTTCCTTATTTCAGCTCGTCTTTAAAACGGTAAGGGGTGTTATTCTTTCTTATTCATGAAGAGAACTGTTGTTATTCCATTTATTATTATTCTGTTGGAATAACTTGTATACGCGGTCCACCCTATACTTGGTGACATTCTTCTATTATTCTGTTGGAACATCCTGTCTGTGTGTTTTACACCGGACCTGGTTTCGTTTTTTATTATTATTCTGTTGGAACATCCTGTCTGTGTGTTTTACACCGGACCTGGTTCCGTTTTTATTATTATTCTGTTGGAACATCCTGTCTGTGTGTTTTACACCGGACCTGGTTCCGTTTTTATTATTATTCTGTTGGAACATCATGTCAGTGTGTTTTACACCGGACCTGGTTCCGTCTTTATTATTATTCTGTTGAAATATCCTGTCTGTGCGTTTTATGCCGGACCTGGTTCCATTATTTATTATTCTGTGGGAATAACCTGTCTGTGCGGTCTATCGCATGCATGGTGATTTCTTTTGTTATTCCATTCTTTATTATACTCAGTTGGTTAAGTTTTGACTTCTATACTCCATGAAATTTGTGGAATATCCTTGATAATTGCGTTTCATCCAGTATCTTTTCATGAAAATAATCTTATAAGCATTCTTAAATTTTACTCCACAAAGCAGTATCATGTTGATAATTTGGACGTTGTTAATTCTTGGATAAATTAATTCTTGAACTTGTTTTATTGAATTCTTATATCATTGTCATCATCCTCATGTTTATAAAATGTTGAAAGTCATCTATGGCCTGTAGTGCATAGATGGACTTGGTATGATTATGACCAGGGATTATTCGGTATAATCATGACCGTAATATTACAAATGATGTGGTAAAAGTCTTCATTGGCCCGTAGTGCGTTGATGGACAGTTGTTGGCATGATCATAACCATTAATGAATACACGAATATCCTTGGCCGTAGTGCAGGGGTGATTCGATGATGTGGATTATTTTATTAAGCTGAGTCTCAGCGATCGCAGTGTTGAAAAACCTTTTAAATCATAAAAGATAGTAGAGTTTATTTTCTACTTGACTCTTTTAATGGATTGCTTGTTCCGCTGCAGTTAAACTTGATGTCTATTATATTTTATCAGTTTAACATTGTTGAAGGCTAATGATAATTTATTCTGCATTATCTTAGTCATAATATTTCTTACTGGGCTAGTTGAGCTCACCCTTTCTTTCACTGTTCTCTTCAGGAAATGAGAACGTAGCTAGGGCAAGTCGGGAAACGGAGTGATGGTCCGAATGATAGTATTAGTTAGTAGTCCTCACTATTCTGTGTAATGGTGTGTTAATAAATGTAATGAGGACTCCTTTTGAGTATGAATACTCTCTAGAAGATAATATTTGTATTCAAACTCACAGTTTATGTTTTGTCGTATTGTACACGACAGTTGTATTAGTAAGTTGTATTTGTATTCTGTACTATGTATCTGACGACCCAAGATGGGTGATGTATACCTAATTTTGGGGGCGTCACAAAACACCTCAACATTAACTCCTTCATTTTTAACCCCAAAAATATATCCCTCATTTATATCCACATAAAATAAATATTTTCTTATCATATGAATCAATAATTAATTATTCACAATTAATATTACAGAATCACATTTATGACAACCAGACCGTTCCCAGGAAAGAGGGGGCTTTCCAATAAGGATTTATCTTTTTTGGCGCGCAATTAGGTGACCAAACCTCTCCTTAGACAGAATTTTCTAGACATTGCCAATAATGTTATCTAATAATATTATTCAAATAATATGAATTATTGATCTGATAATGGGAAATACTATGCAGTGACAATTATTGAACAACAATAATATAAAATTTCAACGTAGCAATTATTGAATCAATAAAATAAAATATTGAACAGTAATTACTGTAATAATTATTGAGTAGTGCCTTCTTACGTGAGAATCAATAATTTCAAAAATACTTTGCAATACCGTGTGCTACTGTGCAATAACGCGTATTACTGTATTTTAACCACCGAGTATTTCAACAGTATTAACGGTAACAACTACGCCGTTATTTTTAAAAACTCAAATTTGTCGTTTTCTTCATCCGACAGTTATTCGTTATGGGGCCCACAAATAGCTGCGCCGTCGTACGAATATTTCCCGACAGAAAGAATATTCCACGACCAAACTAATATTCCCCGACAACAATGATTATTTTATAACCACTTACTTATTTTCAAAAAAAATTCACATTTCACCCATAACTTTAAACTTTTATCAATTTAACCATTTACTGAATAGTAATTATAAGACAAATTGAATACTTTTATTTCATAAAATTCGTAGTCTTACATCAACACTCGATTTAATTGACCTATTTGAAATTCTCGATCGAGTAGGAACTGTGACTTATAGACTCGTTTTACCTCTAAGTATGTTGCGTGTTCATAACATTTTTAATGTATCGATGTTACGTAAATATGTGGACGAACCGAACCACACAATAATTTAGAACCAGATGAGATAGCGAATGATTTAACGTATGAGGAGATATGTGTTAAAATCTTGGATAAAAAAAATTATATTCAACACTCAAAGGTTATACCTCAAGAGTTAGAATCTGAAATGAAGTCAAGGTATCCTCACCCGTTCGGCATACTAGGTACGTACGTAAATTTCGAGGGCAAAATTTCATAAGGAGGGGAGATTGTAAAATCCCAAATTTTACGAATAAGATTTAATTTTCTCAAAATAAATTTTTTTTAATATTATGGTGTGGATTTGATATAATGTTATAGTTGTGAGTAGTATTTATACATTTTGCAAAGTATGCAAGTGGTCATATTATATTCGATTCGTCGAAAAATATTCATTTTATCAAGGAATATTCGTACAACGGCACAATCATTGGTGGACCCCGCAACGGAATTATTATCGGATTGAGAAAATGACAAAAATATTTTATGAAAATAACGGCAGAAGTTTTACCGTTAACTGTTGAAACACTCGGTGTTAACAGTACAGTAATACGCGTGGTTGCATAGTAGCACACGGTATTGATTATTGATGTTTAAGTGATAAGTCACTCGGTTTTGTTTTATTGATATTATTAATGTAATAAAACATAAAAACTTTTTATATAAAACAGAATACTTTTATAAAGTTATTCTATAAATAGAATATATTATATTTTATTATGCATAGTGTTGCATAGTACCTGCATAGTATTTTGCATAGTAAAATCTTTTTATATAAAACATAATACTTCTATAAAGTTATTTGTTTTATTAGATTATAAATAGAATATATTGTATTTTATTTAAATGATTTTGCTTTAAATATGGACCGTCCGATTAAAAGTAAATCAATCTGGACCGTTTATGAATTAATTACTATGCAGTCCATTCTTCTATAAATAGAAGCTCATTCCTTCATTATTTCTTACGAATTCACTGAAACTCTAGAGAGAGAAACTATAGACAGAGTTCTTCTTCTATAATCTTGAGCGTATTTCTTTAGAGTTTAAGAAAGCTTTTAGCGTAGTGCAAGTTTTCTTCGAGTATATCCTCGCCCTACCAGTCGAAATACTCTTCTTTCAAAAGTAAGGGATATTAATTGTTGTACCCGTAAGGGGTATTATTTCTTTTGTATTCATGAAGAGAACTTCTGTTATTCCATTCTTTATTATTCTGTTGGAATAACCTGTATACGCGAACTACCCTATACTTGGTGAAATTCTTCTGTTATTCCATTCTTTATTATTATGTTGAAATAACATGTTTATGCGAAGTACCGCATACATAGTGAAATTCTTCTATTATTCCATTCTTTATTATTCGGTCGGAATATCCTGTTGGTGTGTACTACGCCCGACCTGGTTTCATTAATTATTATTCTGTTGGAATAACCTGTTTGTGCAGTCTATCACATGCATGATGATTTCTGTTGTTATTCCATTCTTTAAAATTTTGTTGGAATATCATGTCGGTGCGAATTTCGCCTGCCCTGGTTTCGTTCTTTATTATTTTGTCGGAATATCCTGTCTGTGCGTTTATGCATTACCTGGTTACATTCTTTATTATTCTGTTAGGAATAACCTGTCTGTGCAGTCTATCGCACGCATGATGAATCCTTCTGTTATTCCATTCTTTATTATTCTGTTGAAATAACCTGTCTATGTAGATTACCACATGCATGGTGAATGATCCTTTGTATTCATTTCTTATTAAATTGTGGACATGATCTGTCTAAGTGGATTACCGCATGGCGGTGAAAATTCATTTGCAGTTTCTTATATTCTATTATACTCAGTTAGTTAAAGTTTTGGCTTCTATACTCCATGAAATTAGTTGAATATCCTTGATATTTGCGCTTCATCCAGTACCTTTTCATGGAAATATTTTTCTGAGCATTTTTTAATTTTACTTTACAAAGAAATATCATGTTGACAATTTAGACGTTATTAGTTCCTGGATAAATTAATTCATGAACTTATTTTATTGAATTATTATGTCATTGTCATCATTCTCATGTTTATATTATGTTAAAAGTCATCTATGGCCTGTAGTGCATAGATTGTGACGCCCCCAAAATTAGGTATACATCACCCATCTTGGGTCGTCAGATACATAGTACAGAATACAAATACAACTGATTAATACATCTGTCGTGTACAATACGACAAAACATAAACTGTGAGTTTGAATACAAATATTATCTTCTAGAGAGTATTCATACTCAAAAGGAGTCCTCATTACATTTATTAACACACCATTACATAGAATAGTGAGGACTACTAACTAATACTATCATTCGGACCATCACTCCGTACCCCGACTTGTCCCAGCTACATTCTCATTTCCTGAAGAGAACAGTGAAAGAAAGGGTGAGCTCAACTAGCCCAGTAAGAAATATTATGACTAAGATAATGCAGAATAAATTATCATTAGCCTTCAACAATGTTAAACTGATAAAATATAATAGACATCAAGTTTAACTGCAGCGGAACAAGCAATCCATTAAAAGAGTCAAGTAGAAAATAAACTCTACTATCTTTTATGATTTAAAAGGTTTTTCAACACTGCGATCGCTGAGACTCAGCTTAATAAAATAATCCACATCATCGAATCACCCCTGCACTACGGCCAAGGATATTCGTGTATTCATTAATGGTCATGATCATGCCAACAACTGTCCATCAATGCACTACGGGCCAATGAGGACTTTTACCACATCATTTGTAACATTACGGTCATGATTATACCGAATAATCCTGGTCATAATCATACCAAGTCCATCTATGCACTACAGGCCACAGATGACTTTCAACATTTTATAAACATGAGGATGATGACAATGATATAAGAATTCAATAAAACAAGTTCAAGAATTAATTTATCCAGGAATTAACAACGTCCAAATTGTCAACATGATACTGCATTGTGGAGTAAAATTCAAGAACGCTTAGAAGAATATTTTCTTGAAAAGATACTGGATGAAACGCAACTATCAAGGATATTCCACAAATTTCATGGAGTATAGAAGTCAAAACTTAACCAACTGAGTACAATAAAGAATGGAATAACAAAAGAAATCACCATGCATGCGATAGACCGCACAGACAGGTTATTCCAATAGAATAATAAATAATGGAACCAGGTCCGGCGTAAACGCACAGACAGGATATTCCGACAGAATAATAAATAATGGAACCAGGTCCGGTGTAAAACACACAGACAGGATATTCCAACAGAATAATAATAAAACGGAACCAGGTCCGGTGTAAAACACACAGACAGGATGTTCCAACAGAATAATAAACGGAACCAGGTCCGGTGTAAAACACACAGACAGGATGTTCCAACAGAATAATAAACGGAACCAGGTCCGGTGTAAAACACACAGACAGGATGTTCCAACAGAATAATAGAAGAATGTCACCAAGTATAGGGTAGACCGCGTATACTGGTTATTCCAACAGAATAATAACGAATGGAATAACAGAAGTTCTCTTCATGAATATAAAAGAAATAATATTCCCTACCTTAAAAGAACTGGATATTGGAAAAGTGGTGTAGCAGAATACTTTTATTCTCTCTCTCTTATTCTCTCTATACTTTCTCTCTCTATAGCTTGAATGAATTCGTGAAAAATAATGAAGCCCTAGGCCTCTATTTATAGAAAAACTGAGGGTGGCTCTTGGTCTTAACGAGGTCAAATGACTCTTGGTCTTAACGAAGGATCAAATGACTCTTGGTAATATTGAAGGGACAACTACTATTGACGAAAGTAATTACTACTGACCAAGGTAAATACTATTAACGAAGGTAATTACTATTGACCAAGGTAAATACTATTGACGAAGGTAATTACTATTGACCAAGGTAAATACTATTGACCAAGGTAAATACTATTGACGAAGGTAATTACTATTGACGACGGTAATTACTATTGACGAAGAGACTCTTAGATGATGACATATGGCCCCCCATAAAATAACCAAACTTACCACAACGTCTCAATAATATAACATATTATACAGATGATACTAAGACAATAATTTAAGAGATATGATGCAGCAATTACTGTAGCAATAATTGAGTATAGCTGAGTGACTTCTCACGTAAGCATCAATAATCAATACCGTGTGCTACTATGCAACCACGCGTATTACTGTACTTTTACTACCGAGTAGTTCAACAGTTTTAACGGTTTTAACGGTAACACCTCAGCTGTTATTTTTATAGAAAGATAATTCTGTCGTTTTTTCAATCCGACAATAATTCCGTTGTGGGGTCCACCAATGATTGTGCCGTCGTACGAATATTCCCCGACAAAAAGAATATTCTCCGACCAAACGAATATTTTATAACAACTTGCTTACTTTACAAAATTTATAAATATTACCCACAACTATAACATTATATCAAATTAACTCCATAATATTCAAAAATGATATTTATAGAAAATTCATCTTTATTTATAAAAATTGGGGTCTTACAACCTCCCCTTCTTATGAAATTTCGCCCTCGAAATTAGGGTACGTACCTGGTATGTCGAAGAGGTAAGGATACCTTGATTTCATTTCTGATTCTAACTCCCAAGTCATTTCCTCAACATCGTGGTTTCTCCACAAAACTTTGACTTGAGGTATAACCTTGGAGCGTAGAATATGTTCCTTCTTATCCAAGATTTGAACAGGAACTTCTTCATACGTCAAATCCTCCGCTATTTCGTCCGGTTCTAACTCAATAATGTGGTTCGGGTCTTCCACATATTTGCGTAACATGGATATGTGGAAAACGTTATGAACACGAGACATACTTGGCGGTAAAGCGAGTCTATAAGCCACAGTTCCTACTCGATCGAGGATTAAAAATGGACCGATGAATCGAGGATTTAGCTTTCCTCTCTTTCCAAATCTCGTAACTCCTTTCCATGGAGCAACACGTAAGAACACATGATCTCCTACATCAAATTCCACGTCCTTTCGATGAAGATCAGCATAACTCTTTTGTCGATCTTGTGAGGTTTTTATACGTTGTCGGATCGTTTGAATCTTTTCTGTAGTCATACGTACCAACTCCGGTCCCAACAACGTTGCTTCGCCCACCTCATCCCAGCATACTGGAGAACGACATTTTCTTCCATACAATGCTTCGAATGGAGCCATGCCAATACTTGCTTGATAACTGTTGTTGTAGGAAAACTCCACCAATGGTAAGAACTTGTCCCAACTTCCCTTGAAGTCAAAGACACAGAGTCTTAATAGATCTTCAAGAGTTTGAATAGTCCTCTCTGATTGTCCGTCCGTCTGAGGATGATATGCTGAACTAAATCGTAACTCCGTGCCCATAGCTTTTTGTAAACTAACCCAAAATCGTGAAGTGAATCTTGGGTCTCGGTCAGAAACTATGGATACTGGCATACCATGCAGTCTTACAATCTCGTTTATGTACATACGAGCAAGACGTTCAAGTGTATAAGTTTCTCGTATCGGTAAGAAATGAGCAGACTTGGTCAATCTATCAACAATGACCCAAATCGCATCAATACCTTGAGAAACCCTAGGAAGACCGGTAACGAAATCCATGGTAATGTGCTCCCACTTCCATTCTGGAATTTCAAGTGGTTGCAATGGACCTTTTGGTACTTGATGCTCCGCTTTGACTCGTTGACAAGTTAGACACCTTGAGATAAACAACGCTATCTCTCTCTTCATATTGCTCCACCAAAATGTATGACGAAGATCATGATACATTTTGGTACTTCCAGGATGGATTGCAAACGGTGTGTTGTGCGCCTCCATCATGATTTCATACTTTAAATCAGGGTTGTTAGGAACACAAAGTCTGGAGTTGACTCGAAGTATTCCTTCTTCATCGATTCTTGCTTCCGATATAGCACCTTCTTGCACTTTCTTCTTCATACGCATCAGCTCCAGGTCTGTAGCTTGAGCAGCTTTAACTTTATCGATTAAAGTCGGTTCTACTCGTATATTCGCCATCATCACATGGGTCCCTGGAGTCTTTAACTCTATCTCCATCCTTTGCAAGTCACACAAAATGGGCCTTTGCGTTGTTAATATTGCACTTGTACCCGCATATGATCTTCTACTCAATGCGTCAGCTACCACGTTCGCTTTTCCAGGATGGTATTGAATGGTATGATCATAATCTTTCAACAGTTCAAGCCAACGTCGTTGTCGCATGTTGAGTTCCTTTTGAGTGAAGAAATATTTGAGGCTTTTATGATCCGTAAAGATCTCCACTTTCTCCCCATACAAGTAATGCCTCCAAATTTTAAGTGCAAAGACAACAGCTGCCAACTCTAGATCATGAGTAGGATAATTCCTCTCATATTCCTTGAGTTGTCTTGATGCATAGGCTATGACTTTTCCATGTTGCATGAGAACGCATCCCAACCCTTTGCTCGAAGCATCACTGTAGATGACAAATCCCTCCGAGCCAGATGGTATTGTTAGAACAGGTGCTGAAATGAGTCTCCTCTTGAGTTCTTGAAAACTCTGCTCACATTCTTCGCTCCAACCAAACTTTGTATCTTTCCGAGTCAGCTGAGTTAATGGAGTAGCGATTCGAGAAAATCCTTCCACGAATCTCCGATAATAACCAGCTAAACCAAGAAAGCTACGTACCTCGGTCACTGATTTAGGTTGCTCCCAGCTTTGAATAGCTTCAATCTTTGCCGGGTCAACCGATATTCCACGACTTGATACTACGTGCCCAAGGAATGCTACCTCCTCCAGCCAGAACTCGCATTTCTTCAACTTGGCATAAAGCTTGTATTCACGAAGCTTTTGGAGTACCAGCCTCAAGTGTTGCTCATGATCTTCACGGCTTTTGGAATAAATAAGGATGTCATCAATAAAGACGACCACAAAGTGATCCAAATATTCCTTGAATACCCGGTTCATCATATCCATGAAGGCAGCAGGAGCATTAGTCAATCCAAAGGACATGACTAGGAATTCATAATGCCCGTACCGAGTTCTAAAAGCCGTCTTTGGAATATCCTCAGTTCTAACCTTCAGCTGATGATATCCAGAACGAAGATCGATCTTTGAAAAGAATTGTGCTCCTTGCAACTGGTCAAACAGGTCATCAATACGTGGCAATGGGTACCTGTTTTTGATGGTGACATGATTCAACTCCCGATAATCAATACAAAGTCGCATACTTCCATCTTTCTTCTTCACGAATAGAACAGGAGCACCCCAAGGAGAAGTACTAGGACGAATAAAGCCAATGTCTAACAATTCCTGCAGTTGGATCTTTAACTCCTGAAGTTCAATAGGAGCCATTCGATATGGGGCTTTGGAAATGGGTTTTGTACCGGGTTCAAGATCGATACAAAATTCAATTTCACGCTCTGGGGGTAGGCCAGGAAGTTCTTCAGGGAATACGTCAGGGAATTTATTAACAATAGAAATATCATTCAAAACTGACGTATTTTTGTTTAGATCTGTGACATGAGCTAAGAAAGCTTGACATCCGTTTTTCAATAAACGAATAGCTTTATGGCTTGAGATGACAGCGATTGATTTTAATGGTTTGGTTGCTTGAATTCGCATAATAGGTCGATTAGGAATATGAAAACTAACAACCTTACGAAAACAATCAATTTTTGCATAATGAGTAGTTAACCAATCAATCCCTAGAATCACGTCAAATGCAAGTATTTTTAATGAAATCAGATCGATAGGTAATGTGTGGGTACCAACTTGAACCAAACAAGACTTATAAACAGTGGAGGTAATGAAGGTTTCTCCCAACGGAGTTTTCACAGATAAGTCAAAGTCTAATTTCTCCGGAATCAAATTTAATCGATGAGCGCAAGTAGGAGAAATAAAAGAATGGGTTGAACCGGTATCAAATAAAGTATAAACTTCTTTAGAGTTTATAATAAGCTTACCCGTGATGACCTCATTCGGGTTCCTTGCTCTCTGGGAGTTCACAACAAACGCTCTCCCTTGCACAACCGGTTTTGACTTTTCTGGGACGGCTTTTGGTGCCTCCATCCTAGCTGAATTTGTCTTCGGTAAACGACAAAATCGGGCTAAATGACCTTCTCTTCCACAATTATAACATGCTTTGGACGGCATCGCGCAGTTTGGACTGATGTGCCCCTCCCCTCCGCATTTGAAACATATGATAGGTGGTCGTTCTCCTTCCTTAACGACAGGTGCTGGTGCTGACGTCTTTCCATCATTGTTGAATCTCCTCTTCTTGAAATGTCCATTCTTATTGTTTTGGCCCTGATTACCACCGAAGTGGTTACCATTTCTGGCCTGTTGATTCCCTCCACGCTTGTTGTCACCGCTTCGATGACTGCTCTCACTGGTATTATCATTTTGCCGGCTGCTCTCTTTTGGTTGCGTTGTCTCGTTATCGCGCTCCACCAACTGAGCCCTATTTACAACATCTGAATACAAACACAGTTTATGAGAAACAAGATGTTGACGTATCTCCGGCTTCAAACCTCTTAAAAACATCCGCGTCATTCTTTCTTCATTATCCACCAGGTGGGACGCAAACCGGGATAACTCCGCAAATTTTGCCTCGTACTGCGACACGGTCATATTATTCTGCTCCAATTTGATGAACTCCACCTCCTTCATGTGACGAATACTCTCGGGAAAGTATTTGTCGTTAAACAGCTCTTGGAACTTCTCCCAGGACATCTTCAGTGCGGCAGGTTGAGTACGCTTTATCGATTCCCACCAGTAATCTGCCTCTCCTCGCAACATAAAGGCGGCAAAGGGAACCTTTTGCTCCTCGGAGCAACCCAAGACATCAAATATCTTGGTGATCTGCTTTATCCATGTTTCAGCTACAAGTGGTTTGGGTTCTCCCTTAAACTCCGGTGGTCCCAGCTCCTTAAACTGTTTAGCGGTGACCGCCAGAGAGTTTCCAGTATTTCCACCTACGTTGTGGACAGGAGCCGCTTTCACCTGTTGTTGCATGAATTGCATAAAGCCTCTGAACATTTGATCATTCATCATTTGGTCAGTGTTGTTGTTTGCATGAGGATTGACACCTTCCTGATGCACATTATCCTGATTATTGATATGTGGTGAATCAACAGTCGTCTGTGCTCCATTGCTATTCTCAACGTTCTCAGATGCCATTTTCAGATACTGCCACAAAATAAAAATTAATTGATATGTCATATATTATCCTTATATTATGACCGACCAATTAAATACCATGCAAATAAACTTAGGTATGTCATACTAGCGAAGGAATTCCCCGTCTCTCCCCTCCTAGTTCTATTCTCACATCTTAGCCAGGGATCATATCCCTAAGCTCTGATACCAACTGTGACGCCCCCAAAATTAGGTATACATCACCCATCTTGGGTCGTCAGATACATAGTACAGAATACAAATACAACTGATTAATACATCTGTCGTGTACAATACGACAAAACATAAACTGTGAGTTTGAATACAAATATTATCTTCTAGAGAGTATTCATACTCAAAAGGAGTCCTCATTACATTTATTAACACACCATTACATAGAATAGTGAGGACTACTAACTAATACTATCATTCGGACCATCACTCCGTACCCCGACTTGTCCCAGCTACGTTCTCATTTCCTGAAGAGAACAGTGAAAGAAAGGGTGAGCTCAACTAGCCCAGTAAGAAATATTATGACTAAGATAATGCAGAATAAATTATCATTAGCCTTCAACAATGTTAAACTGATAAAATATAATAGACATCAAGTTTAACTGCAGCGGAACAAGCAATCCATTAAAAGAGTCAAGTAGAAAATAAACTCTACTATCTTTTATGATTTAAAAGGTTTTTCAACACTGCGATCGCTGAGACTCAGCTTAATAAAATAATCCACATCATCGAATCACCCCTGCACTACGGCCAAGGATATTCGTGTATTCATTAATGGTCATGATCATGCCAACAACTGTCCATCAATGCACTACGGGCCAATGAGGACTTTTACCACATCATTTGTAACATTACGGTCATGATTATACCGAATAATCCCTGGTCATAATCATACCAAGTCCATCTATGCACTACAGGCCACAGATGACTTTCAACATTTTATAAACATGAGGATGATGACAATGATATAAGAATTCAATAAAACAAGTTCAAGAATTAATTTATCCAGGAATTAACAACGTCCAAATTGTCAACATGATACTGCATTGTGGAGTAAAATTCAAGAATGCTTAGAAGAATATTTTCTTGAAAAGATACTGGATGAAACGCAACTATCAAGGATATTCCACAAATTTCATGGAGTATAGAAGTCAAAACTTAACCAACTGAGTACAATAAAGAATGGAATAACAAAAGAAATCACCATGCATGCGATAGACCGCACAGACAGGTTATTCCAATAGAATAATAAATAATGGAACCAGGTCCGGCGTAAACGCACAGACAGGATATTCCGACAGAATAATAAATAATGGAACCAGGTCCGGTGTAAAACACACAGACAGGATATTCCAACAGAATAATAATAAAACGGAACCAGGTCCGGTGTAAAACACACAGACAGGATGTTCCAACAGAATAATAAACGGAACCAGGTCCGGTGTAAAACACACAGACAGGATGTTCCAACAGAATAATAAACGGAACCAGGTCCGGTGTAAAACACACAGACAGGATGTTCCAACAGAATAATAGAAGAATGTCACCAAGTATAGGGTAGACCGCGTATACTGGTTATTCCAACAGAATAATAACGAATGGAATAACAGAAATTCTCTTCATGAATATAAAAGAAATAATATTCCCTACCTTAAAAGAACTGGATATTGGAAAAGTGGTGTAGCAGAATACTTTTATTCTCTCTCTCTTATTCTCTCTATACTTTCTCTCTCTATAGCTTGAATGAATTCGTGAAAAATAATGAAGCCCTAGGCCTCTATTTATAGAAAAACTGAGGGTGGCTCTTGGTCTTAACGAAGGGTCAAATGACTCTTGGTCTTACCGAAGGGTCAAATGACTCTTGGTAATATTGAAGGGACAACTACTATTGACGAAAGTAATTACTACTGACCAAGGTAAATACTATTAACGAAGGTAATTACTATTGACCAAGGTAAATACTATTGACGAAGGTAATTACTATTGACCAAGGTAAATACTATTGACCAAGGTAAATACTATTGACGAAGGTAATTACTATTGACGACGGTAATTACTATTGACGAAGAGACTCTTAGATGATGACATATGGCCCCCCATAAAATAACCAAACTTACCACAACGTCTCAATAATATAACATATTATACAGATGATACTATGACAATAATTTAAGAGATATGATGCAGCAATTACTGTAGCAATAATTGAGTATAGCTGAGTGACTTCTCACGTAAGCATCAATAATCAATACCGTGTGCTACTATGCAACCACGCGTATTACTGTACTTTTACTACCGAGTAGTTCAACAGTTTTAACGGTTTTAACGGTAACACCTCAGCTGTTATTTTTATAGAAAGATAATTCTGTCGTTTTCTCAATCCGACAATAATTCCGTTGTGGGGTCCACCAATGATTGTGCCGTCGTACGAATATTCCCCGACAAAAAGAATATTCTCCGACCAAACGAATATTTTATAACAACTTGCTTACTTTGTAAAATTTATAAATATTACCCACAACTATAACATTATATCAAATTAACTCCATAATATTCAAAAATGATATTTATAGAAAATTCATCTTTATTTATAAAAATTGGGGTCTTACATAGATGGACTTGGTATGATTATGACCAGAGATTATTCGGTATAATATTGACCTTAATATTATAAATGATATGGAAAAAGTCCTCATTGACCCGTAATGCATTGATGGACAGTTTTTGGTATGATTATGGCTATGAATTCTCTTCGGCCAAGGGTGTAAAGATGAATTATTTTATGGCATGATCAGGACCGTTGATGAAAATACGATTATCTTTGGCCCGTAGTGCATGGATAATTCGTGATCATGATACTAAAGAATATCATTGGCCTGTAGTGCAGGGATGATTTAATGATGTGGATTATTTATTGAGCTAAGTCTGAGCAATAAAAGTGATGAAAAATCTTTTAAATCATAGAAGATAGTAGATTTTATTTTCTACTTAACTCTTCTAATAGATTATTTGTTCCGCTGCAGTTAAACTTGATGTTTGTTATATTGTATCAATTTAACACTGTTGAAGGCTAACGATAATTTATTCTGCATTATCTTAGTCATAATATTTTTTACTGGGCTAGTTGAACTCACCCTTTCTTTCGTTGTTCTCTTCCGAAAATGAGAACGTAGCTGGGGCTAGTCGGGGAACAGAGTGATGATCCTAGATGATGCATTAGTAGTACTCATTATTCTGTGAAATAGTGTAATAATAAATGTAATGAGTACTCCATTGAGTGTGGATATTGTCTAGATGATAATATTTGTATTAAAACTCACAGCATATGTTTTTTCGTATTTTACACGACTGTTGTATAATTAGTTTGTATTTGTATTCTGTACCATGTATCTGGCGACCCAAGATGGGTGATGTATACTTATTTTTGGGGGCGTCACACCTCTATTTAGTAATAATCTCTCAATTAGAATACAAATAGTTTGGTCCCAAGTCTATTGCTAAATAGAGATTTTACTGTAGTAAGGTGTTGATTTAATAAATGTTATAGTTATAGGTATTATGTACAAATTGAATAGTCTGTCAAAGAATATTATTTTTGTTGGGGAATATTCGTACGACGGCGCCAAAATAACCAATCGTTCGTGTGTCCCATAATAGAATAACTGCCGGATATTGAAAGTGACAGAAATAACATTTTTAAAAATTTACGGCAAATTTTTTAGCGTTAACTGTTGAAATACCTGGTAATAAAAAAAACAGTAGCACACATTATTCCACAGTAGCACGCAGTATCCCACAGTAGGACGATATTGTATAATATTTTTGATTATTGATTCAATAATGACTACAGTAGCAACCACTCAATGTTTCATTCAATAATTGTTACTGTATAAATTGCATAGTCTTTCATATTATTGATTTAATAATTGTTACAATAATAATTGCATAGTATTTCATATTATTGATTAAATAATTGCTATAGTGATAATTGCATAGTATTTCATATTATTGATTCAATAATTGTCACAATTACAACTGCACAATATTTCACATTATTAAATCAATAATTTTCACAACACATTAACTCATATTATTTGAAATAATATTATTAGTTAGCACTATTAGCAATATCTAAAAGTTCTGACGAGAAAATGGGTTAGGTTATATAATTGTGTGCCAATAAAGAGAAATCCTTATCGGAAAGTCCCATATATCCTGGAAACAATTTGGCTGCCAGGATTGCGAGTCTATGATATATGTGATATTAATACATTAACACAATAATACATAAAATGGATTTATAATAATAATGATGAGTAATAAAGAATAATAATCTTGGAAATATGTAACATGTGTCATAAAGTGTGAAACGAATGAAAGAGTATTCCTAAAATGTGTAACGTATGTCCTAAAGTGTGAAACGTGTGTGTTAATATTTCTAAAGTGTGTTCTGAAAAATGGGTAATGTGTGGATAGGTGATGGATGATGTAGATTAAAAGTTAACTAAAATATGTAACGTGTGGATAAGTGATGGACGATATAGATTAAAAGTGGCCTAAAATGTGTAATGTGTGGTAATGTTGATTTAGGTTAAATTTTTGCTATAAATAGGGGCTTAAGCATAAGGATTTTTATAACTCTCTTGCTTATACTTTCTTCCACTCTCTAAATCATTCGTGTAAGTGTAGTGTCTTTGAATCTGAAGTTTTGGTGTACCAATTGTTCAGGCGAGTCTTTATAATAGTTACATAAGCACCCACACACATCACACAATTTTTACAACTCTTTCTTTAGAATAATATTCCTTCAGAAGATTTATTTTGAAAAGTTTCATGTGAAAGATTATTTTGAAGTATTACTTATTCTTTCAGAAGTTATTTTGAAATACTTTGTTTTGTACACTACACAAAGTTATCCTATCAAGTTCATTTTAACAATTTCATATGAGTTAGTATTCACTATAAAACTTATTTGTGGTAATTACTAATTATATTATAAATATATATATCTAAGTTGATACACTTCATAAAAAACAGTTTTTAGTCGTTTGCTAATTGAGGTAAAAGATATTATTTTCTTTCATACTCCATATTATGGTAAAAAATTGTTATTTGTTTCGATAACTTTTTAATTAAACGGTGAAAAGTCCTAAACTATTTAGAACTTTCTTAATAATTTGTGTTTCATCTAATATTTGTTCACCTGAACCTCCTTATTGAATTTTACATGTAATTCATCTAATATATTTTCACTTGAATATTCTTATTTCACTTTAATCGACTTTTTAGATATCATGTTGATAATTTGGACATTATTGAACTCTGGATAAATTAAATGTCAAGTATCTTATTATTCTTACAACTTCCGTTCATTCTTTGTATCACTGTTATTTGTACTAATCATAAAAGAATCAAGTTACGGTGAATGTCTTTGGTTTGGATGTAAAGACGATATGATTGTTGAGTGTCTTTGGTCGGTATGGCAAGGACACGTATTGAAATTTATCTTTAGCCCGTAGTACAAATTTGAACTGTTGATTGACATGATCATAACAATTGGTGTTATAAATAAATATTTGTGACCCGTAGTGTAAAGATGGGTTGTTGATTTGTAAGAACTATTGATTGATGTTACAGATATAAAATATTGATGATGAACTTTTAAAGATAATAAACATTATGATTTACTTGACTCTTCTAATGGATTGTTTGTTCCGCTGCAGTTATTATTGAAAACTTGCATTATCTTTAAATCTCTGATTATCACTGTTGAAGGCTAAAAATAATTTATTATTCATTATTTTAGTTATAATATTTTTTACTAGGCTATTTGAGCTTACCTTTTTTATTTTTATTTAATTATTTTTCCCAGGAAATGAGAGTGTAGTTAGGATTAGTTAGGGAATAGTGTGATGATTTGAAACTGTAAAAGTATCTCAATACATTATAAAATAGTATAAAAATAATTGTATTGAAAATTGAAGTTAAGTGTGAATATTGTCGTACTATATACGGTAAAATATTTGTATTGATACTCTCAGTATTTGTGTTGTCGTATTTTGCACGACGATTTAATAGTTGTAAATTGAAAATTTTGTATTTGGATTCTGTAGTATGTATTTTGCGAACTCAAAATGGGTTGTGTGTATATATTTTGGAGGCGTCACAATAAGTCTATATCTCTTCAAAAGAAAAAGAGATATATCCAAATCTAAATTTAAAATTTTAGGGAATAGAGTTCCTAACTAAAGAAGGGAGTGGTTAGTATGAAGTTAACTTTGGTCAATTGACCAATACTGTAAGACTCTAACTTTTATGAATAAAAATTTATTTTTCTCTAAATGTTATTTTGAATAATAAGGTGTGAATTTGATATAATAGTATAGTTGCGGGTAATATTTACTAAATTTACAAAGTAAACAAGCTGTCATATAATATTCGTTCGGTCGGGGAATATTCATTTTATCAGGAAATATTCGTACGATGACACAATCATTGGTGGACCCCATAACAGAATTACTGTTGGATTTAGAAAGCGACATAAATAATATTTTTATAAAAATAACGACAAAACTTTTACCATTAACTGTTAAAATACCCGGTGATAAAAGTACAGTATTACGCGTGATTGCATAGTAACACATGGTATTGTACAGTATCTTTGATTATTGATGCTTATGTGCGAAGTCACTCAATTTTATTCTATTATTGCAACAGTAGTTGATGCTTAGTATCTCATATTATTGATTCAATTATTGTCACTGTATCATCTGCACAATATTTTTTATTATTATATCAATAATTGAGACGATAAAGTTATTCATATTATTATTTGCATTATTGACAATGTCTAAAAAGTTCTGTTGAGAAAAAGGGTTTGGTCACCTAATTGCTCACCAATAAGGAGAAGTCCTTTCTTGGGAATGATCTGGTTGTCAATATTGTGAGTTATAATATTAATAATGAATAATTGTTGAAAGATTAAAAATGTGTTAATTGAAGATAAAGTGATTCATGATAAATATTTATTCAATCTTTGATATAAATAAAAAGTCTGTTATGAGACGTTTGTTGTAAGTTTGGTTTATTCTATGGGACCCATATGTCATCATCTAAGATTCAATTGCGTCAATAGTACTTGTCTTTACCAGAAGTCAAACCACTTGCCATTTCATATTACAGACGTCAAACCACTTGCCTTTTGTAAGACCCCAGCTTTTATGAATAAGAATTAATTTTTCCCTAAATATCATTTTGAATATTATGGTGTGGATTTAATAAAATGTTATAGTTGTGGGTAATATTTATAAATTTTGTAAAGTAAGCAAGTTGTTATAAAATATTCATTTGGTCGGGGAGTATTCATTTTGTCGGGAAATATTTCTACGATGGCAAAATTATTGGTGGACCCCACAACATATGTAACGACCCCAAAATAGGTCCATTCCATCCAACCTATTCTGAGTCGCCAAATACATGGTACAGAAAATAACTACAACTTTATTACAACAATTGTCGTGCAAAATACAACAACACATATGCTGTGAGTTTGGATACAAATATATACCAAATGTGACTCATGTTCCAACTGTGGACATCACCTCACAATGACACCTTACATAAAGGTATAGTCAAAAACTGTTTTAGAAATTAGAATCTTTGGGAAGTGCTCAAGGAAACCTTCGTACATGGGAGGCCATGCGTCTAGGTTATGATAGATATCATATGGTCACAGAATTATTCTTGGTTGACCCAATAGACCCCAAAAAAAAATGAGAAGATTACTATCATATTCATCCCAATGGCGAGTCTTCTCTTGACATATCATTATCTCTACTGTCTCTAATTGAGAATTATACTTCAAACAAACACCAAGATTATATAGGTAGTGCTCGTATATATACTCAGCAAGTGGATGAGCACATCCCTATCTTATGATGACACGAGGTTGTATGTCGTTAGACATCTTGTACGATAGTGGCAAACCACCCTTCTAACGTTGGGTACACTTTACCCTATTGGATTCACCAAATAAAACTACTAAATGAACTTTTCTATACTGCTTCGGGAGAACATCCACAGCTAGAGACCACCGTTCTATTTCTCCATTACCCTCGCTCGACCCAGCTACACTCTTATTACCTGAAAGGAATTGTGAAGCAAAAGGGTGAGCACAACTAGCTCGGTAAAAAATATCATGACTAAAGATAATTAAATTATCAATAGCCTTCATCAATAATAAATCAGAGATTTAGAACATATGGTAAATGATAAAAAATTTCAACCATAGTTGCAGCGGAACGAGCAGTCCATTAGAAGAGTCAAATAGACTATAAAGTCTATTATCTTCTCCATGTTAAAAATCCACCAACAATGTTTTATTCCTGTCACATCAATCAACAATTCTGGTCCACAATCATATGAATAACTCATAATCATAACTGTAGTTCTAAATTCCTCTTCTCATCCAGGACGAAGATAATTTTCATCACCTATCTTTACCTGAAACATCAAAGATCATGGTTACACCAAATCACATTTTCTGTTCATAATTATACTAATAACTTCATCTTTCTACTACGGCCAAAGATATTCATTTGTATCACCAGTTGGTCATGTTCATCTCAACATCTGTTCATCTTTGCACTACTGGCCAAAGATATTCAACAACATGTCATCTTTGCACTACGGGCCAAAGATATTCATCAACAATTCATCTTTGCACTACAGGCCAAAGATATTCCTCAACAGTTCATATTTGCACTACGGCCAAATATATTCATCAACAGTTCATATTTGCACTACAGGCAAAATATATTAATATCTCAAAGAAATATATAATCATTTCAGAATTTATATAAACAATAATTATAACCATGTTGATCAATTCACCTTTGCACTTAAGCTAAAGATATTCACTTATAAATTAAATGGTCATGATCATACCAGTCAACAATTCAACTTTACACTACTGGCCAATGAGAACCCATAGTCATGATCATACCAGAAATCTACCCATCTTTACACTCAAGTCAAAGAGAAATATCATCATTAGGGTTATAAAAATGTTATATATAATAATAAAATCAATATAATCAACATATAGATTTAATCTCAAGAGTAATATTCATAAACCAACTATAATTTGGTTAGAAAAAGAAACCAATTTTGTCGTGAATAGTAACTCGTGAATAATAACTCATGAATAGTAACTCGTGAATAGTAACTCATGAATAGTAACTCGTGAATAGTAAATTCGACACAAGAAGGTAGAAATTCCATAATAAAATACATACCAATATTTCGGTATAATGATATTGAAAGAATAATATTTCTTAAGCTTATAAACAATTTATTTTAATTGTTTATACTTTACTAAATAATACATTTAATCATCTTAAAATGCCAAACTCATAAGATTTCATCACCAATAACCAAAAAAACCCTCATCAAAAATCTGCATATACCTCATATAGGATTCTCAAGCCATAAAATCCTATTTTCTAATTTTTTTACTTCACAAAACATATTTAATTCATTTACTCATAACTAGTCTATTTTCTTGAAAAATACCAAATCAGTTCCAAAAATATTTCTTTTCTGGAATTTAGTAGAATATAGTCCCATATTGAACATATATTTTTCTCCGAATTTTTAAAAGTCATTTACTATTTTTTATATGGCCAAAACAGCCGAATATTTAGACATTTATCAAAAATTGTACTTTTGTCTAAAAATTCTGAAATTCACAGAGTATACTCCTATCATATACATGTACTCCCAATAAAAATTTCATCAATTTTGGAGTTAACCACAAGGAATTATAAGCGGTTACTTTTAAAATAGTCTTTTCTCAAAAAATTCATAACTCTCAATCTATACATCCAAAAATCAACATTTTTGGACACAATCAAGAAAACTCATCAAAATATCATTTTAAATTTTTCCAGAATTTTCGAAGGTCAGAAAAAGTACGAAACTGGAAAATATAACAACCCTTAAAATCCCTTACTATCCCTTACCTCAAAAGAGCAGTACTTCTGATCGGTATAAGGCTGAAGGAAACGTGCACTGATGAATAGAAACTCTCAAAGTATCTAAATACTCACAAAATACACTCAATAATCTAGAGAGAGAAAGAGAGAAAACTTGTTTCTGGTGTGATTTTTAATTCTAACTTAGCCCTCTATTTATAGGAAAATGTTAGCACGCCGAATCAGACTTAACCTGCAACCTGATGGCTTTACCTGCTACTATTCTCACCCACCACATTTGAATAAAAATCTCAGCACATTTCTTTATCAACCAAGAGTGGGGCCCACCAATTCTAGAATTTTCCACCAAAATGATTAACTCCGAAAATTCAACAATTTCTGAACCAGTCATCTCGTAAAATTCATAACAAATCATACGTTCATTTTTAACGGTTCAAAATTTGTGGACATATACTCAACTTATATATGTATAACATATCCAAAAATCACAACGATCCAACGGTCGGATTAAAAATTATAACCCCCGCAACATATCTCAAAAACCCTGATTTGATTTTTAATACTTTCATTCCGACAAAAATACTGCTAAAAACCTCAACATTAACTCCTTCATTTTTAACCACAATAAATATATCCAACATTTAGATCCACATAAAAATAAATATTTCCTTATCATATGAATCAATAATTAATTATTCACAAATAATATTTCAGAAACACATTTATGACAACCAGGCCGTTCTCAGGAAAGAGGGGACTTTCCAATAAGAATTTCTCCTTACTGGCGCGTAATTAGGTGACCAAACCTCTCCTTAGACAGAACTTTCTAGACATTGCCAATAATGTTATCTAATAACATTATTCAAATAATATTAATTATTGATCTGATAATGGAAAATACTGTGCAGTGACAATTATTGAACAACAATAATATAAAATTTCAACGTAGCAATTATTGAATCAATAAAATAAAATATTGAACAGTAATTACTGTAACAATTATTGAGTAGTGCCTTCTTACGTAAGAATCAATAATTTCAAAAATACTTTGCAATACCGTGTGCTACTGTGCAATAATGCGTATTACTGTATTTTAATCACCGGGTATTCTAACAGTGTTAACGGTAACAACTACGCCGTTATTTGTAAAAACTCAAATTTTTATCGTTATCTTCATCCGACAGTTATTCGTTATGGGGCCCACAAATAGCTGCGCCGTCGTACGAATATTCCCCGACAGAAAGAATATTTCACGACCAAACGAATATTCCCCGACAACAATGATTATTTTATAACCACTTGCTTATTTTGAAAAAAATTCATATATCACCTTTAACTTTAATTTTTTATCAATTTAACCATTTACTGAATCGTAATTATAAGAAAAATTGAATACTTTGATTTCATAAAATTCGGGGTCTTACAACATAATTATTGTCTGAGTTAGAAAACGACAAAAATATCTTTTTATAAAAATAACGGCGAAAGTTTTACCGTTAACTATTGAAATACCCTGTGGTAAAAGTGCAGTAATACGCGTGGTTGCATAGTAGCACACGGTATTGATTATTGATGCTTACGTAAGAAGCCACTCAGTTATACTCAATTATTGCTACAGTAATTACTGCATAGTATCTCATATTATTGATTTAATTATTATCACAATATCATCTTCATAATATTTTATATTATTAAATCAATAATTGAGACGACAAAGTTATTCATATTATTATTTACAATATTGACGATGTTTAGAAAGTTCTGTCGATGAGAGGTTTGGTCACCTAATTGCACGCCAATAGGGAGAAATCCTTATCAGAAAGTTCACTCTTTCCTTGGAATGATCTGGTTGTTAAATATTGCGGGTTATAATATTAATGATGAATATATAATTATTGGAAGATTGAAAATGTGTTAATTGAAGATGAAATGATTTGTGGTAATATTTATTCAATCTTTGATATAAATAAGAAGTTTGTTATGAGACGTTTGTTATATGTTTGGTTTAATCTATGGGGGTCCATGTGCCATCATCTAAGAGTCACTTTCGCTAATAATAATTGCCTTTACCAGACGTCGAACCGCTTGTCGTTTCATACTATAGGCGTCGAACCACTTGTCGTTTCATATTGCAGGCGTCGAACCACTTGTCGTTTCATATTGCAGGCGTCGAACCACTTGTCGTTTTATATTGCAGGCGTCGAACCACTTATCGTTTCACATCACCAGTCGTCAAGCCACTTGCCTCTTCATATTGCAAGGGCTAAGCTAGAAATCTTCTATAAATAGAAGCTTGTTTTTTCTTTCATTCTCACCAATTCACTACGACTCACAAGAGAATTCTATAGAGAGAGAATCAGAGAGAAAGAAGAAGAGTATTCTGTTACTACAATATTTCAGTATCCAATCTCCTACTAAGGTAAGGGGTATTATTTCTTTCATATTCGTAAGGGGTATTATTTCTTTTGTATTCGTAAGGAGTATTATTATTTCTTTTGTATTCGTAAGGGATATTATTTTTGCTCAATATTCGTTTGAAATAATATTTTCTTCCATACTCTGTAGTATGTAAGTAATATTATTTCGTTTCAGATTCTGAATTCTACACTCATGTTGCTAAGTATTGCTTCTATACTCCTTGAAATTAGTAGAATATCCTTGAAATTTGTATTTCATCTAGTATCGTATCACAAGTATATTTTTCTGAATATTTTGGTTAAAGTTTAATTTTTTCATGCCGAGTACTATTCATGGGATACTATTCACGAAGTACTATTCATGGGGTACTATTAATGACAAAAATTGATTTCTTTTCTGTCCAAATTATTTTTGATACAATATTATTTTTGAATTTTACTCCACAAAGTAGTATCATGTTGACAATTTGGACATTATTGAATTCTGGATAAATTGAATTATAAATATTTAAAATTTATCTTTGCTCTCATTTAATTGAATTCTTATATCATTGTCATCATCCTCATGCTTATATTATGATGAAAGTCATCTGTGGCCCGTAGGGTATAGATGGACTTGGTATGATTATGACCAGGGATTATTCGGTATAATTATGACCGTAATGTTACAAACGATGTGGTAAAAGTCATCATTGGTGTAAGACCCCGAATTTTATGAAATAAAAGTATTCAATTTTTCTTATAATTACTATTCAATAAATGGTTAAATTGATAAAAGTTAAAATTAAGGGTGATATATGAATTTTTTTTTCAAAATACGCAAGTGGCTATAAAATATTCATTGTTGTCGGGGAATATTCGTTTGGTCGTGGAATATTCTTTTTATCGGGAATATCCGTACGACGGCGCAGTCATTTGTGGGCCCCATAACGGAATAACTGTCGAATGAAGATAACGACAAAATTGAGTTTTTATAATTAACGGTGTAGTTGTTACCGTTAACACTGTTAGAATACCCGGTGGTTAAAATACATTAATACGCGTTACTGCACAGTAGCACACGGTATTGCACATTATTTTTGAATTATTGATCCTTATGTAAGAAGGCACTACTCAATAATTATTACAGTAATTACTGTTCAATATTTTATTTTATTAATTCAATAATTACTGCGTTGATTTTTTTATATTATTGTCGCTCAATAATTGTCACTGCACATCATCTCCATTATCAGATCAATAATTTATATTATTTGGAATAATATTATTAGATAGCATTATTGGCAATGTCTAGAAAGTTATGTCTAAGGAGAGGTTTGGTCATATAATTGCGCGCCAATAAGGAGAAATCCTTATTGGAAAGCCCCCTCTTTCCTGAGAACGACCTGGTTGTCAGTACTGTGATTCTGTAATATTATTTGTGAATAATTAATTATTAATTTATATGATGAGGAAAATATTAATTTTATGTGGATATAGATTGAGAAAATTTTTTAAGTGACAATTATTGAAAAATGATATTTTATCTTTTCTGATAAAATAATTTATTATTATATTTAATAATATAATAATAGTGATAGTTTTACAATGAATGTGGGATATATGAGTATATGAGGAGGAAGAGTATTTTTGTTGTATTAAATGATTAACACATATTTTGTGTGTCGATGGACCCCATTTCTTGACTGAAATTTGACTATAGCCTGTAAAATCGTCCGTTTATGGATTTCGGTTAATTCCTGTTTGGAATTTGGAAAAATTTTCTTCTGTAAAGTTGTAGAGAATTGAATTTCTTATAAAAAATTGCGAGATTCGAATTTTCTGATAAAAGGGCTATTTTCTATGAATTATTGAAGTTTCAGAAAATAAAATAATTTTATGTAAATTATAGGGTGGGACCCACTTTGGTTAGTGTTAATAACATGTGGGCTGCTATATTTTTTCAGAATTGGCATGCTTGGATGGCTGGTATTGGATAGTTGGTGTGTAGAAAAGAAAAATAATATTTTATTATTTTAGTCTCCTTTGGCCTTCTTGCATTTTCCTATAAATAGGTGCTTATGTTAGAATTGAAAATCACATCAAAAACAAGTTTTCTTTCTCTCTATATTATCAAGCATATTTTTGTGAGTATTTAGATATCTTGTGTAAGACCCCGAATTTTATGAAATAAAAGTATTCAATTTTTCTTATAATTACTATTTAGTAAATGGTTAAATTGATAAATATTAAAGTTAAGGGTGATATATGAATTTTTTTTCGAAATACACAAGTGGTTATAAAATATTCATTATTGTCGGGGAATATTCGTTTGGTCGTGGAATATTCTTACTGTCGGAGAATATTCGTACGACGGCGCAGTCTTTTGTGGGCCCCATAACGGAAAGCGATTGGATGAAGAAAATGACAAAAATAAGTTGTTTATAAATAACGGCATAGTTGTTACCGTTAATACTGTTGGAATACCCGGTGGTTAAAACACAGTAATACGCGTTGTTGCACAGTAGCACACGGTATTGCACCAATTATTGATTCTTACGTAAGAAGGCACTACTCAATAATTGTTACAGTAATTACTGTTCAATATTGTATTTCATTGATTCAATAATTGCTGCGTTGATATTTTATATTACTGTTATTTTAATAATTGTCACTACACAGTATTTTCTATTATCGGAGCAATAATTCATATTATCTGAATAATATTATTAGATAACATTATTGGCAATGTCTAAAAAGTTCTGTCTAAGGAGAGGTTTGGTCATCTAATTGCGCGCCAGTAAGGAAGAGATCCTTATTGGAAAGCCCCCTCTTTCCTGGGAACGGTCTGGTTGCCAGTACTGTGATTCTGTAATATTATTTGTGAATAATTAATTATTGATTTATATGATGAGAAAAATATTAATTTTATGTGGATATAGATGGAGAAAATTTTTAAATGTGACAATTGTTGAAAATTAATATTTTATCTTTTTCTGATAAAATAATTCATTTAAATATATTATTTTAATAATATATTAACGGTGATATTTTTACAATGAATGTGGGATATATGAGTATATGAGGAGGAAGAGTATTTTTGTGGCATTAAATGATTAACACATGTTTTGTGTGTTGGTGGACATAATTCTTGACCGAAAATTTATTATTGACGGTAAAATCGCCCGTTTGTGGATTTCGGTCAATTTCTGTTTGGAATTTGGAAAAACTTTCTTCTGTAAAGTTGTAGAGAATTGAATTTCCTATAAAAACTCGCGAGATTCGAATTTTCTGATCAAAGGGCTATTTATTATGAATTATTGAAGTTCTGAAGTTCCGAAATAATTGATTTTTGGAAGTTTTAATTATTTATTTTAACAAAAACGTTTTTTGTGATTTTGGTGGGTTGGTGGCTGATTTGTTGACCAAAAAAGTGTGCTAAGGAAAATTTATATAAATATATTAATATTATATTAATTTTTATGCTTTGGTGTTCTAAGCAATTTCCTATAAATAGGGTGCTTAGATTAGAATTGAAAATCACACCAGAAACTGAAGTTTTCTCTCTATTTCTCTCTCTATATTATCGAGTGTATTCTTGTGAGTATTTTGATATCTTAAGTGTTGCTATACGGTGCAAGTTCGTTCGGTGTTATTCCAGTCAGGAGTACTGCTCTTTTGAGGTAAGGGATGGTAAGGGATAGTAAGGGATGTTATTTCTTCTTAAATGATATTATTTTCTTCAATATCATTATGCCGAAGTATTGATCTGAACTTTTTATCAAATTTAGAACTTTTCATGTCGGGGTTACTAATCATGAGTTACTATTCATGAGTTACTATTCACGAGTTACTATTCATGAGTTACTATTCACGAGTTATTATTCATGAGTTACTATTCACCAGTTACTATTCATGAGTTACTATTCACGAGTTACTATTCATGTGTTACTATTCATGAGTTACTATTCATGGGTTACTATTCACGAGTTACTATTCATGACAAAATTGGTTTCTTTTTCTAACCAAATTATAGTTGATTTATGAATATTACTTTTGAGATTAAAACTATATGTTGATCATATTATTTTTTTATCATATATAACATTTTTATAACCCTAATGATGATATTTCTCTTTGACTTGAGTGTAAAGATGGGTAGATTATTTCTCTTTGACTTGAGTGTAAGGATGTATAATGACATACAAACTCGTGTCATTATAAGACAAGGTTGTGGTCATCCACTTGCTGAGTATATCTACCAGCACTACCTATATGATCTTGGAGTCTATCTGAAATATAACTCCCAATTAGAGACAGTGGAGATAATGATATGTCAAGAGAAGACTCGCCATTGGGAAGAATATGATAGTAATCTTCTCATTTTTCTTTGGGGTCTATTGGGTCAACCAAGGATAATTCTGTGGCCATATGATGTCTATCATAACCTAGAAGCATGGCCTCCCATGTACGAAGGTTTCCTTGAGCACTTCCCAAAGATTCTAATTTCTAAAATAGTTTTCGACTATACCTTTATGTAAGGTGTCATTATGAGGTGCTGTCCACGGTTAGGACATGAGTCACAGTTGATATATATTTGTATCCAAACTCACAGCATATGTGTTGTTGTATTTTGTACGATAATTGTTGTAATAAAGTTGTAGTTATTTTCTGTACCATGTATTTGCGACTCAAAATGGGTTGGATGGAATGAACCTATTTTGGGGGCGTTACATCTTGAGTGTTGCTCAGCGTTATATCCGATATTCAAGTCAGAAGTACTGCTCTTTTGAGGTAAGGGATTTTAAGGGTTATTATGTTTTTCAGTTCGTACTTCTTCCGACCTTCAAAAAATTTTAAAAAAATTTGAAATGATATTTTGATGAGTTTTATTGATTGTGTCCAAAAATGGTGATTTTTGGATGTATAGATTAAGAGTTGTGAATTTTACAGAAAAAGACTATTTTTAAAAATAACCGCTTATAACTTCTTGTGGTTAACTCCAAAATTGATAAAATTTTTATTAGAAGTATATCTATATAATATCACTGTACTCTGTGAATTTTGGAATTTTTGGATAAAATTACAATTTATGATAAATGTCTAAATATTCGGCTGTTTTGGCCATATGAAAAATAGTAAATGAGTTTTAAAAATTCTGATAACAATATATGTTCAATATGGGACTATATTCTGCTAAATCTCAGAAAAGAAATATTTTTGGAACTGATTTAGTATTTTTCATGAAAATGAACTAGTTATGAGTAAATGAATTAAATATGTTATGTGAAGTAAGAAAATTGGAAAATAGGATTTTATGGCTTGAGAATCCTATATGAGGTATATGCATATTTTTGATGAGGGTTTTGGTTATTGGTAATGAAATCTTTTGAGTTTGATATTTTAGGATGATTAAATGCATTATTTAATAAAGTGTAAATAATTAAAATAAATTGTTTATAAGCTTAAGAAATATTATTCTTTCAATATCATTATACCGAAATATTGGTATAGATTTTATTGTGTAATTCCTACCTTTTTCATGTCGAGTTACTATTCATAAATTACTATTCACGAGTTACTATTCACGAGTTACTATTCACGACAAAATTAGTTTCTTTTTCTGACCAAATTATAGTTGATTTATGAATATTACTCTTGAGATTAAATCTATATGTTGATTATATTAATTTTATTATCATATATAACATTTTTATAACCCTAATGATAATATTACTCTTTGACTTTAGTGTAAAGATGGGTAAATTTTTGGTATGATCATGTCTATGGGTTCCCTTTGGCCAGTAATGCAAAGTTAAATTGTTGACTGGTATGATCATGACCATTGAATTTATAATTAAATATTTTTAGCTTAAGTGCAAAGGTGAATTGATCAACATGGTTATATTTATTGTTTATATAAATTCTGAAATGATTATATATTTCTTTGAGATATTAATATATTTGGCCTATAGTGCAAATATGAACTGATGATGAATATATTTGGCCTGTAGTGCAAATATGAACTGTTGTTGAATATCTTTGGCCTGTAGTGCAAAGATGAACTGGTGATGAATATCTTTGGCCCATAGTGTAAATATGACATGTGGTTGAATATCTTTGACCAGTAGTGCAAAGATGAATTGTTGATGAATATCTTTGGCCCGTAGTGCAAAGATGACATGTTGTTAAATATCTTTGGCCAGTAGTGCAAAGATGAACATGTGTTGAGATGAACATGACCAACTGGTGATACAAATGAATATCTTTGGCCGTAGTGCAAAGATGAAGTTATTAGTATGATTATGAACATTAACTGTGATTTAGTGTAACCATGATCTTTGATGTTTCAGGTAAAGATAGGTGATGAAAATTATCTTCGTCCTGGATGAAAAGCGGAATTTAGAACTACAATTATGATTATGAGTTATTCATATGATTGTGGACCAGAATTATTGATTGATGTTACAGGGATAAAACATTGTTGGTGGATTTTTAACATGAAGAAGATAATAGACTTTGTAGTCTATTTGACTCTTCTAAAGGATTGCTCGTTCCACTGCAACTATGGTTAAAATTTTTATCATCTACCATATGTTCTACATCTGTGATTTAATTCTGTTGAAGGCTATTGATAACTTATTTATCTTTAGTCATGATATTCTTTACTGGGCTAGTTGTGCTCACCCTTCTGTTTCACAATTCTTTTCAGGTAATAAGAGTGTAGCTGGGTCGAGCGGGGGTAACAGGGGAATAGAACGGTGGTCATCATTTAGTAGTTATATTTGGTGAATCATCTAGGGTGAAGCGAACCCAACGTTGGAAGGGTGTTTTGCCACTATCATACAAGATGTCTAATGATATACAACCTCGTGTCATCATAAGACAGGATTGTGCTCATCCACTTGCTGAGTATATTTATGAGCACTACCTATATAATCTTGGTGTTTGTTTGAAGTATAATTCTCAACTAGAGACAGTGGAGATAATGATAAGTCAAGAGAAGACTCACCATTGGGAAGAATATGATAGTAATCTTCTCATTTTTCTCTGGGGTATACTGGGCCAACTAAGGATAATTCTGTGGCCATATGATATCTATCACAACCTAGAAGCATGGCCTCCCATGTACAAAGGTTTCCTTGAGCACTTCCCAAAGATTCTAATTTCTAAAACAGTTTTTGACTATACCTTTATGTAAGGTGTCATTGTGAGGTGCTGTCCACGGTTAGGACATGAGTCACATTTGGTATATATTTGTATCCAAACTCACAGCATATGTGTTGTTGTATTTTACACGACAATTATTGTAATAAAGTTGTAGTTGTTTTCTGTATCATGTATTTGGCGACTCAGAATAGGTTGGATGAAATGGACCTATTTTGGGGGCGTTACAATGAATACGAATGGTTATTCACCAGGCATGCGGTAATCCGCGTAGACATGTTATTCGAACAGATTAATACGGAATAGAATGACAACCTTTATGAGTATGAAGAAAGTAACATCTTTTACCTCAGTAGGAGACTAAATCTGACTGGTATAACGGAGATTATCTTGAGAAAATCTTGCACTCAAAGTATCCTCAAAGTATCCTTATACTCAAAAGAAATACGCATAATATTATAGAAGAAGAATTCTCTAATTCTGGTGTGATTTTTATTTCTTAACTAAACAGCTTATTTATAGGAGAATAACAGGGCACTATTTAAAATCTTCACTGACGAACAGAAGAGAATTTACGGGTTTCGTCTGATTTTTACTATGCAACACTATGCAATAAAATATTCTAATAAAACAAAAAACTTTATATATAATATAATATATTCTATTTATATTCTAATAAAATAAATAATTTTATATATATTATAAAAAGTTTTATGTTTTATATAAAAAGTTTTATATTTTATTACTATTATAATAATAATAAAATAAAACTGATATAACTTTCTATCGACGGTTTAACAAATTAACACATGGGGGTCCATGGAATACCGTGTGCTACTTTCTTTTTTATGGTTAAAGTGTGTTTTTAATTCCGCAGTTGAATGTGTAAATAGATATATGGAACTGATATTTTCACATAAAAAATAATATTTTTACTGTGACGCCCCCAAAATTAGGTATACATCACCCATTCTGAGTCACCAGATACATGGTACAAAATTCAAATACAACTTCATTTATACAACTGTTGAGCTGTCGTATAGAATACGACCACAGTTAACTATGAGTTTTAATACAAATGTATGTAACTCTCATGGTACCTCGACCACAACATTACAATGATACTTTACATAAAAGTATAGTCAAAAACTGTTTTAAAAATTAAAATATTTGGGAAGTGCTCAAGGAAACCTTCGTACACGGGAGGCCATGCGTCTAGGTTATGATAGATATCATATGTCCACAGAATTATCCTTGGTTGACCCAAAAGTCCCCAAATAAAAATAAGAAGATTACTATCATCTTCTTTCCAATGATGAGTCTTCTCTTGACATATAAATATCTCCGTTGTCTCCAAGTGAAAATTATACTTCAATAAACTCCAAGATCATATAGATAGTGCTCATAGATATATTCAGCAAGTGGATGTGCACAACCATGTCTTATGAGAACACGAGATTATATGTCATTAGACATCTTGTATGATAGTGGCAAAACACCCTTCCAAAGTTGGGTTCGCCTCACCCTATTTGATTCACCAAATATAACTACTAAATGATGCATAAAATACAACACACTTTTCTATACTGTTTATGGAGAACCTCCACAACTATCACACTATATCATTGAATAGTGAGGACTACTAATGATATCATCTGGACCGTCACTCCGTTCCCCGACTAGTCCCTACTGCGTTCTCACTTCCTGAATAGAACAATGAAAGCAAAAGGGTGAGCTCAACTAGCCAGTAAAGAATATCATAATTAAAGCTAATTTACATCATCAATAGCCTTCATTATTAATAAATCAGAGATTTAGAACATATGGTAGCTGATAAAACTTTTCAACCATAGTTACAGCGGAATAAGCAATCCATTAGAAGAGTCAAATAGACCATTAGGTCTATTATCTTCTCCACGTTAAAAGTCCACCAATAATATTTTATCCCTGTAACATCAATCAACAATTCATGTCCACAATCATATGAATAACTCATAATCATAATTGTGATTCTAAATTCATCTTCGCACCCAGGACGAAGATAATTTTCATCACCTATATTCACCGTAAAAGAAACTTGATATCGGAGTAGTAAAGTAGCATAATACTTTTCTTCTTTCTCTCTATAGTTTCTCTCTCTAGAGTTTCAGTGAATTCGTAAGAAATAATGAAGGAATGAGCTTCTATTTATAGAAGAATGGACTGCATAGTAACTAATTTATGAACGGTCCAGATTGATTTACTTTTAATCGGACGGTCCATATTTAAAGCAAAATCTTTTAAATAAAATATAATATATTTTATTTATAATCTAATAAAACGAATAACTTTATAAAAGATTTTACTATGCAGGCACTATACAAACACTATGTATAATAAAATATAATATATTCTAATTATTGTCTAATAAAACAGATAAATTTATAAAAGTATTCTCTTTTATATAAAAAGATTTTACTATTAGCCTAATAAAACGAATAACTTTATAAAAGTATTCTGTTTTATATAAAAAACTTTTCTGTTTTATTACATTAATAATACTAATAAAACAAAACTGAGTGACTTCTCACGTAAGCATCAATAATCAATACCGTGTACTACTATGCAACTACGCGTATTACTGTACTTTTAACACCGGGTGTTTCAACAGTTAACGGTAAAACTTCCGCCGTTATTTTCATAAAAATATTTTTATCGTTTTCTCAATCCGAAAATAATTCTGTTGTGGGGTCCACCAATAATTGTGCCGTCGTACGAATATTTCCTGACAAAAAGAATATTCCCCGACTAATAGAATATTTCCCGACACAACGAATATTTTATATCAACTTGTTTACTTTGTAAAAAAAAATTCACATATTACCCTTAACTTTAAACTTTTACCAATTTAACTATTTACCAAAGTAGAAAAATTAAATACTTTTATTTCATAAAATTCGGGGCCTCACATTTACACAATACTTTTCATAAAAATTATAAATGAGTTTCATCTCTCTATGCGAGAGAGACTAATGTAAAAATATTATTTTAATCAGTTTCCTAGATATATACTCAACAAATAATGTGCAGCTCATTTATAAGTAGGGGTGTTCAACCGGTAAATATCGGTCCTAGTCGGACCAGTACCGAACCGAACCGGTACTGAAATCGGCCTAATATTGATACCGATACTGGAACCGGTTGGACTGGTATACCGAAACGGCGGTACCGATTTGGTATTAGTTTTTACCAAAAAATATTATTATTATTATTATTTTATTATTGTTATTATTATTATTTTTATTATTATAATAATTATTATTAATAATAATAAAAAATTAAAAAACCAGAATATACCGATTCGGTTCGGTTCGGTTTTTACCGAATCATAAAAACGCCAAATCAAAATTAGTACCGAAAAACCGATATATATCAATTTTTTTATATTAAATCGAACCTATTTTTTTTTATATCGAACCGACCAGTTTGATCCAGTTCGGAAATCCAATCCAAATGAACAGTCCTATTTATAAGTGTCTAGATTTCCGTCGTGGACGTGGAGGCTTAAGCGTACTATAATGTACAGCTGGCAGCCAGTAATCAATCAGTCACTGGGCCATTTGTACTCCCTCCATTCATTTTAATTATTACTCTAGAGAGAATTTTTGTTTTTATTATTTGGACATTTTAAAAATTAATTAATCTAGTTTTTCATACTTTTTTTAAAACATCAAATATAAATTTTACTTTCTCTTATCTTTTTTAACTAATTAATTTTAGTAAAATAATTTGTTTCTTCATTATTTTCAGTAAAGTTTTCAAAACAATATTAATATTTTATACATAATTTAATAAATTTACAAAATATTAATTATATTTCACAATTTATATGGTTATACTTAAAAGGTCAATTAAAAAGGAATAAACCGTAAGAAAATGAAGAGCAGAGGATACAAAATCTCTTACATAAATAACTTTGTGTAAAATCGAGTTCTGATTTTAGGAAATCCGTTAATTTTTGTAGAAAGAAAAATAAATAAATAAATTCTAAATCGCTTTCACTTTTTCAAGCTTCAAATCTTTTTCTATTTGTCTCTGAACTCTTACTTCATTAACTGCAGCTCCAAAACTCCAGTTGTAGATAGGTATGTTCCCATTCCAAAATCTGTTATGTGGCCTATGCTCTGTTTTGGGAATTTTCTTTTTTATTTGTTCAGATTTCGTTCCATTGTTCAGATCATTTCTAGCTGTTCTACAATTACTCCTTGTTCATTTCTTTTTGATCTTCAAGTCATGTTTATCTTTTTCTTTTATATGGGTCTTTGATTTTGTGTTGCTGGCATATTGATTTGCTAGTTTAAACTTTATTTACTTGTTAATTTACTTGGGTTTTTGGGGGTTTGCCAGTTTTAGGGTTTATTTGTTAACCTCATAAAAGTTGATTGTCAGCTCAGATTCTTAGTTTTTTCTGCTTGCATGTTGCAGGAAGTAATTTCCACCAGTAATTGGGTCCAAGTTTTAACCTTTTCTCTTGTAATGGCGATTTTGTGCTTCTTTATGGTTTGTTTTTAATTTATTGTAATGACATGTTGTTGATTTGATCAGTTGTAGTGATAACTGTGGTTTTTGTTTGTGATGGTTTTTGTAGAAGAAGAAAAAGAAGTTGTTGAAGGTTTTGTAAGAGTTGGTTTTGTTTGGATTGTAAAAATTGTGATTGTGTGGTCTGAAAAAGTTTATGACCAATGGAACGAGTTCCGGGTTCAGAGTATACTCCTTCTGGCTCTATTGACAAGTCTAAGGTTTTGAATGTAAAGCCTTTGCGTTCTCTTGCTCCAGTTTTCCCATCTCAACCAGGTCAAACTGCCCCATTCACCTGTGCCCCTCCAACCGGTCCTTTTCCACCCTTTTACCCATATTTTGTTCCGAATGAGTCTCAAGGGCCAACACCTAATCATGGAGGGCCTTTTGGTTTCACTAACCCTATACCATCACCAGTTCCACTAAATTCTTACAGAATTCCACCATCAAATGGAGATTCAGGGCCCTCAAGAAGGGGCGCCAAGAATCGTTCAGGTAGAGCTGCACATGAGGATGACTATAGCAACTCTCAAAATCAGAGTGACCAGTATGGAAGTGGCTCTGGTATTCCTGGTCACGATGAAGAAGATACCAGTAACAGAGGGAAGCGAAAAGGTAAACCCCAAAGGAAGACAAAAGCTGGAGTCAATTTGTCGTCATATGAAGTAAACATCGATGACATTGTTGACAATTTTTTGAGAGCTTTTAAGCTTATGGGGTTGGCACCTGTTCAACAAGCTGACGGGGACAAGGATTTAGTTGGGCGCATGCTCATGGTCTATAATTTGCTACGAAGAAGGATTTTCCAAATTGATGAAGCAAAGGAGACTATTCCAGGGATTACAAGACGTCCAGACTTGAGGGCTGCTACAAACTTGATGACTAAAGGGATTCGGACAAATAGCAAGAAGAGGATCGGAAATGTGCCTGGGGTTGAAGTTGGTGATATTTTCTTTTTCAGGATGGAAATGTGTTTGGTGGGATTGCATGCTCCAACTATGGCTGGGATAGATTACATGAGTGTCAGGATCACAGCTGATGAAGAGCCTGTCGCTGTCAGCATTGTTTCATCGGGAGGATATGAAGATGACGGGGAGGATGGGGATGTCTTGGTTTATAGTGGGCAAGGTGGAGTTCAAAGGAGAGATAAGCAAATTTTTGATCAAAAACTTGAAAGGGGTAATCTTGCTTTGGAAAAGAGCTTGCATCGGGCTAATGAGGTACGAGTTATAAGGGGCCTGAAGGATATCCCTAATGGAACAGGGAAGATATATGTCTACGATGGCCTCTATAAAATCCATGAGTCATGGGCAGAGAAAGGAAAGGGTGGGTGCAATGTTTTTAAGTACAAGTTTGTTAGAATACCTGGCCAGCCTGAAGCATTTACGCTGTGGAAATCAATTCAACGATGGAAGGATGGTGTTAATTCAAGGGTTGGGATTATCCTTCCTGACCTTACTTCAGGGGCAGAAAATCTACCAGTTTGTCTTGTAAATGATGTCGATGATGAAAAGGGTCCTTCTTATTTCACATATTCTCCTAGTCTCAAGTATGATAAACCATTTGATTCACCTAAACCTTCCTCAAGCTGCACCTGCCAAGGTGGTTGCCAGCCTGGTAACCGCAACTGCCCTTGCCGTCAAAGAAATGGTGGCTTTCTTCCCTACACCTCAATTGGTGTTCTTTTAAGTTACAAATCCTTGGTACATGAATGTGGTCCTTCCTGTTTATGCCCTCCTAACTGCCGAAACCGAGTGTCACAAGCAGGCTTGAAAGTCCGTCTGGAGGTGTTCAAAACAAAGAATAGAGGTTGGGGACTCAGGTCTTGGGATCCCATTCGTAGTGGGTGTTTTATTTGTGAGTATGCTGGAGACGTTGTTGATACATCTAAAACAACGAAGCTTGGGAGTGAGCACGGAGATTATATATTTGATTCTACCCGTGTGTATGCTTCACTGGAATCTGTCCCCGATGGGTCTGCTGAAGTCCCCTTTCCCCTTGTTATAAGTGCGAAAAATAGTGGGAATGTGGCTCGTTTTATGAATCACAGTTGTTCTCCTAATGTGTTTTGGCAACCGGTTTTAAGAGAAAATAACAATGAATCACATCTCCATATTGGCTTGCATGCAATTGGACACATTCCTCCTATGCAAGAATTGACATTTGATTACGGGATACTTCAGTCTGACACAACTGAGCAGAGGAAGAAAAAATGCTTATGTGGATCTACGAAATGCAGAGGTTATTTTTATTGACTTTGATGAAGATGTTGCTAACTGATGCATCTGAGAAAAGGTTAGTTTATCCTGGTTTTTACTTTCTGAGATATAATGTTACTACTTCTCGTGTTTGTTCTCTTTCAGATTCTCCCACTTTTGGTAATCTATGCATAGTATAATAGAATACATGAAATTTAAGGTTGGTGCGGAAGTTTTAAATTTCTGTTGTAGACGGTTCCAAGAGGTAATAGCAGGCTTTTGGAATTTTTATGTTTTATCATCGTAAGGAAATTTTATAGTGCTCAGTTGCCTGGATGATTAATCTCGATGTAGTTTATATTTTCCTTGATCATAACATTCCGTTGGATTTATTATTTTGTTTTAATTGAGGGTATTAAAATTTTTGAACGAGTCCCCACTCCCCAGGGTCCTTATCTTGTTATGTTTCTGCTTGCGGGAGGAAGACGTACTCGGCAGGAGAGGGGTTGTCCTCAGTTGCATAACATTTCAATACCTAGTTTGAGTTTCAATTCCTGGTTCTTTCAGACTATATTTCCCAATTTCTTTGAAGTATCTGAAATAAGCATTATGGGGGACCTCTTGTCTGAGTTTTCAACTTTTCCTAAAGCGTCTGTTTGAGCAAGCAGGCAAGGCATAAAGCTAGAGTTGTTTCTGTCAAAAGACGCGCCTTTTCATTTTTCAGCATGATAACTATGGTATTGAAAGATTCCAACTTGATTTAAAATAGGTTTAGATTGTTGTTTATATAGAGTAGTAGTGGATTCCAACTTCTCTTAAGGTCTTCATTGGTAATTGAATGCAAGGGACTGAATTCATGTATAAAAATGACAACTCTAAACCTTCTAATTGACACCTAATAAACTGGGTATACACTCCTAATTCATCTTCTAAATTTGGTATTCTTGATTTAGAAATGATAATTAAGAAGATTTCTTGGAGTACTTGAGAAATTTGGTATCTTAAATTTTGTTGCTTGAAAGTTGCCGATTGTATTTTAAAGCTGCGTTTGTAATTGTGTTAATCTAGTACTTATTTAATGATTTCAAAAGCTATTTCTTTCTTTCCTCAGTTAATCCAAAGACAATGGTAGGAAAACGTTGCCGTGAAGTGCTGGTCTTCTACTTCAACACATAGCCAGGAAGTGTAGTATTTTGGAAGTACTATGTAGAAAACAGGAATGTCATGTTTCTGACTGGTAGCATTATTGGCTGTAAATAAACTTGTGTAAATTCTGTAGCTTGTCTATGTAAATATATGACTCCCATGGAATGTTCCGTTTTATTATGTTAGTTTTTATGTTTATGGGTATCTTTGTAACTTGAAACTAATTCCATGTATTAGCTACTGAAACCTACACTTTATTATGGCATGTATTAGATTAAGATTATGTTTATGCTTATCTTTCTAACTAACTAGTACTTCCGTCCAATAATATATGACGTTGCTAAAATGATTTTATAGTATTAATTTGTCTACTTTTACTATATACTTATCTCATATCTTCTCTTTTTCATGCTTAATATTTTTATATCCTCTTTTTCATGTGTAATATTTTTATATCCTCTTTTTCAATATTTTATAAAGGACAATTTTGAAAAAATTATGAAAATTGAAATCATCTAAAACTCGTTTTAGTTTTATAATATAGCTAGTGAAATCTAGTCTTGTATTAAAGGGAGTAAATGAAATGAACCGAGTCGATTTGGTTTACAAAATTTATCTAGTATAAAATAAAGTTTGATTGAACCTCATTTAGCTATCGAGTTCAGCACGATCTCGAATCGAGTCCAAACAATTAGAATTTTTCGAACGAATATGATCCGAGTATCAATAGAAAATTACAATTTGAGAATGTTTAAGTAAATTATCGAACTTTAAAATTTGTTCATATTTGATTCATTTATATTTCGAGTCGAGCTTGAATCGAGTTTTTTGTCGAACGGATACGAATCGAACACGAACTGTTTGCTCATTTTATTGCATTGCTTGTATTCACTCTTTAATTTCAATTAATGTTTAAAACCGCGTGCTTTAATTTGTTAGTAGGAGTATATTATTTTCTTCTTCTGTGTAGCAAAAGAAAGATACAAATTGTCAACTATTTAAAAATTAGAATTAATTAGCATCCCAATTTAAATTATAGATTGTGAAAATTATTTATGATTAAAGCCAAACGAGTCTTTTTTGTGAAACGGATTTAGAACTTTGGGAAACACCTTGGCTTGCAATGCCACATCAATACTTCAATACTTACTTATATATAAAGTCATCACAATCTATCTTTTACACACCCAATTTTAATCAATTTGAAATCAATTTAATTTTTAACACAGTTAACTTGGCTTCCAAACACACCCAATTTTAATCAATTGAAATCAATTTGATTTTTAACAGAGTTAACTCAATTAATTTCAAATCAACACACCCAATTTTAATCAATTGAAATCCATAGTTTCAGATTAATTTGAAATCAATTAATTTCTAATTTCAAATCAATCAATTAACACACCCAATTTTAATCAATTGAAATCCATAGCTCCATTAATACATAACAGAAACTCATTACTTGATATTAATTTCACCGAGTTGTCTCCTCCTCTTCTCCTCCTCCTCCTCACTTCAGTTTCTTCCCTTTCCCCGCGAAATCAATTCCCCTTACTTTTTATTTTGTTCCACCCCTCTTCCTCTTCCTATCCACTTATATATATATATATATATATATATATATATATATATATATATATATATATTCGTATGTTTATATGGATTTATTGACTTTATATTCTGTTAAATTTTACTCTTTTGTTACAGATCTGACATTACTTTGTCATTCTCTTTCCTGAACCACACTCGATTTTGGTTTTGTGGGTTCAAAACCGCTCGATCGATCTGATATATTCGATTTCGTGAACATATCAGGTAATTGATTATTATTTCTTTTGTTTTATTGAAATTTTTTTGTGTAATTTGTAAGGTTTTTCGATCCAATTTATTCGATTTCGAGAACAAATCAGATAATTGTTGATTATTTCATTTGTTTTATTAATTTATTTTTAGGTTTTCCTCTTTTTTTTAATGAAATTTAGTTTTAGTTTTTGAAGAAATTTAACTTTTTTGTTGGTAAATTCTGAAATTACAAATAATACTTAATCTGAATTCATCCCTACAATGAATGGGGAAAATGAAATCAAAACAAAATAGAGAAAAGATATTGAAGTACATATATGATGAATATATAATGGTAAATTTTTTTTTTCATTCCAATTTTAAAAAATTATACAATCAAAAAATGAGTTAGCCCCTGCATTGCACGGGCTATCAACTTGTGCATCCAGAAACAGATAAGAAAGCAAAAGACACCAATACTATTTTTTACTACTTTTTTTGTAATTAGTCTTGCCTTTAAACTCTAAATACACTATTCAAATTTAAAATACATTCTCTATTCTAAAATTAATATAGTATTATTATTAACTTTTTAAAATCAACTTAATTTATTTTAAAATTTAGTTAATAATACATATTGTATAAAATCTATAAATAATATTAATTATAAAATTTATTTTTATAATTTTTAATAAATAATTAAATTTTTTGAACTCGGAAATATTTTAAAACAAATAATAATCTTATAATAACGAAAATGTTATATAAATTATACTTGTATCCTTAAAATATGCAAGTAGAATTCATTACTTTAAAAAAAATATATTTTGCAAAATCTGTTGTGAATAGAATAAGAACGTATTTTTATGGGTTTTTTTTACTTTGCTTTTTCAATTTGTAAGAATATATATATATATATATATATATATATATTTTTTTTTTTTTTGGGGGGATTGTGGGTGGGGTTAGGTGCTTAATAATCTTGCAAAACACTACTCGCGCGAAATTTTCGACACCCTCCCAGCCAAGCCAACACTTAAAAAAAAAGATATGAGAGAGAAATCGGAAAACGGGAGGGTTTCTTTTATGTGGGAGGGAGGGAGATATAATTAAATGGGGATTGAATTTTTAAAAAAGAAGATGATGAGGGATTAACGGGGGCTGCTGCTGCTGGTTATTAAAAAAACCAAGTTTAATTTTATCATTTATTGGTATTGTTTTTGTATGATAATGTACAATACAAATCAATAATCATAAATTGGCTCCTTCCTCCGGAGCCATGGATCCTCCTTCCAAATCCAAGGTCAGGCTCTATCAAGTTTGGAAGGGTCGCAATGTAAGCTTTCTCCTATTTTCTCTAAATTTATACTTACCTTTTTTTTACTTCGTCATTATTGCATTTTTTGTTATTAAATTTCAAGTTTTTTACTATGCATCTGTGGAGATATGACATCTTTATTTTCTTGAATTGTGTATATTAGGATTTAATTTGTTGGATGATGGTGTCTCATGGCAAATGTTGAATTTTTCAAAAAATGTTAGACTTACTGTTATGTGAAGAGTATCTTAGAAGTTGAAAACATATGATTCTATATATATTTTTGTTGGATTTGCCATTTTTTTTGGTACAAAAATATCAGTACTAAATACTAATCATGTAATACTTCCTTGGACCCTAACTAATTTCTTAATTTCATCATTATATGGTAGGTTCTGCTAGTTTAAAGTTGTCATTGGATGGATTTTGTTGGCACTTGCGGGGGGAAGGTAAAATAGGTTAGATCAAGTGTCATTTTAGGTTAAACATCAACTTGGAAGCATAATGTACTACTGTATAGTTTCCACCATTATATGGAGTCTCATATTTGATTCAAATGCCATCTCAATTGCTCTGACTGAATCAGCATATAAATGTACCTTAAGTTAAAAAAGAAATTGTCGGTTCAAGTTGTCAGAACTAGCGATACTCAATATCATAATCATAATAACGTTCCCGTAGAATGCTAAATTTTGTTTGTACAGAATTGTACACTGATTTATGTTTTCTTGTTGTATCACTTCTAATTAACAGATATTTTTCTGTGGCGGGAGGTTGATCTTTGGTCCTGATGCGGCATCAGTAGCTTTATCTACATTCCTGATAGGGACTCCAGCAATGACATTTTGCTTTAAAATGCTTGGGAGGATACACAAACTTGATCCCTCATATGGATATGGCGTACTGATTGCTGGAGTTATCCTCCTAGTTTTGGTAGGTTAATGAAATCTTTGGAAATTTAGGAAACAAGGCCAGCGAACTATGAAACCGAATTTGACCTTGTGAGAAATATGCAGGATTTAACTTTTCTCTTCATGACATCTGGAAGAAATCCTGGAATAGTACCAAGGAACTCACGGCCTCTTGAGTCGGATGATTCATCCTCTACGACATCTATGGAGTGGATCAACACTTCCATTGATGGTCTGAAATTACCAAGAACCAAGGATGTGATTGTCAATGGCCACATTATCAAAGTGAAGTACTGTGACACGTGTATGCTATACCGTCCACCGCGTTCTTCTCATTGCTCAATTTGCAACAATTGTGTTCAGAAGTTTGATCATCACTGTCCTTGGGTGGGTCAATGTATTGGAATTGTAAGTTTCTCGCATCAAGACCTTATGCTTAAGGACTATGAAGTCAAACCAGTACAGTACGTTTTCTGTAGTACTTTACATAAGCTCATATTATTTTCATCTTTAGATTTAAAATAATGAATTGATTTGCATTTTACATTGGTTATGCTGACCAAGTTCTTAAATTATACTCATCTTACGGAAACTTGACACTTTGCGTTTCTACCCCTGTTTCTCTTTTGTTTATGTTCTTCTTCTTTTAATTGTATGTTTCCTTTTTAATACATTAATTGATCACTTTCTATTGCCATACCGCATTCTATTACTCCTTACAACATTCTCACATGTCATGTTTGGGATATTTATCTGACGTTTTAGTCAGAGTATTTCCCTATCTTAGGTCTTATAAGTGTAATTCTGTATGCACACCGAAAGGTAGGGGTGTAAACGAATATATACGGATTCAGATAAAGTAGTATCCGTATCCGTTTATATTTGTGGATACCTTTAAACCGAATATGGATAATATTCGTTTTTTTCGATTACGAATCATATCCGTTTTATCCGAATACGGATGCAGACGAATACGAATTTTTTGGGTTACCATTTATAGCTTTAACTATAACTAGAATAAAAAAATAATGAATTTTAAATTATAGTTTATTAATGAATGAATGTTAATTTATTTATTTTTAGTAAATATTTAAATACAATAATCAATGTTCTAAATTATAATTCAAATAAGTTTTTATCATTTTCAAAATCCTAAATTTCAAAATGAATGCTCTACTTATTAATGTTTAGATGTCCATTTTATATGTTTGGAGTAATATTGTAGTGTGTATAAATATTTATAATTAGATTCAAAAGTTTACATTGAATATTTAATTATTTTTTCTCAAATACTTGATTAAATTTTTAATAATATGTTTATGAAAACTTTTATTTATAATTTATCCTCAATACATAGATTACAATTTACATAATTATAAAAAGTTTTTTTTTATTTCATTATATTTATGGAGAGTGCGAGTTATAATGTATATGTGACAATTGACAACTAGTTAATCCAACTTGATCCAAAATTTACTTACTTTAAATATTTGGACTTCTAATTTTTAAATAATTGAACAAATGAAAGTGATAAATACTTCCTCCACCCAAAAAATTATTAGCATGAATTAATTATTCAACCCCCTTCTAAATTAATTCGGACTTAACACATTTTAACAACAAAATTATATTGTTCATTGTTCCCGCGTCCCACATAATTGCAAGTAAGTTTTGAAAGTAAAAAACTTATAACAAGCTAATAACTATAGTTTTGTTATTCTTCTAGTATATAATTTTCTTTGTAAATGATACATTTTAGATATTTTAAATTTATAATAGTAAAAATCTATTAACTATACTTAAATCAATTTATTAATATTAGAATAAAATTGTTATTTCCTACTTTTTAGAAGTAAAATGATATATTTTCAAAATAATTTTCGTATAATAGTGAAAACTAATTATTATATAAGGTATGCCACTTTAAAAAAAATTATTTTTCTTATTATATAATAATTAATATATATGTATATATATATAAGTTATTTGGATACGAATTATGGATACGAATCCGAATTCGGATATCCGTTATCTGTCGGATATATTTACGGTCGGATGTTAAACGAATACGTCTATATTCGTATCCGTTTATTTGCAGATACTTTTAAACCGAATGCGGATATATTTGTTTTTTTCGAATACAAATAATATCCGTTTTTTTTCGAATATGGATGCGGACGAATACAAATTTTTCGGTTACCATTTACAACCGTACCTAGAGGAGAGTGAATATGTGTTTATGCTCGAAGTGATTAACTATGACAACTTTTAAATTTTCTGCTACAGGATTAAATTAGACAGGTGAGTCCTATGTCTTTTGGTGTCTACTTTATACTAAGTTCTACTTTAGTTATAATTCAAACATGAAAAACTTGGAGTGTCGGTGTGTCTGGATTAGTTCACTTAGGATATCAACAAAACAATATTATGCGAACTGTTCAAATTGCAGAATAAAAACTTAAATGCGCAAACCACACAAATTAGCAAACCATAGACACCAAGATTTTTACGTGGTTCAGCCTCTATCCTCTAATCTAGTGGCCTAATCCACGTCTAATATCAATTGGTATTGGAGGCTCTTTTTATTAATAAATTGTTCAAACAAATACAAGTACTCCCTGTTCAAAGAAGTTTTTCTATGTGTAGAACATGACTGCCCCCTTGCATCCCTGCAACCCTTGCACCTCTGCAACCTTTAAAGCTTCCTTTGAATAGTTAATATCCTCTATTGGATCGACTAATCCAAACAAGGCTTGAACTCAGATTTTAATACACGGAAATTTGATTACAATGAACTATTATTTTTTAGCCAAAAGAATTTAAGTACATGACAATAGATTGCTGGAAATAGACTTTAAAAGCACTCAATGAAAATATCTGTGTTTAGATTGATAATAGCATCCAGAGTTCTGTCCACTTTTACTGCGAAGGATGAGAATATATAATATGAAGTCCAACTGCTATAAAAACTGTTAGCATGAAAAGCACAGACCACAGTTGGAAAATATCATTATTTTAGCAACTTGTTATGTCCAACGGATATAAGATATTCCTTAAATCAGCTATTCAAATATATGATTTCCAAAGCAAACTGAAAGAGCTTAAATAAAGGAGCAATATATGATAATATTGATAGAGTCCAACTCAAGGCAGATTGCATAGCTAAAACAGTTTCCATAATAGACTCCTATTCAAATCAGATTGCATAACTTACCCGGCTTCTTGATAGGATGTTTTTTAAAAAGATTTCCAGCAATAAATATGATACCATGCAATTAAAAACTTTGGGCTAGAAAATCTTATATAATTTCCTATGTGATTCCTTAAAGACCTAGATCCAATAGGCAACTTCTAATGAATTTTATATCCAAATTGGGCCTACATGAAATCAGCCTATCTCATTATTTTCAGCAATACCATATCAAAACAGCCCAAAAAGATCAAACCTGTCCATTCAAAGAGGCTCCATACAAACACATATTGTCATCATTAAAATCTCAAAGCACATAAACTAACAATAAGTCAATATTTTGAAAGCTTTGACATCCAAAAATGTTCCCACATATGAAGCCCTAAGAACTTGCTGTTGCCTTTCAATAACTGGCTGAACAACTAGAAAGAGAATCTTTTCCAACTTGATATATTCTTCATTTGGTAAGTTTAGTTTCTTTTAGAGTCTAGACTGTGGAAATGGTTCTGGAAAACTTCAATATTGTTTAAGAGCACCTTATGTGTTATTCTATTTTAAGGATTAATTATCAATACTGTCATTGAAGAAAATGGAATATTTTTTAGCTGAATTTATCATTTGAAAGTATGTGTTGGATATAGATGTTTTATTAAGCTAGCTATAGACATTTCCTTAGTGACACTGCATTCACCAATACCATCAGAGTCTCTCTCCTAAATTCTTTTAAAAATCTTTCATGATTCCATCTTTCTTCTTAACAGATATCCATTGCATATAAGTATTGAAAATGTTGTTTTAGGTTGAACTGACTTTCCTCTTACTTTTATTTGGTTGCAGCGTAATTATCGGTTTTTCATCCTATTTATAACATCATCAACATTGTTGTGCATATACGTTTTCACATTTTCATTGGTGAATATCCTTCAACAGCAAGGGAACATTTGGATTTCTATGTCAAGAGATATCACATCAGTCATTCTAATAGTGTATTGCTTTGTAGCTGTATGGTTCGTTGGTGGGCTTAGTCTTTTCCATATATATCTTATGTGCACCAATCAGGTAACCTCCTAACTCCTTAAAGTCAATATTATAAAAAAAATTGTTATAAAGTATGGAAACTTACACTATCAAGTGAATTATCTTTCTATCTATCTATCTATCTATCTAGCTAGCTCTAGTAACCTATATGATTACACATATGCTAATAGAGAGAGAGAGAGACTTAAACCCCTCTCATTTTTAATATATCTTATGAAAGAAAAATTGGAGTATGTCCTAGTAACCCTTTTAGTTGGCAAGATATAGTTTTACCTGTTCATGTGTTTATGTTTCATGGATGATATGCCTTGTTCAGAAATAAACGAAGCTCAGTAATCTAATTTGAAAATTGTTTGTTTACAGACAACTTATGAGAACTTTCGGTATCGCTATGAGAAGAAGAAAAACCCTTATAATCAGGGTATCGTAAGGAATCTCATAGAAGTATTTTTCTCTAAGATCCCACCATCATTGGTTAATTTCAGAGAACCGGTGATCAAAGATGAAGATACATATATAGAATCCATTAAACATAAATTTGGCAGGGACATTGTTAGCCAAAAAGGGAAAGCCGACATAGAAATGGGAGGTATGCTTGGCAAGGACGGCAGTAATCATGTTCCACTTATTGTAAATAATTTGGATTACGGCAAGGTTAAAAATAGCATGAAGGAGAAGGAGAAAGATGGAAGCATTAGATTTGATTCATTTACCTCTCCTATTGATCAAGAACCACGATTTAGAAGGTGGAACTCTGTTAGTGGAGATAATTCTATTGAAGATGACAAGAGTGAGGAAGATATGTTCCATCGAACGTCATCAGCCTATCATTAGATGTAAAGGTGAGTTATTCTTCCGTGCATGCTGATATTTAATATAAAGTGTCAATCAACATTGATATTTTATATTTACTGATAAGGAAATGGAATTTGTGAATTCAGTTCATGGATGCTAAAAAAAGGTTATATTTAGCTGAAATTTCTGATACTTTACATTGATATTTTATATTTACTTATAAGGACATGGTATTTGTGAATTCAGTTCATGGATGCTAAAAAAAGGTTATATTTAGCTGAAATTTCTGATACTGTGTTTCATAGATTTCTTATCCATGTTCAACTTTTCCAAATTGTCGCGTCAAATATTCTCTGGTGTTTATGTCCATACTTCATAGAGTAAAGACCCAATGAGGATATTGAGTCATTTGATCAAGTTACTGGTAATCCATTAGAAAGATGTGATTAAGACAGTAAATATGAAAAAAGTTTAAAAGAAAATTGAATCATGCAGTATGTGATATCATGTGGAACTCGTTCCAGAAAATTGACTGTGGCTGAGTATGGCAGTCAAGATTTTACAGTGTATAAATGAAAATCCTATTGGCAACATTCAGTTGCAAGATACCATAGGTCGCCACATGTAGCATTAATTCTTATTAACATCTCATTAAGCTTATACAGATTGATCCAATGATAAGAAGTTATGAACTATTTCTCTGATAGCATTCAATATACTTTTCATATCTTACGAAATCTTTTGAAGCATAGATTTTACTCGCAAACCTTTGACTAAACCGAGATCCAAATAATTACATTACATCGAGTATTTTGAAGTGCACTGCATATATTAGAAGTGTGTAGTCAATTTTTGTGTAGAAACACTAATCAAAGGGCTATCCCTGGAACAAACCGAGAATCCCTTGCACAAAACATATGGAATTTAATAATTTATATATTTGATGTTAAAGTGACTGAAAGCACTAGTTCTGTCTTGTTCTACCTTTTGTATAACCATATAATCTTTAAAAGGTAGTCTAACTGAATAATGCTATAATTGCGTTTCTACATAACGTGGACAGGTAAAAGACAAGGACGCACCCTATTGAATTGATAGCAGGAAGGAGAAAGTAAAAGGAAGGAATTGATGATTGAAAGAAGATTGAAGAGATGGCAAACAATATGTTTAACCTCCTGGCGGCGGCGGCAGTGCCGCTCTGATATTTTTGTTTGCCTATGGAGGGGTGGTTGGGTATGTAAAGTTGTTAGTTGATGTGTACATAGTACGTAGATATATAGTTTCCAACAAAAAGTAGAGAAGTAAACAGAACTGCTTATTACATACAGTGAACAGATTTTACTTCCGTGGTAGAAATAAAATGTATAGTTTCCATTAAAAGCATGTTTGTTGTGTTTGAATTTGGAAAGTTGAAGAAAATCAGAAAAATGCCCCCTACAGCCAGCCTACAGGCATCACCCAACATAACATTACTATACTAGAACCCGCATAAATGTTCATTCTTTTAGCTAAAACATACCAGTGTTCTGACTTGTCCAAATGTTAGCCGACTCTGTATGATACTCCTATACCAGTCATGAAATGATCACCAAAAATGGTACCTCTGCCCGACTTAAAAGTTGACAAAGGTTGAAATAGGATGTTGTGAAATACTATAATTGGACAAAATGAATTTGAAATAAGCACTCTAAATATCAATAAATATTTTTTTTAATTGATATATTTTAACCCCCTTTAAAAATATTACTTATAATTCAAGCCACTGATTGTATAGCAGCAGTTTCTGAAGTAGGGCACTTTGGATGAACCGCCGCCTGTCTAGTTTTTTCAGTTATTCATGTGCATTCTCTCTTAAAATTCTAATTAAATTTTTGTATTCGTGATCTCCGCCTGCCTAATTCTCGAAGGAAATAAATAGTAGATGTCGCACGGGTTTATTACACAACGTTGTTATGTGACAAACTCAAGTTACGAAATTTTTCGGCAATTAGGATGATTTGCCGCCAGTCAAAACAATAAATATTTGACAGATTACTTGCTTAAAAAGGTTTTTGTAAGTAACATTTTCTTTTTTTCTTTTTTGCTAATTTGACACACTCTCTTTTTGGTCATTGTCAAAAATTGAACTCCAACCTCATGGTTAATATGGGTTGGGTCATAATACACTCAGGTCAAAGACATTCGATATTTATAAATAAGTAATATTCACATCATAATAACACAATTGCAATTATTTATAATGATTGATGCAACTATATATATATATATATATATATATATATATATATATATTCTGGTTACCGAATCTTTTTTTATTATAAAAATATTATTATACAAAAAAAAGTTACAAACTAGTCATTATTTAATATTTTGTCCAAAAATTTTGACAAAAATGCTAAATAGACTAACGTTTAGCCCGCTGTCATGTGGTTACTTGAATATGTAACAGGTGGGTCCCTATTATGTGAAGCTAGAAGATTAATTGATGTTTTAGTTACTATAATAGAGGTCGATTTTCATTTTGATTACTAAATCTTCTTTTTTTGTTACAAAAACATTACTATATTAAAAAAAAGTCATTACTTAATTAACGTGTGAGTTAGTTATTAATGCTATGATGTATGATATTGTTACATAAATCAAAAAAGGGAAGAAGGGCACGCTTTTGCTGCTATATTCATCTTGGTCACGAATATCCGGTTCGTTTCTTTTTCACCGACGATAATACACATAATATTGCACATGGCAAAATGTGTTACATCAACAATAACTAACTCACTCATTAATTATTTTTTGATCACGTGATATGAACGATTCATTACTTTTATCATTTTTTTAGACAAAATGTCAAGTATTGATTAGTTATAATATTTTTTTGAGTATAATAATAACTTTGTTATAAAAAAATTTAGAAAATTGAACCCTAGTACAGTAAGCAAAACATCAATTAACCTTCCACGTAACATAATCTCATACACCACATATTGAAGTATCTCACATGATAACCGTTAAACGTTAGTTTATTCAGTATTTTTCGTTAATTTTTTAGACGGAATGTTAACTAATGACTATTTTATAATATTTTTTTAAGTATAATAATATTTTTATAATAAAAAAAATCAATAACCAAAATGAAAATAGATGCTTAGTATAATAATTAAAACATCAATGAGAATATGCATCTTGAAAATTCTTTTGAAAATGTTGAAGAGGGAGACATTGCAAAAAAAAAATAAAAAGAAGCCCCTAATAACGTAGTATGCGATATCTCTATTAATAAAGCGGTTCAAGAGATGTCATTGGTGTATTTGTGTTACTCTATTTTTGTTTCGCTCCTATAAGCTTAGTTATATTATTATATCGTCTTTTTTAATTTTTTAATTTTCTATTTATTCCTTTAATTTTATACAAATTTTATTTTATTTCATATAATTTATTCATACAATACTATGCCATATGGTTCTAGTTCAAATAAAATATTCACAAATTTATGAATATTGTACATAATAAAAGGTGAAATAAACCTTTAAAGTTTAAATTGGGTAAAGACAAGTTCAATTATCAAATGCTGTTTTTAAATTAAAAAGAAAAACGAAAATGTGTTGTGACAGCACGTTGGGCATAAAAAACTGGTGTCTGTATGTGTATTTAGTTGGGGAAATAGTATTATAATAGTAATGAATATCACCCGGGAAATTGCCGCTACAAACTTGGAATATCCGCCATAGCTGCATTGTTGCCAGGAGGGGAGAGAGAGAAGAAGTCATTAGGGAAAGAGCAGGAATAATAACAATATCTGGGATATACGGTCTGACAGAGTAGACCCAGCTCCGTCTACTGTTTTTGATCATAAACCGCCTTCCCACATCTACTGCTTCAATTTCTCTTTCTTTCACTCTACTTGTGTAAGTTTCTTTATCCATTGATACTCAGATCTCTAATCCCAACTATATGGCCAATTTTATATTGTTAAAGAGATAAAGTACCCTATTTTTGATGTTTAAAGTCTTATTCTCATGTGGGTTCTAGATCAATCAAAAGAAGAAGAAGAAGGAGGTTGTGATTTTGGTAATAACCATCCAAAAATTTGGGTGAATCTTCTTCTATACATCCAAAGCTATGGTCCAAGAAAATCCCAAACCTAAGAGGCTTTACCAGGTTTGGAGGGGAAACAATGTAAGTTTCTTTCTTTGATTTTCTTTGAGTTCAGTGGTCTGATATGATCTTTACATGATGAAATGAAGTGGGTAGGTTTCGGATCACTTATATTGAACTATATACTGGAATTTTCACAGTTGGGTCCCTTCATCTTGTTGGTTTAAATTTTACTATATCAGCACTTTTCTGTCAACAATATTTCTACCTTTGATGTTTCAAACAATTTTATCAATTATTGTCGGGCGTTTCTGTGGTGGATTAGATTTTATAACACCTAATTGATAGGTGAATCAAAATCTGAGCTTTATTGTTCCTGATTAGAACTAAAGTACTAAACCTTAAACCTTTGATTAGAAGCCGAGCTTTCATTTTTTGTTTGCTAAGTTGCTTTCATTTACTTTCTTCCCATGTATATTCATTTTCTTAATTTGAGGATCTCATAATGCAATTTTACTGGATAACTGGTAGTTGGGAACTTTACTTAGTTTTACCCCAACAGATTTATGTATTGATAAATATTCTTAATCCTTGATACTGAGCAGTCTCGAGGATGTATTATGTTTGCTTTACCTTTTGCAACTCATTCCTCACTAGGAATAAACTATTGACGAGTTGCTTGTTCCACTCTGAACTGTGTTTATGTATCAATTTTTGTAGAATATTATAGTTTGAATAACTTTTCATTTGGGTTATATTCTGTGACATTGACCATAAAAAAACTTACCTTTTTATTGTTTGTTAAATGTTATCAGAGATTTTTCTGTGGGGGAAGATTGATCTTTGGTCCCGATGTGGCATCTTTGTTTCTGTCAACACTCCTAATTGCAGGCCCTGCGATAGCATTTTGTATAAAAATTTACGTGGATAAAATCAGACACCACAAAGATGCCGGTCATTGGTATCCTATACTAGTTGTGGGATTTTTTCTCACTATTCTGGTAAGTAATTCTAGTCTCGATCAGGGTTCCAGCTGTTAAACATGTTTGCAGATTGTTCTGGAGCCTCTTTTACTCATATGTGCACAATAACACACAATTAAAATCCTTCCTTGCACACTACCATGCTGGAAGTGCATCACATATGCTAATTGTTTGCTTTTACTCATTGCTAAATTGCCATTCTCAATTGCGTTTTACGCTTGGAATCCTTTTTCGCAATTACAAGAGGAAGACCTATTACCTGATCCATCATATCAAGTGCTTAAAAAAATAGAATAGAAAGTGGCCTTGTGAAGGATAAAATTTGTTCACCAGACCACAAAGTCTAATTTTATAAGCAAGCATCTTGTTGTGTCCTTTTTGATCTGGCCTAATTTTAAAATTCTGAATGGTCTACGAATATTCGAATGACATGGATGAATATTTATAAATTTGTAATTCATGTATTATTCTCTTGGCTGAAGATGTCATTTAATGACCTAAACTGAAGTAGATGACAGTGTAGTTGGTGGGCAGAAGTTTGGTCGAGTACTACATGTAATGGAATACTGTATTTCTTTTTCTCTTTTCTATCTGAATGGAATTTGGAACAAGCTTACTTTGTTTTCAGTTACATTTAACAAGTGTAACCATGTGATAGCATGTACAAGTTCAAGGTTAAATGTGATCAAGACATTTTATAATGTTGTCATTTTTAAACATGTTTTTTCCTTGTTTTCAAAATTCATATATTTCTCTCATAATTGGGGTCGGGGGAAAGGGGATCTTTTTATTTATTTATTTATAAATTCTATTTATGTTCAGCTATGTGAAATTCAGGTGCAAAAGGGTAATTGTCATTATTACACTATTAATTTAGGTGATTTGACGATCCCTTAGCATATGGTTCTCAATGCATATTTCTTAGCAGATGTTGACAAAATCAAGTCTAGCAAATGAAACTATTGGTCACTTTTTTAATTGCCACTTTTTTAATATTCCAAGCAGGATATTACATTTCTCTTCATGACATCCAGTAGAGATCCTGGAATAGTGCCTAGAAGCTCTAATCCTCCTGAGTCGGATGATGCCTATGATATAAATACCCCTTCAATGGAGTGGGTCAACGGTAGAACTCCTCATTTGAAATTACCTCGAACAAAGGATGTGATTGTGAATGAGCATACAATTAAAGTGAAGTACTGTGATACATGTATGCTATATCGCCCTCCTCGTGCTTCTCATTGCTCCATCTGCAACAACTGTGTGCAAAGATTTGATCATCACTGTCCATGGGTTGGTCAATGTATTGGGATAGTAAGTTATTTGCTTAGTCTTATTCTTAAGAATCTATTCACTGTTTAGTTCGTGTTCAGTTTTGTATGCCACTAAAGTTAAGCCTATTGATATATTGAGATGTCTTATCTAACTAAATTGCCTATGATTTGTCTGACACTTGGTCCCTATCAATTATGATATGTCTTGTTCAGCTGTTTTATTTTTTTTTTCTTTTTAAAATTGGGAGCAGCCGGAAGGGGATAGAATTGGAAAAGGAAAGAATGTGCTTTGTTTGGGTTGTGTTGGAATTCTTCCTCGCTTTGTTTTACTCAGATGTTAATTTTATTTTTCTTCGATAGGTTTTTGAAGTTTTAAAAAACTGAGCTCTAACGTGAGAGCTTTCTCTCAGCTTTTAATATTATATAGATATGGTGATTAGATGAAGTGGTAATGTCATTTATTGTTAAGTTGGCCCACAAATTGACCAAGGTGAGCTAATATTTTCCCAATATTCATTTAAGGTTATTCATTCTTACCAATTTGCTTAATTAAACTCAACTTGATTTATTTGTGGGCCCACTTTAGCAATAAACAAAATTGCCAAGACATTTAGTCACTACTTTTTTCAGTACTAAGGTTTGTCAATGTAGCACTATTCCTATCTGTTTAATTCTATATGATGAGTTCTATAAGGACATCCATGAGGTCATGAGGGTAAGAATTTTCTTACTCAAGTCTAAACATGTTTCTTTCACAGGAAATACTCATATAAACTTGCAGGTCTCGAATTATAGGATTGTGGGGAAAAACTGGATGAGCTAGGTTATATATTTTAATGTCAATTTATCGATTTATCGAATTGGTCTAAACTCTCTTAGGATAGGTGAGCAGAGATCATCAAGGAAATGATTAAGCTTATAGCTTACATTTAGACATAAAAATGAATTCTTGTGTCACATAGCTTGGGGAAAATGGATATTCTCAATATACCTGAACAAATTATGTATTTTTATATTGTTGTTGGGGAAGGTTACCATTACATCACTTATTATCGTACTTCATATTCCAATATCAATTGGTTATTCAGAAATAAAATGCCAATTGCAAGTGGTATGTCTCAAATTTTGGTATTTAGAAATCCCAGATAGTTATCTAATATAGGTTGCTTAGGAAATTATTACAGAACATAGTAATACATAATACATAAAAATCTGATATTAACAGTGTCAGTAGTCTTAGGAAATTGTTAGGAACATAGATAGGAACATCATTTTTTTTCGCTTTAAAATTCAGTTATGAACAAAGTTCTTTATTTCTTGTTAAAATAACAGCATTCTCCTTGTTGATTTGGTCTGCAGCGTAACTATTGTTTCTTCTACTTGTTCACATCAACTTCAACCATCTTGTGCATATTTGTGTTTGTCTGTTCATGGATAAACCTTATTGAGCGCCGCCATACCAAGTTTTGGAAGGCTATGTCAGAAGATATATTGTCAGATGTTCTCATAGTTTATTGTTTCATTGCTGTTTGGTTTGTGGGTGGCCTTACAGTTTTCCACTTCTATCTTATTTGCACAAATCAGGTGAACTTTTTTCTCTAATTAATTATATAACTAAACAAGTCATTGGAAGTTTTTATATGTGCTAACTATGCATAGCGTTTCTAACATCCGTCGGGCTGTCGGCATGCTGCTAAATTGAGTAATAAAATTACCTTCTTCATGTAGTTATAAAATTATGAAAAGTATCATCATATCTCAGTGTAAATATTATTTAATGTTTCTGATACTCTACTTAACTGATGATATTGTTTTGTAGCAAGTGCTGAAAAATATTTCAAATATTAAAATCCCAGCACTTTTTTGTCCCAGTAATGGTTTTGATGTTAGCTAATCTGTATGTAAACATTTTCTCTTTAGGATTTCTAAGAATTGCCTTATTAATCTCTCTTAGTCTTTTTAACATTATCAGTATTATGTTCTTCAAATTCTCTTTTTTCTTTCAATTTTTGCTTCCGGGTAAATGCATCAAGATTTAATATGCTTATATAGGAAACTCTGGTTGTTTGAAACAAGGCTCATAATTTTGTCATATGTAATTATCAATATAGAATTTTTCACTATAACGAGGTTCAATTCATAATTTTTTGAGTTTCTTTAGTACCATAATGTACCTTATTTATAATTTACAGTGGATCTCTCTTTTTTCAAGGGAGGTCTGGCTATCCTACAAATGTATCTATTCAGTTGTACAATACTGAGCAATCAAGTTGAACTAGTTCTACATTTATTTTCTAAAACATTTCTGTAGTAATTATTGATTATCGTTAGAAAAGTGTAGTAAATAATAATTCTCATTTTGACAATGAACTTAATTAACTTTCAGCATTTCATTTCTGGATTTTGATTGCTACCTTTTGATGGATGCAGTTTGCAAGACTTTGTTACATTAAAATGATATGGCCCTACATGTGATGTGAAGAAACAAAACTTGTTTTTCAAAGTAGAAAAAACTATTTTGACCTTTTGTTTATCATAAAACACTACAAGTTGCTAAGAAGTTAATATTGTCCTATTGTTAATAGATTCTCATAATCTAAGTGCGGTCTGAATACACATTGAAATAGTTGTTTTCCAATCACATGTCTCTGGATTCTTAGTTGTCTCACTGAAATCATTACCAGGAGTGAAACTCAGATCAAAAACATCATTTTGTACATTTCACTAAGTGTTTGTGAAAAGAACTTGAGACAACTTCATTAAGGTCGAGATCACACCCCATTTTCATTTTGGTGTACTAGGAGTAGTATACTGGTAGATGCATTCGTGAATGTACCCCTACATATAACTATACTGCTGTTTGATAGTAAATTTTATTGATCTAGGCTCCTAACTATTAGTTTGAATAGCCCAGAACACAAATCATTATGTATTAAGAGGGTAAATTCTTGATCTAGTCTTATATTTCAGCATTTTCTGTTGCTCTTAATGCAGACCACATATGAGAACTTTCGATATAAATATGACAAGAGGGAGAACCCATATAACAAGGGGATGCTACAAAACATTAAAGAAGTCTTTCTATCTAAGATCCCGGCTTCACTGAATGATTTTCGAGGATTTGTTCATGAAGATGAGCATATGATGATGGAACCCACAACTTCTAATCTCGTGAGAAGTTTGACTGGCTCGAAGGAAAAAATCGACATTGAAATGGTAAGTAAGTTTGCAGAAGAGAATGGCTTTTCACTTCCTGAAATTTTACAGAACTTGGATTATGATGGCATAGAGGACAATATGAAAAGGAATGAGGGGAATGAGAAAGTTGGTTCTGAACCATATTACCTTCCTGGAGAAAAGGACTGTATGCAAAGTTCTGTAATTGGAGATGGGATTAATGAAGTGGAGGAGAAATCTGATGACTTAAGTAGCTCTTTCCAAACTACCATATCAGTTCATCATGTATAGGGGGTATTTCACCATCCTTTCCTTTTATATATGTATGGTATTCCCTTTTTCTTGGTTTTTGCTGCATTCTCGTGGAGTGTTGAATCTTAGGATTTTGCAAATTCATAACTAATAGTTAGGGGTGCTTCATAAAACTTAATGAAATAGTTCTGAATGACAGAATTATGAATATTGAATGAAAAAAGTTGTTTGATAATTGACATGTGTGAAAAATCTGAATAACTTTTTATTATTTTACCTCTCTGAAGAAATTCAAAATTGTTGTAAATTTATTTAAAATTATTTAATATAATAGTTAATATTGTAAAGAAAATTATATATAAAATACTTTATTCAACAGTAATTCAGCAAAATAAATTACACTTGGCCATTTAATCCAAAAAGCTGACCGATTTAGCGATTTTTATTCAAAATAAACGCACTGAATGACTGATCAATTCAGCCATTCAGCTCTAAACAAACATTCCAATTATATATTAAAACTAAATACCTTTGTAATGATTTTGAGTTTTAGGATTTTACAAATCGACTCGAAAAATCAAAATGTATCTCAAAGGAGTTGAGAGAATACTAATGTTTTGTATTCCATAATTTTAATGGTTTGTGTACAAGACTACTTTGGATCTCTTATTTCCATGATCGCAGAGGTTAACTTAATTATATGATCTTCTGATGCAGAGGTTCACTGCAAGTAGAGGAAAAAAAACATAAGAAAGATGAGGATTTGAGCAGTTGAGGTCTTTCAAGTTCAAGACTCAAGCTTACTGCAAGTTGTATACTGTACTGTCAGGTCAGGACAGGAATAGTAATGCAGGCCAGGAACTTTCACAAAAATGAAGTGGCAGTCCAGTCCTGTCCTGTGAGAACTAATGATTGATAGGTAGTTTCATTGTATTCTTTTAGTTTCAACCCTTTCCTTTTCTCCTCTTCCGTCCATATATTTTTCCTCTCATTTAATGTTTATTTTTTTCCTTTGTTATGTAGTTTAATTTGTAAGGAGTTGTAAAATACGTGTTTGGTAGTTTTTTGTAATTTCAACTCTCTCGTGAGATTTATCTACAGTAAAATTATTTTTATAGTAATGAATTTAAGCATGCACCAAAATTATTGTGGTAGACTTGAGGAATTATATGCTTAGAGCATTTTTGGATCGACTTATATATATATATATATATATATATATATAGTTCTATTATTATTTATTTAGATTTAGTTTTTCTTTTTATATATATATAAAAAAATCAAACTTTAAATTGAAAACAACCGAAAACTTTAACAAAGGCATATATTAACGGTGGAAATTTTCTCTTATTAGTTATTTATAATTATTAATATTTTTAAAAAAAATTTTGCGCGCCTGTGAGTGTGTGCGCGGCAAGCAAACTAGGGGTATTTAGCAAGCCTAATTAGGAGAGGGTGTTGGCCTAATCCGGATCAACGTAAGAAAGGGAGTACTATGCTGCTGGTGACTTTGGAGAGAGATCCAGTAATGGAGTACGACAATGGTGACTTTGGACTCCCATGTCCTCTATGGGAGGACTACGCTGCTGCTTTTGATTATGATCATCATTTTATAATTATCAATTACAGCCTGACACTTTTTTCGATGTACTTAATGAAGATGACGATGGTGTCTGTGCTATTGATCATCATGTAATTTGTTCCAAGGAAATTAAAGGACGAAGTAAGCCCTGGCAGAGGCAAAGAGTTGAGGACCGCTATTCGAGTTCTCAAACCAACCGCTAATCAGTTGGCCGATGCATACCATGACGATCAGCCCTGCAATATTCATGACGATCAGCCCTGCAAGAAAGTACTGACGATGAATAAGAAGGATACTAGTACTGTATTAATCTTGATTCAGACCAAATACGAAAGTACTGACGATGAATAAGAAGGATACTAGTACTGGTATTAATCTTGATTCAGACCAAATACGACAGACCAAAGATATTAATGAAGGAGGCTGCCATCAAGAAGAGCAGTACTGCTGCTACTAGTTATTTTGACAAACCAAAGACAATGGTAATGGTATCGGAGCGCAAGAAAGAAACCGTTGCAGCCAAGAATCTATATAATAATAATATATATTGGACCAAAAGATGATCAAAATGTGTTACCAAGGGAAGAATCTTCCATGCAACTCAAATTCGAGTCCGCCAAGAGAAAACTCCACGATTTTTACCAACAAATCAACAACGTCAAGAAACAGATGTCCATTCAAGTCATTGAGTTTCATAAGCCGCCCCTGCCAAAGCCTAAAGCCAGGAGTTCTTATCGCCCCAAGTAAGTACCTTCACAACAAGTTTCATCAGCCTGCTGCCATTCTTAAGCACTAGACTAGTCGCTAATACATAAAAATAGGCTGCCATTCTTAAGCACTAGACTAGTCGCTAATACATAAAAATCTGATATTATTACAGTGTAAGTAGTCTTAGGAAATTGTTAGGAACATCATTTTCTTTCGCTTTTAAATCCAGTTATGGACAAAGTTCTTTATTTCTTGTTAAAATAACAGCATACTCCTTGTTGATTTTGGTCTGCAGCGTAACTATTGTTTCTTCTACTTGTTCACATCAGCTTCAACTATCTTGTGCATATTTGTGTTTGTCTGTTCATGGATAAACCTTATTGAGCGCCGCCATACCAAGCTTTGGAAGGCTATGTCAGAAGATATCTTGTCAGATGTTCTCATAGTTTACTGTTTCATTGCTGTTTGGTTTGTGGGTGGCCTTACAGTTTTCCACTTCTATCTTATTTGCACAAACCAGGTGAACTTTTTTCTCTAATTAATTATATAACTGAACACGTCATTGGAAATTTTTATATGTGCTAACTATGCATAGCGTTTCTAACATCCGTCGGGCTGTCGGCATGCTGCTAAATTGAGTAATAAAATTACCTTCTTCATGTAGTTATAAAATTATGAAAAGTATCATCATATCTCAGTGTAAAAGTATTTCAAATATTAAAATCCCAGCACTTGTTTGTCCCTCCCAGTAATGGTTTTGATGTTAGCTAATCTCTATGTAAACATTCTCTCTTTAGGATTTCTAAGAATTGCCTTATTAATCTCTCTTGGTCTTTTTAACATTATCAGTATTATGTTCTTCAAATTCTCTTTTTTATTTCAATTTTTGCTTCCGGGTATTTGCATCAAGATTTAATATTTTTGTATAGGAAACTCTGGTTGTTTGAAACAAGGCTCATATTTTTTCGTCATATGTAATTATCAATATAGAAATTTTCACTATAACGAGGTTCAATTCATAATTTTTTGAGTTTCTGTAGTACCATAATGTACCTTATTTATAATTTACAGTGGATCTCTCTTTTTTCAAGGGAGGTCTGGCTATCCTACAAATGTATCTATTCAGTTGTACAATACTTAGCAATCAAGCCGAACTAGTTCTACATTTATTTTCAAAAACATTTCTGTAGTAATTATTGATTGTCGTTAGAAAAGTGCAGTAAATAATAATTCTCATTTTGCTCGTTAGAAATGTGTAGTAAATAATAATTCTCATTTGACAATGAACTTAACTTTCAGCATTTCATTTCTGGATTTTGATTGCTACCTTTTGATGGATGCAGTTTGCAAGACTTTGATTACCTTTTGATGATGTCGGTAATCAGCCTGCTAACCAGTACTTAAATAGTACATATTTACTTTGGTTACATATATGCACTTGTATTATTCAATTATACTGTTTAAAATAATCTTGATTAGTTAATCAAGTATCCTGATCAGTTACATTAATAATTTATCTATTCTCACCATGTTTACTAGTCTGAAAAAGTGATTTGCAAGCATAAAGAACATGTATGTGTTGAATATGTATTTTCCATTTAGAGGTTGAAACCACTGAGACTAGCAGTCCTGGTTTACCCAAGTAAATTTCTATCCAACAATACATACCAAACAATAATGTTCATCCATTAAGATGACAAGATAAGTATCCAAGTTCTACAGTATTCTTCCCCCAAAATATGCATCTTTATACACATGATAAACAAATGGGGAAACTGATAAAGCACTTGTTAATTGAATTGAACATATGGCAAAATTAGTTCTCTATAACAGGAACCCAGTAAATAACAAGAAAAATTTAAAGGGCCCTGGAACAAAATTATGTTGATAGTAGCAAAAACGTACGATCTAATTGATTAAGGCCGATAAAGTTTGCGACTAAAACAATTTATAGCATCTATTCTGTCAACAAGTGGCCTGGCATAGCCTACAGGAATCACAAGTCAATAAAAGTAAGAATGATGCAGTACCACAGATACTTGAGATAAATGTAAAGTAACAAGAAAGTGCAAACCTTCAAGTCCTGCAGTAAATAGCACAAGATCTGCAAATTCACTAAGTTGTTCAAAATTCATGCAATCCAGGGCGTTCAAACACCATAACATAGTTGACCTTAGCTTTGCATTCGATTTCCTTTAAATCCAACAAGAGTGCATCAAGAGAGGTTCTTTCATAACAAATGGCAGAAAATAAAGCAATGTAAAAAATTAATATCTAAGACACCTTGTAAGCAGATATACATTCCAGCTCAAACCACTTCAATCCCAGCTTCTGTGGCTTGATCACGAAGAACAGTAGGCAAACTAGATGTTTCATAAGCACAAACTAAAGTTTCGTCCATGTCAAGAACCACCTGCATAAACAAGTCAAAGTCAGAGTAAGAATCAATGTAGCAATCCAGAAGGTACCATACACCGAGGAGCACTTCGCAATAATTATGGACAGAGAAGTTTTAGAAGTTCTTAAAACATGCCTAGTGCAAAGTAATGAAGTTAAACTATTTTGTGCCAAATCATTGTTTGAGAGCTGTATATTAAGTTCTCACTCAAAATGCAGGTTATGAGTGGCATTGTTTGAGAGCTGTATCACCTCATGGAATGGCAACTTCAATATCAAGCAACACTGCATTTGATTTTAATTGAATTGCTAATATTTATTTTTACTACGTGCTCTGAAGAAACACAATATGTGTACAAGATTCTGAGCTGCCAATCTCATCAGTTTTACATATTTTATACTTGGGGAGATATCAAATAACAGATAGATGGGTGTGCTAAAAAATATGCAAGTGAAACAATTTTAGGCCTTACAATGGAAGAGAGAGGTTTATTTCTAATCAATGTGGGAAAATTAGCTATCAATAATACGACTAATGGCAGCCAGAGCTGTACCCTGAGAGGTCTTCAACTCGTGAGATGCAAGAAATTTCTAGTGCAAACCTACATACAGGCATGGAAAAAATTGTGCTGATTATCTAGCCTGTCTGCAAAGTATCAGGAAATAGAATTGATTGTACATGAAGCTTTACCCGTGAGTTGAGAATCTTTTGATGGCTGTTGTTGTAGACCTTAAGCCAGGATGATTCTGAGAACTAAAAATGAAAGGAGATGATATTGTTTTTAGTCTCATAGAGACAAATGCTCATTTTGTTTGTTATTCTCTTGTATTTTGGTTTTCTTAAAAGTTCTGTCCTGTTGTTCATGATGGTGTTAATGAGTAACATTTAGGACTTTGTTGTATAACTGTAACGGCACGGGCGCATGAGTGGGTAAAGTTACCTTGTATTAGTTGTTTTGATGTAAGAAAATTATTGCATATTACAAAATATAAAACGAAAGAGGAAGAAAAAGGACCAGACTATTGATTTGCTACATGTTTGTCTTCTTTGTAACTAGTTAGATACGGAAGTGTGTGTTTGTTCGATTGCTTTCCAGGATGTGCTTATTTACCATATGTATGGAGACACCTATTAATTGTCGGCAAAAAAACCATTACTCAAGTTTTGTGAAATTAACATGAACAGTTCCATGTGTAGTTGCTTTCATGTTTACATTGTATACTTCCCTAGGAAACTTGAGCAAATGCCATCCACATTCAATTGCAACCTGATTTGCATACCTTGTTCCGATTGAACTACATGAGAAAAACTGTTTCATAGATTATATCATTCCTTTCCCTACTTTGTACACCTCTATTTCACCTTAAAGATACACAAAGTGACACAAAGTAAAACACAATACTGGTCAAAACTGAAAAGGTAAGACTATTTCACACATGAACGTAAATGTCTGGGATACGAGGGGTATGATTTTAACTTATAAAAATAAAAACTCTTTAAAAAGTAATATTATAAATAAAATTATTGTTTTAAAAATTTAAATAGATTTAAATTTAAATTTAAATTTTAAAATGTCATAAATTAGTTAATAACAAACTGAAATATAACTATTTTGTAAAACAGAAAAGTAATAATACACGTGTGATCTGTTCCACAAAAAAAGTTCTAATTATTATTATTTTTTTATTATCAATTTACAATATTTCAAATTTTGAATTATTGTAGCTTAATTTTAATTAATAAAATATTTAATATTAAAAATTATTTAAGAAATAGAATAAAATTTTATTTTAGAAAATTATTCATATTATAATTTGAGTTGTAGGATACCATAAATTAACTAATAATAAAACTCAAACTTAACTCTTTCTGCAGAATAGATGAGTAATTTTTTTTAACATTTATGGTCTATTTCACAGAAGAGTCTTATCCTTCTTATTATTTATTTTTTTCATAGTCAATGCATAAAATTTTAAAGTTTAAATTATTTCACAATTCTTTCACTAGAAAACTCCTCATGTGAAGGAATTAATTCATTCACTACATTCATAATTTCTTGTAGCGAGTACATGAAATTAAAAATAAACTAAAAAAGGAAAATTGGAAAAAACTAGTAGACCGATGCGTAAATAACTTTTAAGAGTTTAATATACTATTTGTGCGTACCACATTTTATATTAATAATATAGTATAACAAATTATTCTACTATTATATCATAATTATCCATAAACTAAAATATTGAAATATAAGTAAGCTATATTAAGCGGGAGCAAGTTGAATTAATATTTTTAACATAAAAGGCATAATTATTATAATATAGCTAACTGAAATATACAATTGTAATACTTAATTTGGATTAACTGATAAATACATAAGTTTATTTTATTAATAATATTATTATTAATATTTTATATATGATGTTTATAAAAAAATTGAATTTCACAAATTAACTTATTATTGCTATTAGAATGATTACAACATTTGTTTTAAAAAAATAAAATAAATACAAGCCACATCCAATTGTCTACTATAATTAATATTATATTATTTGATGAACCTCTTTCAAATATGAATCTATCTGATTTATAAGAAGTATTTATCTTCCAACCCCAACACAATATGATCATGGTGTAACATAAGATTTTAATAATAAACAATGAAATAATAAAATTAAACTAAATCATACACAATTAGTAAGTTAAGTTGTGAAATTATTCACTATTAAAAAAAATTAATAATTAATGTTAGAGAACAAAAATTCTTTTATAAACCTATAAATTTTAAGTTAACTTATTAGCCTACAATAATTTTAATCTATAGTTATGTAATTATTTAGTCATACAATAAATTTTAACTTAAAAAATATGTTTAGAATTTTACTTTACTCAACTTTAGACTCTAAATAACTAAATATAAAAAATATAGATAAAATATTACGATTACATAATAATTAATATAGGAGACATTTAGTTAATTAATGCTATAAATAATTATTACTTATATATTGTGCTTAAACTTTAGTTAATTTTTAAAACTAAAAATCATAATAGTAAGCTATTATTTTACAATAATTTTATTCCTAAATAAATATATATTAAAAAAAAATATTATGTGAAAATAATAATTAAAATTTATTATTTTCAGTATTGTACATATTTTTAAATATATAATGTATCCCTATTCAGTTGTACAATACTGAGCAATCAAGCTGAACTAGTTCTACATTTATGAATACTGGTATCTCTATTCAGTTGTACAATACTGGTAGATGCGTTCGTGAATGTACCCCTATTCAGTTGTACAATACTGGTAGATGCATTCGTGAATGTACCCCTACATATAACTATACTGCTGTTTGATAGTAAATTTTATTGATCTAGGCTCCTAACTATTAGTTTGAATAGCCCAGAACACAAATCATTATATATTAAGAGGGTAAATTCTTGATCTAGTCTTATATTTCAGCATTTTCTGACCCTTGCTCTTATGCAGACCGCATATGAGAACTTTCGATATAAATATGACGAGGGAGAACCCATATAACAAGGGGATGCTACAAAACATTAAAGAAGTTTTTCTATCTAAGATCTCGGCTTCACTGAATGATTTTCGAGGATTTGTTCATGAAGATAAGCATATGATGATGGAACCCACAACTTCAAATCTCGTGAGAAGTTTGACTGGCTCGAAGGAAAAAATCGACATTGAAATGGGAAGTAAGTTTGCAGAAGAGAATGGCTTTTCACTTCCTGAAATTTTACAGAACTTGGATTATGATGACATAGAGGACAATATGAAAAGGAATGAGGGGAATGAGAAAGTTGGTTCTGACCCTTATTACCTTCCTGGAGAAAAGGACTGTATGCAAAGTTCTGTAATTGGAGATGGGATTAATGAAGTGGAGAAATCTGACGACTTAAGTAGCTCTTTCCAAACTACCATATCAGTTCATCATGTATAGGGGGTATTTCACCATCTTTTCCTTTTATATATGTATGGTATTCCCTTTTTCTTGGTTTTTGCTTCATTCTTGTGTTGTGTTGTGTTGAATTTTAGGATTTTGCAAATTCATAACTTAATAGTTAGAGGTGTTTCATAAAACTTAATGAAATAGTTTTAAATGTTTAAGTAAATCTGAATTTAGCAGAATTCTGAATACTGAATGAAAAAAGTTGTTTGATAATTGACATGTCTGAAAATTTTTGAATAACTTTTTATTATTTTACCCATCTGAAAAAATTTAAAATAGTTGTAAATTTATTTAATAATACTTAATATACTGTAAAAAAAAATTAAATATAAAATACTTTATTCATCAGTTATTCAGCCAAAAAAATTACACTTGGCCATTTAGTCCAAAAATCTGACCGATTCAGCTATTTTTATTCAAAACAAATGTACTGAATGACTGATCGATTCAGTCATTCAACTCTAAACAAACATCCCAATTATATATTAAAACTAAATACCTTTGTATTGATTTTGAGTTTTAGGATTTTACAAATCGACTCGAAAAATCAAAATGTATCTCAAAGGAGTTGAGGGAATATTAATGTTTTGTTATCCATAATTTTAATGGTTTGTGTACAAGACTATTTTGGATCTCTTATTTCCATGATGGCAGAGGTTGGTGTCTACGAAGACTAAATTATATATTCTTTTGATGCAGAGGTTCACTGCAAGTAAAGAAAAAAAAACACAAGAAAGATGAGGATTTGAGTGGTTGGGGTCTTTCAAGTTCAAGACTCGAGCTCACTGCAAGTTGTACTGTACTGTACTGTCAGGTCAGGTCAGGTCAGGACAGGAATAGTCATGCAGGCCAGGAACTTTCACAAAAATGAAGTGGCAGTCCAGTCCTGTCCTGTGAGAACTAATGATTGATAGGTAGTTTCATTGTATTCTTTTAGTTTCAACCCTTTCCTTTTCTCCTCTCATTTAATGTTTATTTTTTTCCTTTGGTATGTAGTTTAATTTGTAAGGAATTGTAAAATACGTGCTTGGTAGTTTTGTGTATTTTCAACTCTCTCGTGAGATTTATTTACTGTAAAATTATTTTTATAGTAATGAATTTAAGCATGCATCAAAATTAGCATTTTTGGATCGACTTTTATATATATATATATATATATATATATATATATATACAATGTTCGAAAAAACTAAAATCGGTACACGACGTTTTTCTCTGGACTATGATAAGGCGTAAGCCTCGAGGCGGAAGCCTTGATTTAAAGACCTAAAAGTTCCCAAAAAATTATGAAAAAATACTAATAAAACCATAAAATAATTCATCATTACAATTAAGGTCATAGAAGACATAAATAACCAACGTCACAGTAATGTATCATTACAAAACATCAAAACAACATAATATTATCAAGTACTTATATAGTGATCATTCATCACTATGTAAGTATTGTATCATTTGTATCTAGCGGCTTGAATAATGGATCAAATCCTAAATCATCATCCCCAGCACCATCATCATCATCACTATCATCACTAAGAGGATCATCCATGGAATCATCATCGTATCTAATAGCTCTGTCATCCTCTTCATTGTCAGTGCTAAGATCCTCAAACTCAGGTTCTTCATCAACCAATTGCAATCCCTTCCCTTTATCTATAAATAAACAAGTTAATATATATTTAATCCAAATGAAACTTAAGTAATGACACTAACCTTTTGACATAGTTTTTTACGGCAAAGTGTTTCTCTTTCTCTTTTGACTTCCTTGTTTACTACTTGTTCCCCGAGTCTCTTACCCTCCAAGTGTAATCTTCCTCACATTAGTCTCTTCTCCCCCAACTGTCTTCTCATTCCCATGAGTCCTTTCACCCTCCTCCATATCATCATTCCCAGAAGTCAGTCCCGAGATATTTTCATCATTTCCCCCACAATCCACTCATTATCAGATGGCACATTTTTAACAACCAATGGATCTTCTTATTCCGTTAGTGCCTTTTTCTTGATATGCCGATCTTTTAATTTTTTATTGTACATAATGTAAGCCAATGAGTTAAGCCTGGATGCGGACAGTCGATTCCTTCTCTTTGTATGTATCTATATTACAAGTAATTTAGTATTAGTGACAATGTCAAATCTCATAAAATCTTAATAAATGATTTATATCTAATAAATACCTGACTGAAAGTACTCCAATTACGCTCACACCCCGAAGATGAGCAAGTTAAACCCAGAATCTTCACTGCAAAGTTTCTTAATTTCGGAACTTCATCTCCATATGCGATCCACCAATTAGCTAGATCAATATTAAAACATATATCAATCTAACCGGTACACGTTTAATCAAAATGAAAGCATAACCAGACATTAATCAACGGTACTTACCGGGAGCACGTTTCTTACACGTGTTTTTGGCATTTGTGTAGCCAAATAACCCTTGCCTCAATCGGAATGCATCCATTTGCAAATCAGCTCTCTTTCCACAGCGTTAGGAATAAGCTTGTCCATACAAGAGTACAATCCGACCTTAACTTCCGCATTGGCATAGAAATTGTCTTCATATTGAAAATGAGGACTCAAATAATATGCAGCAGCATGCAAATGCCGATGCAACTGATTATCCCACTTAGCATCTATTATGCTCCATATCTCTTTATAGGCCCCCTCCTCATTATCCAGATTTTTTGCAATCTCTTCTTTTGCATTGTCCAATGTCCATGGCACTATATAAAAATCTCATTCCCAGCACCTCTGAATCTGCCATCCTCAATACACCTACTAGAGGTTTTGTGGTCTTAATTGCATATCCCACGCTACCCCAAAAATCCTTATCACTCGGTATGATTTTTCTCGCCTCCTTACCTTCAGGTTTTTTTGCCCAAGCACAATTTGCCCACTCCCTAGATGTAAACATAGCCTCCAAAGGCTGTCTCAAACTATGCATACTCTGCAAAGTTAAATAAGCAGTGGCAAATCTAGTCGCGGCTGGCCGAACAAGGTCTTTATTAGTATTTGCCCTCATCAATGCCAAGACCCATCCATGATTATATATGAAGTTACTTACCTACATAATGATATTCATCAAAAAATAATAATAATTCAAGCATTCATTGAATAAAAAAATTATAACCAAATAATAATAATAGTAATTACCTTCTTTGCCTTTGTCAAAGCATTTTTATGTTGAGGCAACTCTCCAAGCATCTCAAGCATCAAATCAATGCAATGCGCGGCACACGGTGACCACCACATACACGGCCTCTTCTCCATTAACATCCTCCCCGTCGCCTTATAATTAGATGCATTGTCAATGACTACTTGAATGACAAGGTTTTCTCCCACTTCCTCAACAACCTCATCAAGTAGTTTAAACATCAAAGTAGCATCTTTAATTGCATCAGATGCATCAAAAGATTTCAAAAATACAGTTTCATGGAGGTTGTTTACAAAAAAATTTATTAGTTATCTTCCCCTAATATCTTTCCAACCATCCGACAAGATTGACACCCCCGTATGTGCCCGTCTTCTTTACCTCCTCAACAAAGGCTTTTGTAGTCTTCTCTTCCTCCTTCAATATCCAAGAGCTAAGCTCGTATAGGGTAGGGGTTTCAAAGCACAACCATAGTTCCCAACAGACCGACACATATTTATAAATGAAGGACTATCTGCAACATTGAAGGGAATCCCGTTTTCAAAGAAGAATCTATCTATATCAAGACAGACTGCATTACGAGCCTTCTTTGAAAATACGGTACGCCTTGTAGTAGCATCATCATCATCAGCATCAACATCCACAACAAATCTGTCCATGGGTCCCCGAACTCCCCTGTCGGAGGCACTACCCACATTTGAACCTCCCATTCCCAAGGATGGATGACCACCATAATAAGACCCATTTTGTATTTTTTCAGCTTCATATCTGTCTTTCCTCCTTGGAGTTCATATTTTTCTTCATATATGAAGCAAACTCTTCCTTCACTTCGCTTGGTACTTTTTTGCAAGCCTCGACGTTACTATGATTACTCACAAGATGATGTTTCAACCTTGTAATCCCTCTTTTGCAAATTTTCTTACAAAAATTGCATTCCACATATAAATGAGCTTTATTAACTCCAAGGGCTGCGGTGCCATATTTCCATGCAGGATCTTTCTTACCCATAATCTTAATTCACAGTAAGTGTGTAATAAAAAAACCAAATATAAGAATACAATATATGTTAAATATATGTTAATCACAACATATATAATATATATGTTAAAAAACCTTAACAGAAATTAAATAAACCTTGACAGAAATTAAAATTACATTAACATAAATTAACAAAACCTTATTATCTCACAAGAATTTAAGCCTGGAAACCTGGAACCCACGAGGACGAGCCGACGACCCAAGACCAGACGAAGAAGCCGACCCAGACCAGACGAAGAAGGCGACCCAAGACCAGACAAAGAAGACGACCAGACCAGACAAAGGGAGGAGAGGCGGACGCGAAAGAGGCTGACGCAATTTTAGGTTAGCCAATTTATGAAACGAGTTCGTTTTAGGTTTTTTTAAAGCCAAACCAAGGCTCTCGTCTCGAGGCGCAACGCCTTGAGGCGGACGCCTCGGTCGAAGAAGGCGTAAGTTCGTCGAAGCCCAAAATCGCGTACGCCTCAAGCACTATTTCGAACATTGTATATATATATATATATAGTTCTATTATTGTTTATTTAAATTTAGTTTTTCTTTTTATATATATATATATAAAAAAATCAAACTTTAAATTGAAAACAACCGAAAACTTTAACAAAAGTATATATTAACGGTTGAAATTTTAGAAATTCTCTCTTATTAGTTAATTTTAATTATTAATATTTTAAAAAGAAAAAATTGCGCGCCTGTGAGAGTGTGCCCCCATCAAGCAAACTAGGGAGCATTTAGTAATCCTAATTAGCGAGCCACCGACGTAAGAAAAGAGAGGGTGTTGTCCTAATTCATTAATCCAGATCAACTAAGTAGAAGTAAAACTAGGGTTAGGGTAGGAGTACGAAACTAGGGTTAGGGTAGGAGTACGATATATTTAATTTGGATCGACAACAGCTACACCTCCTGGCTCCTATATATATACAAGTAATTAAGTAGGTAGTTGCTTTTGATTATGATCATCATTTTATGAATATCAATCTACAGCCTGACATTTTTTTTGATGGACTTAATGAAGATGATGATGATGATGATTATGTCGGGGCTATTCATCATGTAATTTGCTCAAAGGAAATTAAAGGACAAAGTAAGCCATTTACTATAAAGCATGGCAGAGGCAATGAGTTGAGGACGGCTATTCGACTTCTCAAACCAACCGCTAATCAGTTGGCCGTTGCATACCAATTACTTGACAAGAAGAAGAACAAGGATAATATTGCTACTACTACTACGTCTAGTAATATTTTTGACGATCAGCCCTGCAAGAAAGTATTGACGATTAATAAGAAGGATATTAGTATTGGTATTAATCTTGATCATCAGCCCAAGAAGAATCTGGTTCTTGTTGCCACCCAAGTGATGAAGAAGAAGACTCCTCCAAATTATTATATCCACAAAGACGACTGACCAAAGATAGACATTAATGAAGATGGTCATGCAGAAAGAGGAGGTTGCCATCAAGAAGAGCAGTGCTGCTGCTACTAGTAATGGTATTAGAGCGCAAGAAAGAAACCGTTGCAGTCAATAATCTAAATAATAATAATATTGGACCAAAAGATGATCAAAAGGTGTTAACCAAGGGACGAATCCTCCATGCAACTCAAATTCGAGTCCGCCAAGAGGAAACTTCACGACTCTTATCAACGAATCAACAACGCCAAGAAACAGAGGACCATTCAAGTCATTGAGTTTCAAAAGCCACCCCTGCCAAAACCCAAAGTCAAGAGTTCTTATCGCACCAAGTACCCTCACAACAAGTTTCATCAACCAGCTATCGTTTCCTAAGCACTAGCCTACCAGTACAGTACTTAAATAGTATATATTTAATTTTGTTATATATATGCACTTGTATTATTCAATTGTACTGCTTAAAATAATCTTGATTAGTTAATCAAGTATCCTGATCAGTTACATTAATAATTTATCTATTCTCACCCTGTTTACCAGTCTGAAAAAGGGATTTGCAAGCATAAAGAACATGCATGTGTTGAAGATGTATTTTCCATTTAGAGGTTCAAACCACTAGGACCAAGTAAACTCCTATCCAACAATACATACCCAAATAATAATGCTCATCCATTAAGATGACAAGAAAAGTATCCAAGTTCTACAGTTATAGTATTCTTCCCCCCAAAATATGCATCTTTATACACATGATAAACAAATGGGAAAACTGATAAAGCACGTTAATTGAATTAAACATATGGCAAAATTAGTTCTTCATAACAGAAACCCAGTAAATAACAAGAAAAATTTAAAGGGAACAAAATTATGTTGATAGTAGCAAAAAACATACGAGGTAATTGTTGAAGGCCGATAAAGTTTGCGACTATAACAATTTAGAGCATCTATTCTGTCAACAAGTGGCTTGACATAGCCTACAGGAATCATAAGTCAATAAAAGTAAGAATGATGCAGTACCACAGATACTTGAGATAAATGTAAAGTAACAAGTAAGTGCAAACCTTCAAGTCCTGTAGTAAATAGCACAAGATCTGCAAATTCAGTAAGTTGTTTCAAAATTCATGCAATCTAGGGCGTTCAAACACCATAACATAATTGACCTTAGCTTTGCCTTCGATTTCCTTTAAATCCAACAAGAGTGCATCAAGAGAGGTTCATTCATAACAAATGGCAAAAAATAAAGCAATGTAAAAAATTAATATGTAAGACACCTTGTGAGAAAATATACATTCCAGCTCAAACCACTTCAACCACAGCTTCTGTGGCTTGATCACGAAGAACAGTAGGCAAACTAGATGTTTCATAAGCACAAACTGAAGTTTCGTCCAAGACAAGAACCATCTGCATAAACAAGTCAAACTCAGAGTAAGAATCAATGCAGCAATGCAAAAGGTACCATACACCGAGGAGCACTTCGCAATAATTATGGACAAAGAAGTTTTACAAGTTCTTAAAACATGCCTAGTGCAAAGTAATGAAGTTCAACTATTTAGTGCCAAATCATTGTTTGAGAGCTGTATATTAAGTTCTCACTCAAAATGCAGGTTATGAGTGGCATTGTTTGAGAGCTGTATCACCTCATGGAATGGCAACTTCAATATCAAGCAACACTGCATTTGATTTTAATTCAATAACTATTTTGTGACATTTGTTATGAAAGAACCTCTCTTGTTGGATTTAAAGGAAATCGAAGGCAAAGCTAAGGTCAACTATGTTATGGTGTTTGACGCCCCGGATTGCATGAATTTTGAAATAACTTAGTGAATTTGCATATCTTGTGCTATTTATTGTAGGACTTAAAGGTTTGCACTTGCTTGTTACTTTTATTTCAAGTATTTGTGGTACTACATCATTCTTACTTTTATTGACTTGTGATTCCTGTAGGCTATGCCAGGCCACTTGTTGACATAATAGACGCTATAAATTGTTTTAGTCGCAAACTTTATCGGCCTTCAACTATTAGCTTGTGCGTTTTTGCTACTATCAACATAATTTTGTTCCAGGGCTCTTTAAATTTTTCTTGTCATTTACTGTGTTCCTGCTATGAAGAACTAATTTTGCCATATGTTCAATTCAATTAACAAGTGTTTTATCAATTTCCCCATTTGTTTATCATGTGTATAAAGATGCATATTTTGGGGGGAAGAATACTATAAATGTAGAACTTGGATACTTATCTTGTCATCTTAATGGATGAACATTATTGTTTGGTATGTATTGTTGGATAGAAGTTTACTAGGGTAAACCAGGACTGCTAGTCTGAGTGGTTTCAACCTCTAAATGGAAAATACATCTTCAACACATACATGTTCTTTATGCTTGCAAATCCCTTTTTAAGACTAGTAAACAGGGTGAGAATAGATAAATTATTCATGTAACTGATCAGGATACTTGATTAACTAATCAAGATTATTTTAAACAGTATAATTGAATAATACAAGTGCATATATGTAACAAAATTAAATATATACTATTTAAGTACTGGTAGGCTAGTGCTTAAGAATGGCAGCTGGCTGATGAAATTTGTTGTTAAGGTACTTGGTGCGATAAGAACTAACTTTAGGTTTTGGCAGGGGCAGGGGCGGCTTTTGAAACTCAATGACTTGAATGGACCTCTGTTTCTTGGCGTTGTTGATTCGTTGATAAGAGTCGTGGAGTTTCCTCTTGGCGGACTCGAATTTGAGTTGCATGGAGGATTCGTCTGTTGATAACACCTTTTGATCATCTTTTGGTCCAATATTATTATTATTTAGATTCCTGGCCGCAACGGTTTCTTTCTTGGGCTCCAATATCATTACCATTGTCCTTGGTTTGTCAACATGACTAGTAGCAGCAGTATTGCTCTTCTTGATGGCAGCCTCCTCTTTCTGCATGGTCATCTTCATTAATATCTTTGGTCTGTCGTCTTTGTGGATAAAATTTGGAGGAGTTGTCTTCTTCATCACTTTGGTGGGAACAAGAACCATCTTCTTCTTGGGTTGATGATCAAGATTAATATCAATATTAGTATCCTTATTCATCGTCAGTACTTTCTTGCAGGGCTGATCGTCAAGAATATTACTAGACGTAGTAGTAGTAGCAATATTATCCTTGTTCTTCTTCTTGTCAAGTAATTGGTATGCAGCGACCAACTGATTAACGGTTGGTTTGAAAACTCGAATAGTCGTCCTCAACTCTTTGCCTCTGCCATGCTTTATAGTACATGGCTTACTTCGTCCTTTAATTTCCTTGGAACAAATTACATGATGATCAATAGCACCGACATCATCATCATCATCATCATCATCATCATCATCATCATCAAGTCTATCAAAAAAAATGTGAGGCTGTAGATTGATATTCATAAAATGATGATCATAATCAAAAGCAGCAGCGTAGTCCTCCCATGGAGGACATGGGAGTCCAAAGTCTTCAACATCACCATTGTCGTACACAATATTATGCTAGCTACGTACTTAATTACTTATATATATAGGAGCCAGGACGTACTTAATTACTTATATATAGGAGCCAGGAGGTGCAGCGGTTGTTGATCCAAATTAAATATATCCTACTCGTAGTAATGAATTTAAGCATGCACCAAAATTATTGTGGTAGACTTGAGGAATTATATGCTTAGAGCATTTTTGGATCAACTTTATATATATATATATATATATATATATAGTTCTATTATTGTTTATTTAGATTTAGTTTTTCTTTTCATATATATATAAAAAAAATCAAACTTAAAATTGAAAACAACCGAAAACTTTAACAAAGGCATATATTAACGGTTGAAATTTTGGAAATTTTCTCTTATTAGTTATTTTTAATTATTAATATTTTTAAAAAAAAAATGTGCGCCTGTGAGTGTGTGCCCAGCAAGCAAACTAGGGAGTATTTAGTAATCCTAATTAGCGAGCCACCGACGTAAGAAAAGAGACGGTGTTGTCCTAATTCATTAATCCGGATCAACTAAGTAGAAGTAGAACTAGGATTAGGGTAGGAGTACGATTTATTTAATTTGGATCGACAACAACTACACCTCCTGGCTTCTATATATATATATATAAGTAATTAAGTACGTAGCTAGCATAATATGGAGTACAACAATGGTGATGTTGAAGACTTTGGACTCCCATGTCCTCCATGGGAGGACTACGTTGCTACTTTTGATTATAATAATCATTTTATCAATATCAATCTACAGGTTGACACTTTTTCCGACGGACTTAATGAAGATGATGATGTCAGTGTTATTGATCATCATGTAATTTGTTCCAAGGAAATTAAAGGACGAATTAAGTCATGTACTATAAAGAATGGCAGAGGCAAATAGTTGAGGACGACTATTCGAGTTCTCAAACCAACCACTAATCAGTTGGCCGCTGCATACCAATTACTTGACAAGAAGAAGAACAAGAATAATATTGCTACAACTACGTCTAGTAATATTCTTGACGATCAGCCCTGCAAGAAAGCACTGACGATGAATAAGAAGGATACTAGTACTGGTATTAATCTTGATATTAATCTTGATCATCAGCCCAAGAAGAATCTGGTTCTTGTTGCAACCAAAGTAATGAAGAAGAAGACTCCAAATTATTATATCCACAAAGACGACAGACCAAAGATATTAATGAAGATGGTCATGCATAAAGAGGAGACTGCCATCAAGAAGAGTAGTACTGCTACTACTAGTCATGTTGACAAACCAAAGACAATGGTAATGGTATTGGAGCGCAAGAAAGAAACCGTTGCAGTCAAGAATCTAAATAATAATAATATTAGATCAAAAGATGATCAAAAAGTGTGTTACCAAGGGACGAATCCTCCATGCAACTCAAATTTGAGTCCGCCAAGAGGAAACTCCACGACTCTTATCAACAAATCAACAACGCCAAGAAACAGAGAATCATTCAAGTCATTGAATTTCAAAAGCCGCCCCTGCCACTGCCACTGCCAAAGCCTAAAGTTAGGAACTCTTATCGCACCAAGTACTCACACAACAAGTTTCATCAACCTGCTGCCGTTCTTAAGCACTAGCCTACCTGTACAATACTTAAATAGTATATATTTAATTTTGTTACATATATGCACTTGTATTATTCAATTGTACTGTTTAAAATAATCTTGATTAGTTAATCAAGTATCCTGATCAGTTACATTAATAATTTATCTATTCTCACCCTGTTTACCAGCCTGAAAAAGGGATTTGCAAGCATAAATAACATGTATGTGTTGAATATGTATTTTCCATTTAGAGGTGTTGAAACCACTCAAATTAGCAGTTCTGGTTTACCCAAGTAAACTCCTATCCAACAATACATACCAAACAATAATGTTCATCCATTAAGATGACAAGATAAGTATCCAAGTTCTACAGTTATAGTATTCTTCCCCCCAAAATATGCATCTTTGAACACATGATAAACAAATGGGAATACTGATAAAGCACTTGTTAATTGAATTGAACATATGGCAAAATTAGTTCTTCATAACAGGAACCCAATAAATAACAAGAAAAATTTAAAGGGCCCTGAAACAAAATTATGTTGATAGTAGCAAAAACGTACGAGCTAATTGTTGAAGACCGATAAAGTTTGCGACTAAAACAATTTATAGCGTCTATTCTGTCAACAAGTGGCCTGGCATAGCCTACAGGAATCATAAGTCAATAAAAGTAAGAATGATGCAGTACCACAAATACTTGAGATAAATGTAAAGTAACAAGCAAGTGTAAACCTTCAAATCCTGCAGTAAATAGCACAAGATCTGCAAATTCACTAAGTTGTTTCAAAATTCATGCAATCCAGGGCGTTCAAACACCATAACATAGTTGACCTTAGCTTTGCCTTCGATTTCCTTTAAATCCAACAAGAGTGCATCAAGAGAGGTTCTTTCATAACAAATGGCAGAAAATAAAGCAATGTAAAAAATTAATATGTAAGACACCTTGTAAGAAGATATACATTCCAGCTCAAACCACTTCAACCCCAGCTTCTGTGGCTTGATCACGAAGAACAGTAGGCAAACTAAATGTTTCATAAGCACAAACTAAAGTTTCGTCCAAGTCAAGAACCACCTGCATAAACAAGTCAAACTCAGAGTAAGAATCAACGTAGCAATCCAGAAGGTACCATACACCGAGGAGCACTTCGCAATAATTATGGACAGAGAAGTTTTACAAGTTCTTAAAACATGCCTAGCGCAAAGTAATGAAGTTCAACTATTTTGTGCCAAATCATTGTTTGAGAGCTGTATATTAAGTTCTCACTCAAAATGCAGGTTATGAGTGGCATTGTTTGAGAGCTGTATCACCTCATGGAATGGCAACTTCAATATCAAGCAACACTGCATGTGATTTTAATTGAATTGCTAATATTTATTTTTACTTTGTGCTCGGAAGCAACACAAAATTTGTACAAGATTCTGAGCTGCCAATCTCATCAGTTTTTACATTTTTTATACTTGGGGAGATATCAAATAACACAGAGATGGGTGTCTAAAAAATATGCAAGTGAAACAATTTTAGGCCCTACAATGGAAGATAGAGGTTTATTTCTAATCAATGTGGGAAAATTAGCTATCAATAATACGACTAATGGCAGCCAGAGCTGTACCCTGAGAGGTCTTCAACTCGTGAGATGCAAGAAATTTCTAGTGCAAACCTACATACAGGCATGGAAAAAATTGTGCTGATTATCTTGCCTGTCTGCAAAGTATCAGGAAATAGAATTGATTGTACATGAAGCTTCACCCGTGAGTTGAGAATCTTTTGATGGCTGTTGTTGTAGACCTTAAGCCAGGATGATTCTGAGAACTAAAAATGAAAGGAGATGATATTGTTTTTAGTCTCATAGAGACAAATGCTCATTTTGTTTGTTATTCTCTTGTATTTTGGTTTTCTTAAAAGTTCTGTCCTGTTGTTCATGATGGTGTTAATGAGTAACATTTAGGACTTTGTTGTATAACTGTAACGGCACGGGCGAATGAGTGGGTAAATTTACCTTGTATTAGTTGTTTTGATGTAAGAAAATTATTGCATATTACAAAATATAAAACGAAAGAGGAAGAAAAAGGACCAGACTATTGATTTGCTACATATTTGTCTTCTTTGTAACTAGTTAGATACGGAAGTGTGTGTTTGTTCGATTGCTTTCCAGGATGTGTTTATTTACCATATGTATGGAGACACCTATTAATTGTCGGCAAAAAAACCATTACTCAAGTTTTGTGAAATTAACATGAACAGTTCCATGTGTATTGCTTTCATGTTTACATTGTATACTTCCCTAGGAAACTTGAGCAAATGCCATCCACATTCAATTGCAACCTGATTTGCATACCTTGTTCCAATTGAACTACATGAGAAAAACTGTTTCATAGATTATATCATTCCTTTCCCTACTTTGTACGCCTCTATTTCACCTTAAAGATACACACAAAGTGACACAAAGTAAAACACAATACCGGCCAAAACTGAAAAGGTAAGACTATTTTCGCCAGACTTTACATTTTCATTCACACATGAACGTAAGGGTGGATGGATATCATGTAGTTAGAATGTCTGGGATACGAGGGGTATGAGCTCCGAGTACTTTACCTCCAACGTCCGGAAAAGTCCCATGTCCAGGTAATGGACCCACCTTTCATTAACATCAACAATTAGTTCTTAGTACAGGGACATTTTACAAAACATAATTTTTTAAAAGTATAACATTTTGAGTGAGAACTTAATATATGGTGAATGATTAAAACATTTTAAATTTATGTATTTTGTTCTTAGTACAGACTACCAGTGGTACATTTTATCAAACACTTCATGTGCATTAAACACAAACACTTCATTTCAAAATACTCAAAACCATAAACATGAATTGACCTCTATAAACATGAAATCCCCCACAAAATGATGATTATTATGATATAAGAAAACTAAAAAAGTTAATTGCAATCTATTAGATATTCTCAATTGAGGTTTTCGTCTTAGTCTAATTAATTCCGTAATTCATGAGCCACATATTCTTATTTCAGTACAATTCATGCCTATTTTAAAATTGCCCATAGACATGTTCAAACCCTAGACTTAATTCGTGGAATGAAGAACAAAAAATAAAAAAAATTCACGTACCAGTAGTTAGTAGAGCGGAGGCGGAGTCAGAGACGCGGAGAGACCGGAGGAAGAGACGCGGTTTGGAGTTCTGGGTTAGGGCAGCTGAAACGCGATTTGGTTTGCCTCTATACTGGTTTTCACGTACAACTCCTCCTTTACCACACCAATCAAGTACACAACGACTCTGTTTCAAAAAAGAGCTTGATTTTAACTTATAAAAATAAAAACTCTGTTAGAAATAAATTAATTGAAGCCTAAATGTTGGGAAGTAACCACCAAAAATAAATGGTGGAAACTTAAGCCTTTAATTGCTTTAATGCAACTTAAGCTATTGAAATGTAAATGGTAGTTGGTGTTATATATATATATATATATATATATATATATATATATATATATATATATATATAGTCCGGATCTTAAACTCACCCCTTATCAAACTCAGCCGAGCTCACCCCCTTTTAGCGACAGACCCGATGACGGTTTGGTCATAAAATCGTCGTCTATACTTTTAGCGACGAACAACATATAGCGTCGCTAAAAGTATAGACGACGGTTGTATGACCGAACCGTCGCCGAGTCCGTCGCTAAAGGGGGGTGAGCTCGAGTGAGTTGAATAAGGGGTGAGCTTAAGATCCGGACCGTATATATATATATATATATATATATATATATATATATATATATATATATATTGTATAGAGAGAGCCGCACAGATAAGTAGGAATCTGAAGAGACACCACATCCAAGCAATTAATTTGATATCAAAAGAATTATGGATGACCATTTGAGTGAAAGATATTATTAATATATATATATTGTTCTCTTCTTAATTTATCTATCATTTATAACACGTTATCAGCACGAGGTTCTACAGAATTTTGAAAAGGAAATTATCTCAACTCACTATGCATGGGTTCAACTGGTAAAATCAATTCTAAGATGACTATGGAAGATTTTTGTCTAGCAGACAGTGCAATAACTCATACGATACTTAAAGATAAAAAATATTTTCAAATTTTAAAATTATGCAAAACCAATGTCAATACCATATCAGGTGCATCGAACTTGATTGAAGGTTCTGAAAGAACGATTATAATGTTGCCAAAGGGCATACAACTTTGTATTGATGATGCTTTGTATTCTTCTAAATCAAGAAGAAATTTACTCAGCTTTAAGGATATACGTTATAATGGTTATCATATTGAAACCAATAACGAAGGCAGTGAAGAATTTCTTTATATTACTTCAATAGTATCGGGCCAGAAGCTCATACTAGAAAGATTGCCTATTTTCTCTTCTGGTTTATATTATACTACAGTGAGAACAATTGAAACAAATGTTGCAATACACCAGAAGTGTTCTAACCCAAAGGTTTTTATGCTTTGGCATGATCGTCTTGGTCATCCAGGATCTATAATGATGCGTCGAATTATTTATAACTCCCACGGACATCCCTTAAAGAACCAGAAGATTCTTTTAACTTCTGATTATTCATGTAGTGCGTGTTCTCAAGGTAAATTAATTATCAAACCATCACATTCAAAGATTGTTGTTGAGTGTCCATCTTTCTTATAAAGAATTAAGGGTGATATATGTGGACCAATGGACCCACCTTGTGGTACATTCAAGTATTTTATGGTTTTGATTGATGCATCAACCAGATGGTCACATGTATGCTTACTTTCTACTAGAAATGTTGCATTTGCTTGACTTCTTGCTCAAATAATTAGGTTGAGAGCACAATTTCCTGATTATCCAATTAGGAAAATTCATTTAGATAATGTTGGTGAATTCACATCTCAAGCTTTTGATGATTATTGCATGTCAATTGGAATTGATGTTGAACATCCTGTTGCTCATACACATACTCAAAATGGTTTAACTGAATCTCTTATCAAGAGACTTCAAATTATAGCTCGACCTTTGCTTATGAAATCAAAATTACCAGTTTCTGCTTGGGGTCATGCTATTTTACATGCTGCATCATTAGTTCGCATTAGGCAAACTGCTTATCCTAAATTCTCACCATTGTAACTTGTGCTTGGCCAACAACCAAATATTTTTCACTTACGCACATTTGGTTGTGCTGTATATGTACCTATTGCACCCCACAACGCACAAAGATGGGTCCTCAACGTAGACTTGGAATTTATACGGGTTTTGATTCCCCATCTATCATTAGATATCTTGAACCTCTAACTGGTGATGTTTTTAAGGCACGATTTGAGGATTGTCATTTTAATGAAACAATTTTCCCACAATTATGGGGAGAAAAATCGTTGCCTGAAGCACGATGTGAGATTACTTGGAATGTTTCGACGTTATCTCATCTTGATCCTCGTACAAATCAATGTGAATTGGAAGTTCAAAGGATTATTCATTTGCAAGGAATTACAAATCAATTACCGGATGTATTCATCGATAATAAGAAAATAATGAAATCTCACATTTCAGCTGCTAATACTCCAACACGGATTGAAGTCATGAATTATTGAAGTTCTGAAGTTTCGAAATAATTGATTTTTGGAAGTTTTAATTATTTTTATTAAGAAAAACGTTTTTGACATTTGAGTGGCACATGTTAATGGTGGAAATCAGCTGATGTGGTGTGCTAAGGAAATTAAGAAAATTATATTATTAATTTATTCGATTTTCTGCTTTGGTGTTCTAAGCATTTTCCTATAAATAGGGTGCTTAGGTTAGAATTGAAAATCACACCAGAAACACAAGTTTCTCTCAATTTCTCTCTCTATATCGAGCGTATTCTTGTGAGTATTTGATACTTTGAGTGTTGCTATACGGTGCAAGTTTCCTTCAGCACTATATCTAGTATTCCAGTCAGAAGTACCGTCTTTCCGAGGTAAGGGATGTTATTTCTTCTTAAATGATATTATTTTCTTCAATATCATTATGCCGAAGTATTGATCTGAATTTTTATCAAATTTGGAACTTTTCATGTCAGGGTTACTATTCATGCGTTACTATTCACGAGTTACTATTCACGAGTTACTATTCACCGAAAAATGAAATTTCCTTCTTTTCGTCCAAATATCTATTCTGGATACTAGTTTTGATTGTATCCATGTTTTGATCATTCTTGAATTTTACTTCACTATGATAAGGTATTTTTGGACATGGATAAATCGAAATACGAATCCTTAATATTTGTTATTTTGCTTCACTGGATTCGTTTTCTTTAAAATATTTTTCATCATTCTCAGTCTTAAATGATGATATAACTGAATATCTTTGGCCTGTAGTGCAAAGATGAATAATTTCTGATGAATATCTTTGGCCCGTAGTGCAAAGATGAACAGGTGTTGAGGTGAACATGACCAACTGATGGATATCTTTGGCCTGTAGTGCAAAGATGACTATTTGATTCAAGATATTTATTGATTAATGTTATAGGGATAAAATGTTGATGATGGACTTTTAAATTCATAGATAATCGTAGATTTCATTCTCTACGTAACTTCTCTATGAATTATTATTTTCCGCTGCGAATATTGAATTAAAACTTGTTGTCTATTGTATTCTATTAAATTTTTCCCTGTTGAAGACTAACGATAATTTGTTGTATATTATCTTAGTCATAATATTCTTTACTGGGCTAGTTGAGCTCACCCTTTTCCTTGTTGTTCCATTTTCTTATCAGGAGGCGAGAATGTAGCAGGTACTAGTCGGGGTATGGAATGAAGGTTCTAGGAAGTTGTTTTAGTAGTCCTCGCCATTTTTTTTGTAAAATATTGTTCCAATAATTGTAATGAGGACTTATTTGAGTGTGGATATTGTCTAGATGACAATATTTGTATTTACACTCACAATTTTTATGTTGAATTAATAAAGTTGTAGTTGTTTCTGTACCATGTTATTGACGACTCAGAATAGGTGTTGTATACCTGTTTTGGGGGCGTCACAAAGAGTGCTAGGGAGTGGATGGGGACCTTGGCGGCAGGATCAATAGGGTCATGGTACGACCTTCGAGAAAAGTTTCATGCTCGTTTCGGAAGCAATCAAAGACGAGGGAAGATCACAGCGTCCCTCATGCAGGTCCGACAAGGATCCGAGGAGACCCTAGGCCAATATGTGAAAAGATTTCGGGAGGCAGTGGGATCGGTAGCAGAGTTGAATTCCCCTCAAGCCCTGGGATTTTTTACAACCGGCTTGGACATTGGGAGATCGAAGAAGCTGGTGAAGGATTTGGTGATCAACCCTCCAACAGATCTGACCGAAGCTTACCATCGGGCAGAAGGGTTTATCGCTGTAGAAGAAGCTTTGGAAAATTTCAAACCACACCACCAACCTTATGAGAAATCGAAAGACCGGGAAAAACTGACCTACCAACGTTCGGACAACAACCAGTGGAGATCAGACCGAACGGAAAAGAAAAGCTACAACGGGGGAGGTTCAGGTAGCAACCGACCTCCACTACCCAACCGTAACGTCAGCAAGGTCTATACTCCCCTCAACGCGGATCGGTCAAAAATTCTGCAGGAGATGAAAAACCAACCATTCTACGAGCCATGCCCGAGGCGAACCAAACCCGGAAGGAGAGGTCGGGACAAGTATTGTGAATACCATCCGAGTACCGGACACTCGACCGAAGCATGCGTTAATCTGATGGATATGATCAAGAAAAATGTCCAGAATGGACAACTGATACAATATGTAGCAGGTCGGGGAAATGCAGTGGTGCCCAGAGAGGAGACCACAGATCAGATCCTGGATACTCAGACTCCACAGAACCCCCCAGCCTGAGGTGTAGTTGACGTCATTTCGGGGGGTTCCGTTGGACGGGTATCGGGAAGAAAAAGAAGTGGGCATCTGGGAGCAGTGTTATCTGTCACGGGGTCAACTCCTAGAAAGGATCGGGCATATCCGGGAACGTCTATCTCATTCACGGACGAGGATTACCCGACGGATCTCATCGAGCCCCATGATGGTGCGTTGGTAATAACGGCTCAGGTCGGGATAGTGGATATGAAGAGAATGATGATAGACAACGGGTCTTCGGTCGACATCCTATATACTCATGCCTATCAGAGGTTAGACCTACAAGGAAAGAAGATGGATTTGGGAGGAGAGGGACCCTTGTACGGATTTAGTGGAGATTCGGTGTATGTGTCGGGCACCATCGAAATGCCAGTTAAGTTCGGCACAGCACCCAATCAAGTTGAAATAATGGTCAGATTCTTTGTCATCCAAATAGACTCGGCATACAACGCGATCCTCGGAAGGCCTACTTTGGCAGCCCTGCAAGCAGTAACATCGATACCCCATTTTAAAATCAAGTTTCCAACACCGAACGGGATCGGAGAGGTAAAAGGAGACCTAGATATAGCCCGAAGGTGTTACCGAAACAGCTTGATTTCTTCAGGGGTCGGGGTCTGCAAACAGAAACAGACAATGGCCATTGAGATCGAACCATTCACCGAGGGGAGCACAGAGCCACTTGCTCTTCCGGCCGAAGAAACTGAAGATGTAGAGTTAGTGCCAGGAGAGAAAGAAAAGTTAATCAAAATCGATTCAGGGTTAGCAGAACCTTTCAGGACCAGACTGATAGAACTACTCCAAGTCTACGCCGACATCTTCGCATGGAAGCCGAGCGATATACCCGGGGTAAGTGAATCAGTGGCTCTGCACCGACTGCACGTGGACCCGGGCAAGAAACCGGTCATACAGAAGCGAAGGATTTTCGCCCCAGAAAGACAAAAAATCATCGACGAAGAGATTGCCAAACTCCTGGAGGCCGAATTTATCTTCGAGATTGATTACCCGGAGTGGTTGGCCAATGTGGTATTGGTCCAGAAGCAAAACGAGAAATGGAGGTTGTGTATCGACTTCACGGATCTGAACAGGGCGTGTCCGAAGGATTTCTACCCTTTGCCCAACATAGATCAACTGATCGATGCCACGTCGGGATATGGTATGTTGAGTTTTATGGATGCATTCTCTGGGTACCACCAGATTTCGATGAGTAAGGAAGACATCCCGAAGACAAGTTTTATCACACATCGGGCGATATACGCATACAGGAAAATGACCTTCGGGCTACTGAATGCCGGGACAACTTATCAGCGGATGATGAACTTGGTGTTCACGAAACAATTGGGGAGGAGCATGGAGGTCTACGTAGACGACATGATCGTTAAAAGCATGTCAGTCCGTGATCATCTTGAAGATCTGGAGAACTGCTTTGAGACAGTCAGAAAACGCAAGCTAAGGCTAAACTCGACCAAGTGCACGTTTGGGCTGGGATCGGGAAAATTTCTAGGATATTTGGTCAGCAAAAGGGGAATCGAAGCAAACCCAGAGAAAATCCAGGAAGTCCTGGATATGAAATCTCCAAAGTCATACAAGGATGTGCAGAGACTAACGGGTCGGATTGCGGCCCTTCAATGGTTCGTCTCTAAATCAGCTGAGAGGTGCCTTCTATTTTTTGACACCTTAAAAGGGCCCAAGAACGAGAAAAGTTTCCAGTGGACTTCAGAATGCGAGGACGCCTTCCAAGGGATCAAACAATATCTTTCTTCGGCACCTCTGCTGATGAAACCGATCCCTTCGGAACCCCTATAACTTTATCTGGCAGCGAGTTCGATGGCAGTAGGAGCAGCATTGGTTCGGGACAAAGGGAGAAATCAGTTCTCCGTATACTACGTCAGCCACGTGCTTCGGGACGCAGAACTCCGATACCCGAACCTGGAAAAATTCGCCTACGCTTTAATCATTGCAAGCAGAAAACTTAGGCATTATTTCTAGGGTCGGGTGGTGGTGGTATACACCGATCAGCCGTTGAAGAAAATTCTACATCGACCAGAGGTTTCGGGAAGACTGGCGGCATGGGCAATGGAGCTAACACAGTTTGCGCTAGAGTATCAACCCCGAACAGCAATCAAAGGACAAGCGCTAGCAGACTTCGTCGTAGAATGTTCGTTCTCAGAGCCAGAAGTGGGATCGGTGACCGAAACGCAACACATAAAGACTTCATGGACACTATATGTCGATGGCTCATCAACGTCAGACATCAGTGATGCAGGGGTCATACTGACGAGCCCCGAAGGATTCAAAGTCCAACAAGCTATTCGATTTTGGTTCAAAGTAACCAATAACGAAGCAGAATACGAGGCCATTCTAGCTGGGTTAAAGTTGGCCCGAAGCCTAGAAGTACAGAACTTGGTCATCTATAGTGACTCGAAGCTGGTCGTCAAACAAATTTCGGGAGAGTATGAGGCTCGGGGGGCAAGAATGACGAAGTACTTAGCCGAGACAAAGAATAGACTGACATACTTCAACTCGGTCAGCTGTCAGGGAGTGAATAGATCCGACAACACAGTAGCAGATGCCCTAGCCCGGCTGGCGTCAACTGAAGCTAGCTCCTTCCACGGTTCGGTGTATCTGGAGACATTGGAACAGCCAAGTGTCCCGAAAGAAGAGGTGCTATGTGTTGGTCGGCTGAACTGTTGGCTTACACCTTATATTTTTTATTTGGCTGATGGAACATTACCTTTGGGCCGGATTCTAGCAAGGAAGATCAAGCACCGAAGTTCGAATTTTGTACTGATCGACGGAGATTTGTACCGAAGGGCCTTCAGCTCTCCCTTACTTAAATGTTTAACACCGTCAGAGGCGAGCTACGCACTTCGGGAGGTACATGAAGGGATTTATGGGGATCACATAGGCGCCAAGTCATTGGCGCATAAAATTCTAAGACAGGGGTATTACTGGCCAAACATCTACACAGAGGCCAAGGAACTCGTCAAAAAGTATTCCAAGTGTCAACTAAACAGCAACATCCCACATCAACCGCCCGAAGAACTCTACTCGGTCTTATCCCCGATCCCCTTCGCAGTATGGGGAATCGACATCCTGGGGCCTCTGTCGAAGGCCAAGGGACAAGTCAGCTTTACAATAGTGGCTATCGATTACATGACAAAGTGGGTCGAAGCCAAACCACTGCAGAAGATCACCGAACAGGAATGCCTTAAATTTTTGAAAGAAGGAGTAGTTTATCGGTTCGGCATTCCGATGGCAGTAGTCTCGGATAACGGTAGACAGTTCGTGGGGTCAAAGTTTGAAAGCTTCCTGAAAGAGTTGGGAATTCAACACCGGAAGACTTCGGTTGCCCACCCTCAGTCAAACGGTCAAGTAGAAGTGACAAATCGAACCCTACTCAATGGAATAAAAAGAAGACTTGATGAGTTGAAAGGTCGATGGCCCGAAGAACTATTCAGTGTTTTGTGGGCATATCGAACAACCCCGAGGACAACCACTGAAGACTCACCTTTCCGACTGGCCTATGGAACCGATGCACTCATACCAGTAGAGATCGGTTCCCCCACCCTTCGGGTCAGCCAGTACAAAGAGCTCTACAACGATGAAGGCCTGAAAGTAAATCTGGACCTGCTAAATGAAGCTCGTGACGCCGCGGTGTTGAGGTTGGCCATTTATCAACAGAAGACAGCCCGACACTATAATCAGAAGGTGAGGCTGAGGAGGTTCGAGGTAGGAGATTTGGTACTTCGGGAGGCAGAAGCATCAACCCCCCAGAACACAGGAAAATTAATGCCTAACTAGGAGGGGCCTTATGAGATAGTAGAAGTGCCGAAGCCAGGGACTTACCGGCTTCGGGCAATGGATGGGTCGGAAGTAAAGAATACATGGCATGCTGGAAGACTTAGGAGATATTACCAGTAAATACATGCCTATTCTTTCCTTCTAATGGTGTAATTTATGCAATTTATCAATGAAATGAAAACTTCTCTCAGAGAAACGTTTGTACTTCATTTTAATCTTGCACTGCTTTACCGATCATATAAGCTTCGAGCGTAAAATGATCAGACGGTCCGAGAGAACTTAACTGATCGATAAACGCCACAAGTATAACTGATCGACAAAGCTACACGTCCGATCATATAAGCTTCGAGCGTAAAACGATCAGACAGTTCGAGAGAACTTAACTGGTTGATAAATGCCATAAGTATAACTGATCGACAAAGTTTCAAATCTGAGACAGTACGCTTTAGACAAGTTGAACTGATCGAGATAAATAACTTTAGAAAATTTTTGTCTTCATTTATATTCACAAAGTTTTACAATTCCCGATCAGATGAGCCTCGGGTACATACACTGTCGGCTTCACTGGTCAGGTGAGTTACAAGACTTAGAAAAGAAAAATTACAACTATGAAAAATAGATACTAAAAAGAACTAAGGTAAGTCATCATCAGCTTCGGCCTCCTCATCGAAAGAGTCAAGGATCGAGGCATCCAGGCCGGCATCGACAAGCTTCGCTCTCGCTTTTTCTTGATAGGCCTCCACCCCTTCAGTAAACTGGGTCATGATCTTATCGGTCAAAGCAGGCGATTCTTCGTACTCCTTGATGGCGGCTTGTTTGAGGGAGACCTGTTCGGCCATCAAGGTGTTGTTCGCCTGGATCAAAGTTCTCAGCTGAGCATGAACCCCAGTGAACTTCTCCTCGAGGGCCTCCAGATTCCCCACCAAGGCTCTATTCTCTTTGGCCATCAGCTCCTTGTCATGCACCAGCTTCTTGGCATGATCGTTGAGACCGACGAACTCTTGTTGAAGTAGGAAATTTTGTTCTTCGAGTTCAGCAATCCGGCGATTAGCCTGGGATACTTTATTCCTGGTATCAGCATGAAGATCCCGCTCCCTCTTCAGCTCCGAATCCCGACCCGATAATTCCGCTTGGAGAAGCTCCACGTCGGTTCTCAACTGGACCTCTCTCTTCGTAGATCGGGCAAGAGGAGCGATAGCTCGAGCGAGGATGGCGTTAGCCTAAATACATAGGTGAATTGATCAGACAACAAAGAAGTAAAGGAAAATATATATACAAATGAGGATAAATACCTGAGTCTGGGCTCGGAGATAGGCAACCAGAAAATCCTCTGACGAAAAGTTCTTGAATCGATCATCGTCACCCGAAAGCCTAAACTGATCCAGCAAATGGAAGGAGAATTTATCGGCTGGACTCTTCGGCCAACAGGTAGTCGGTGACCCATCGGAAGAACTCGCTTTGGACATTGGGGTGGCGACAGGGACCGGACCTCCTACCTCTTCGACCGGGGGAGGCCCCTCGGTCAGACGCGGTCTCTTCGGTTGAGGCTCAAGAGGCCGATCCTCAGTACCCTCCGACTCCTCATCCACTGTCATTATGGTATGAGGAGGAGGAGTCGGTTTTGCAGCTGGCTTCGGGGTGACCGAAGTAATGGTCTTGGGGGGGCTCGAAAAGAGGAAGAAATATTCTTTGACTTCTTTAGCAAAGCCATCTTATCGGCCCCCTTCATCTGCAAAACGCTTCTTGTGGAAACGTCTGCCTTGGTAGATTCGGGTAGAGGCCCGGTTGACGAACCAACCGACAGTTCGGTAATAGGGACAGCCTCGTCGGAAGGAGAGTCGTCAGCGGCAGAAGGGTGGATAGGCTCGGCGATGACCTGCAGTGGGGTCAGATCCACTTCAGCACCATCGGGCTTGAAGATAGTCACTACAGCATAAGACAAAAAGTCCATAAGAAAGAAACCGTAAGAAAGGAATGGAAACACAGATGAATGGGTTCGGATATGACAACTTACAGCCGTGTTCGTAGAGCCAAGATTCGTTGGATACGATCCCCAGGCTCCAACTGGTCTGCTTCAGAAGGGCATAAAACTTTTTGAAGGCAGCCGCTCGACCCTTTGGGAACTTGGTTACCTTCAAGGGCTGTTCTTCAGGACAGGCCCAGTTCGGTAAAAGGTTGAGGTCGGTTCCCCTCATGAAGAACCATTGTGAATGCCAACCTTTATTGCTCGAGGGGGTCTTCATGAAGGTGGCACGGCCAGATACACGGTTCAGATGGCGAAAGCCTGGTTCCTTCGATCGGCCGATAGAAAATAGGACAAAGAAGAAGTCCAAACCTGGGGATATGCCAGCTTCTTGACACAAAGCAATAAAGCTGACTAGCTGGATGTAGGAGTTCGGGGCCAGCTGCGAGAACCCGATCCCGACCAGACAGAGGAAGGAGGAGACAAACTCGTGGAGGGGGAACCGAACCCCATATTTCAGGGCATAGAGATGGACGGCCACCCAACCCCCTTCGGGATGCCAGAACATCCTTTCGTTCGGTTCAGCCACCCGAAGCTTGTACTCTTGGGGAATATTGAATACTGTTCGGATGTCGGATAGCTGAGAGGGGGTGATGGTGGAAATGGTGTTGATGACAGCATAGCCGGCCTCGGAAGCGTAGAGGCGGCGAATTTGAGCATCGGCGTCCTCGATAGGAATGTCAGCCGGAGCCGTGGGAACCTCCACCTGGAGAAGGTCGCCGGCGGTGAGGGTGGGAGTACCGGCCGCTGTGACTGTTGTGGGAGGAGGAAGGCTAGAATCAGCCATTCGTGGTGACTTGAAAGGAGGTAAGGTGCAAAGGCGAGAGTTTAGAAGGGGAACGGGAGGAATCGAAGAAGTTTGGTGAAATGAGTATCTCGCCGGAAATCGCCCTTGCCGAAAAAATTTGACAGAGATTTGAAATATTAAAGGCTCGAAAGAGTGACGGTGATGGATGTTGGGGGACTTATATAGCCCGTCTGGCACAGTTTCCAAAGACGACTATTTATGGCAGGTGGGGCTTAGTCTTGGAAAAACGTGTACCAGCCCGCTGACCGAGGTGAAACCGCTTGGGTTCCCGAGACGGCTCATCATTATGGCGTGACTACCCAAGTTCCTGTCCTTTCAAGTCTCATGACATAAATATCTTATAACAAGAGACTGGGGGGCAATGTTCGGGAGTGTTTTACCGACCCTCTTTTGGGCTGAAGGCTTGGGCCGGGTCAAAGGAGGTCGGGCTCATGCGTTCGGTATCATAGAGGAGGATGGGGTCGGGTACCCGAGCCCAATAGGCAGGGACCCGGTTGTGACCATGGAGGTCGGGGTCGGGCCTTCGCGTCCTTTGGGACAGGGCCCAGACCGGTGTTTTTGTCTGGCTGATAGGTTGGGCCTAAAAGTTTGAGCAGCCCACATGCAGAGTTGAAGTGATAAGGAGTTTACGTGATTAAGGGCATTAACCCTAATCATACGCTAACGAGGCAACTCCAAAGGTAGTGGTGGAAAGGGATTCCACTTGCACCTTTTAAGGAGATTATGTTGGATCCAAATATGGTAGCTAACATATTTAGGAGTCTTACTCTAATTCGGATGAGGATACCAAGGTAGTGGGAGCTCTATAAATACAAGGTCAAGGTTACAATTAAAAGGTAAGACTTACTTTGAGCACTAAACACATAACCTCCATTGTTAAACCTTGTGAACGGCCTGTACTTATTCTCACACCGGAGCTATCCCCCGGCGGCACGGCCGTCAAGCTTCTGTGTGATCTGTTATTGTGCAGGTTTTAGCGCGTGGATTTTGTGATTGGACGCGCAGACGAAACTTGGTGTTAACAGATAATATATTGTTATAAAAAAAATTAACTTCGTCTTCCAAATTTATCAACAACTTATAAAATAACAACTTCAAAGCTATTAAATTCTAAAGAAAACTTAAAGGAAACAATGTTAAACTTCTCACATTTTAGTTTTTCAAACACAAGCATATATAATTAAAGTATTATCTCTGTTCTAAAATATTATAAAATTAATTTGATTTTTTATCGTGAATTCATAAGACATTGAGACGTGATATATTGATACAAGATTAAAATTTAAACTTGTAGAATAATAAATTAATCTTTATTCATTATATTTTTTCCGTATATATTATTATATAGAGTGTAAAATTGAGTAAAAAACTAAAAGGTAAAATCCTAAACATAATTTTAAAGTGTGACTGAAAGAAATCCTATAAGAAATAGAATTGTTGATTAAGTTTTTCAAAATCATAAATAAAATTTTAGTTCTAATTAAATACTTGGATCTCAAGACTTGGAACAAAAAACCAAAATCTATCTTATTATAGATATAGAATAGTACGTCTATATATATATTTACAAACTCTAATTAGTAATGCACCGACATAAGCTTTGGCCTAAATCCTAATCCGGATCAACGTAAGACAGGACAGGATCGACTACGGCTAGGGCGCTAGCTAGGGTTAGGGTCTACTACAGCGCTACACCTAATCCTATAAATAAGTAAGTAAATTAGTAGCACTACCTATCAAGCTAGAGACCGCATAACCTAAAAATCTACGTACTAGTAATTAATAAAGAGAGACTTAGAGAGAGAAAGAGATCCAGTAATGGAGTACGACAATGGTGACTTTGGACTCCCATGTCCTCCATGGGAGGACTACGCTGCTGCTCTTGATTATGATCATCATTTTATCAATATCAATCTACAGTCCGACACTTTTTTTGATGGACTTAATGAAGATGATGATGATGTCAGTGGTATTGATCATCATGTAATTTGTTCCAAGGAAATTAAAGGACGAAGTAAGCCATGTACTATAAAGCATGGCAGAGGCAAAGAGTTGAGGACGGCTATTCGAGTTCTCAAACCAACCGCTAATCAGTTGGCCGCTGCATACCAATTACATGACAAGAAGATCAAGAACAAGGTTAATATTGCTACTACTACTACGTCTAGCAATATTCATGACGATCAGCCCTGCAAGAAAGTACCGACGATGAATAAGAAGGATACTAGTACTGGTATTAATCTTGATCATGATCAGCCCAAGAAGAAGCCGGTTCTTGTTGCCACCAATCCAAAAAGACGACAGACCAAAGATATTAATGAAGGAGGCTGCCATCAAGAAGAGCAGTACAGCTGCTACTAGTCATGTTGACAAACCAAAGACAATGGTAATGGTATTGGAGCGCAAGAAAGAAACCGTTGCGGCCAAGAATCTAAATAATAATAATATTGGTCCAAAAGATGATCAAAAGGTGTTACCAAGGGACGAATCCTCCATGCAACTCAAACAAATAATAATAATATTGGTCCAAAAGATGATCAAAAGGTGTTACCAAGGGACGAATCCTCCATGCAACTCAAATTCGAATCCGCCAAGAGAAAACTCCACGATTCTTACCAACGAATCAACAACGTCAAGAAACAGAGGTCCATTCAAGTCATTAAGTTTCAAAAGCCGCCCCTACCCCTGCCAAAGCCTAAAGTCAGGAGTTCTTATCACGCCAAGTACCCTCACAATAAGTTTTATCAGCCTGCTACCATTCTTAAGCACTAGACTAGTACCTATCAATAGTACTTAAATAGTATATATTTAATTTTGTTACATATATGCACTTGTATTATTCAATTGTACTGTTTAAAATAATCTTTGATTAGTTAATCAAGTATCATGATTAGTTGCAGCAATAATTTATCTATTCTCAGCATGTTTGCTTGCTTATTTTCATCTGGTATTGAGATTTGGTCTATTTTTCTATTTGAATTAATTAGTTCCTAACAGTTTTAAGGCTTTTTGGTCTCCCCGAGAGAAAAAGTTTGGAAGAAAAAATTATAAATAAAAAAATATCTTAAAAACCAGTCATTTTAATTAGAAATATTTATTTAATTTTGTAATTTAAAATAATCTTGTGAGATTTTCTATTTGGCTCAGATCCTTTAGAGTTTAAGATATTGATTCTCAAAAAAGTTGATAATAATTAATTTCCCCAAAACACCATGATATATGATATTATTAGAACCACTATAGAGTGCAATGGCATAATAAAATCTCAATTTGGTGGTGGCAGTTTGATGGAGTTCTACTGTTAAGTAATGTTAAGGGGGTCTTCGCATTGACTTATAAGTTCAATTCAATTTATAAGTTATTTGTCATTGTTTGAGTGTTTAGGAGTTACTTATTTTTTAATTTATAAGTTAGTTTTTTTAAGTCAAAAAAAATAAGTAACTGTGTGACTTATTTTAAAATAAGTTAGTTTGATCAAATGTAATATCTATTTTGCCCCTCTTTTTATTAATATCTTTTTTAGTAATCTTTACATTATTTTAATTTATAAGTCATTCTGAGCCGAACACCTTCATAACTTGTTTTAACTTAATTTTTGACTTATAAATTAAATTGATGCCGAATACATTTACTTAAGTCAACTTATATTTTATAAGTCATTTAAAATAAGACTTCCGAACAGGCTCTAAGTGCCCTCAAATTTCTTTATATCGTCAACATATATACTCCCATAGAGAAAAATAAATGAAAAGAAAACAGAACAATCTGCTTTATAGTAATGGAAGAGCATGTCCACAAATAAAAGAAATGGAAAGAATATTAAAAGAGTCTGCTGTAAAGAAAGTAGACAACAAACAAGTCTATTTGCCCAGATTACATTACATTACATCACCACAAATTCAGACCCAACCCATATTGAAAATCATGTGCCTCCAATGACCACCTGCCGCGTGTCAATTTCCCATTTAACTCCTGGATTTCATAGGATGAGATTAGATTCAAAAATTCAATTATAAAACCACACATCTAAGTTTCAGGACTTAATTTGCTCTCAAAAGAAGAAAACATGGCAGCAGAGATGGCTTTAGTGAAACCCATCTCCATCTCCAAAATTGGGAACCAAACAAGAACTCCATACACAAAATTCTTGAGAATTAGTATGTCAGCCACCAGCTCAAAGCCCACCAGCAGCAGCGCAAATGCATCAAAGAAGGGTAGCAAGAAAGGGATAAAGGAGTCGCTGCTGACACCAAGATTTTACACCACTGATTTTGATGAAATGGAGACCCTTTTCAACACTGATATCAACAAGAATCTGAATGAGGCCGAGTTTGGGGCCCTGCTACAGGAATTCAAGACTGATTACAATCAGACCCATTTTGTGAGGAACAAGGAGTTCAAGGAGGCGGCTGATAAAATGCAAGGCCCAATGCGCCAAATCTTTGTGGAATTCTTGGAGAGGTCTTGCACTGCTGAGTTCTCTGGTTTCCTTCTCTATAAGGAGCTTGGAAGAAGACTCAAGGTACAACTTTTATTGTTTCCAAGTTCTTTTTGTTAATAGCTATGTAAAGTAATTGAAATTTATCCCAAAAAAGTAGGAATTGGCCCAACTATTTTCTTCCTTTCAAAAGTTCCATACACGTGAATGTTTTTTGAGGATTCCTAAATTACTTGCAGAAATGACCTTATGTCCTTATTTGTGGAGGAATTCTGAATGCCTATGTTCAACTTAACTCACTGGAAATTGATTATATGCAGAAAACTAATCCTGTGGTAGCTGAGATTTTCTCTCTCATGTCTAGGGATGAAGCCAGGCATGCAGGGTATGTTGAATGTTCACATATTTTCATTTTCACCCTCACCCCACCAAGCATTCCTTGGGATTAGGGATTACTACTTATGGTTATTTGTAAAAATTTGATTATATTTTTTCAGGTTTTTGAACAAGGGTTTATCTGATTTCAACTTAGCATTGGACTTGGGATTCTTGACGAAGGCTAGAAAATACACATTTTTCAAGCCAAAGTTCATTTTCTATGCAACATATTTGTCTGAGAAAATTGGGTACTGGAGATACATTACCATTTTCCGTCATCTCAAGTCCAATCCCGAGTACCAACTCTATCCAATTTTCAAGTACTTTGAGAACTGGTGCCAGGATGAGAATCGCCATGGTGATTTCTTTTCTGCATTGATGAAGGCACAGCCCCAGTTCTTAAATGACTGGAAGGCAAAGTTGTGGTCACGCTTCTTCTGCTTATCAGTAACATTTCAATACTTCACTCTAGTTTGATTCATTCATAGTTTCTGTAGTCTCTTAAATTTTTCATTACCTGTGGAATCAATTTGATTATTGACAAATCAACTACTCCAGTATTAAACAAAACTAATATTTTTTCATTCAATTTAACTTCACTAGAATTTCAATTTTTATCTTAGATATGCAACTGCAGTAGAACCACACTAGATTAGAATACAACTGACTAGTTTTCCATTGGCCTCTGTTTTGGCAGAATCATTTTTCTCTTCTGCTCAAGCTTTGTACTAGCTTAGTGATGTACTGCTGTATGTTCTAGTTAATTGCATAACAAAGTGAGGGTCCTTCTTGTGCTTAACAATTTCTGGGGTTTCTTAGATTTCCCAAAATCTCCTACTCCATCCTATATATTTTTTCCAAGTATTCTTAAGGGGATATTTGTAGTGTCTTGAACTTAAAAATAAAACAAAAAAGAACAAGAATTTATGTTCCTCTCCTATATGTTAATTAGCAAACTATGTGATGCAGGTCTATGTGACAATGTATCTCAATGATTGCCAAAGATCAGCTTTCTATGAAGGCATTGGGCTCAACACAAAAGAATTCGACATGCATGTTATTATTGAGGTTAAACTTTTGCTCCTTTGCTACTTTACAAATTTCTATGTTCTATTACTTGAAACTAACCTTACTAAGCATCATCGTGGAATTCAGAAATCTTTTTCAGTTCTTGTATTTAAATCATTTAATAATTAATCCATTGCTTTAGTTGGTTGCCAAGAGGGTGATTTCTCTTTCCTCCATTTGTTATGGCAACCAAGTGGAGTTGCAATGTTTCAACATAATTTCATGCTTCAAGTGTATCTGATAGATTTTTTTTACTGTTCTGCAGACTAACCGCACCACGGCTAGGATTTTCCCAGCTGTACTGGATGTTGAGAATCCAGAATTCAAGAGGAAGTTGGATAGGATGGTGGAGATTAACACAAAACTGCTAGCAGTTGGGGAAACCAATGACATTGCTTTGGTGAAGAACTTGAAAAGGATCCCACTTATTGCAGCATTGGCTTCTGAGCTCCTGGCTGCATATCTCATGAAACCCATTGAATCTGGTTCTGTTGATCTTGCAGAGTTTGAAACACAACTTGTTTACTGAGATTACGTTTTGTAGAAGTGCTACCAATCACTTTTAAAGTTTTCTTTATGTATGCATGAGTTATTGTTCTGAAAAACAGTGTACGGACAAATTGAAACACTTTTATGCTAAAGAACCGCCTTGTATTTCTGTAAACTGGAACGATTTTCTTGAATTGTAGAGCAAATTTGACATGAGTGTTAAGTTTTCTTATGTTCTGGTCCAAATTGAGACGTAACGTGTGGATTTGTCTTGTATGATAGATGAGCTTCTAATTAGCCCTGTTCTCATTGTAAGAGTGTTACATCAGGCAGTCCAAATCCTTTTAAATCATTTTGTTCCCTGCTACTAGCACTTGCTCACAATTTTGCCAATATTACATAATGCTCTTCACTAAGACTAGGTAGGGAGGGAGGGAGGGAGGGAGGGAGGGAGGGAAGAAATATCAACAACCTCATTATGTCTATACTAGTGTTTAAACATATTTCCCTTTTGGGGATACAGTTGAACACATTGTTTCTTAATTGATTAGTGGAAATCTACAATTCTATTGGCAATCAAACCTAACAGTACATTGGAGATACAATTCTGCACATAAAACAATAGAACTTCTGAATTTGTTTTCAATTGTCCTATAATATCAAATATCGTCCATGGATACCTTTTCAGTCAGATTTTTCAGCCTTCACTTTAGCCTTTTCTTCTTTCAGCGGCTGGACTAGCAACTTAAATATCCATACTGCCAACAGAGTTGCCTCGATGGGGGCAAGCCAATAAACAAATATATGCTCCTTTGTTATATGGTCGCCACGAGCATAAGCCCATCCCATTACCTAAGAAAATGCAAAAGACTTCAATTCAACTTCTATCTTTTAACAGTTGGAATCTAGCGCAGGTCTACAAGAAGTAAAACGCCACTTGGGTTTGCTCTTGATGAGTATATTGTTTATTCCTTCTTCTTTTTTTCCTTTTTGCTATGTTAAGTAAAACTATTTACTAGAATAACAAAAGGCCAAACAAGAAATAATGAAAAGTTATTATAGAAGGCATTATCAAATGGTACCTAGGAAGTGATAAAAGTACTTACTGAGGCTGGGTTCATACATCCACCCGTGAGATCCGAGCCAAGTATATGGAGACTGAGCTTGGAGACACTAGAGATCCAAGTTTTCATCAAGAAGTTTCCAGGAATTTTCGCAGCAAGCCCAAGCGAGATTAAAACAATTGCAAATGTCAGAAATCCTTCAGTCAATGCTCCTTTATGGATGTCAACATTCAGACTGGGACCACGTCCTATTTCTGGAAATGTCTCAAGAATGAGCCTAACCCCAGTAACTGATCCAATAACCTAAAAAGAAGTATATTTATAAGGATAAGTATTGTTATAGTTAAAACTTGGAATACGACTAAATTATTACTATCCAGAACTTGATTGGTGAGTCATGTGCTTTCAAAAATGTACGACTGATAAAATAAAAAGCCTTGAAAATGGATAAGACTTTCAAGCCCAAGCCAGATATTTTCATTGCCCAAAAGTTTTTCCTCTTTCCAATCTGTGTGCACCATTCCTATACCCAAATCGTTTCATGAGGTCAGCCCAAACTAGGGAGTGGAAGAAAGTTGGCCACACAAGGCAAAAAGGTTAAATTTGTAGCAAATTGCGGTATACATATAACAGTAATCTGTATATCGACAGAACGACAAACATCTTAGTTAAGCCAGAACTACACCCTACTGAGTGAAAACTTTTGATAGTTTTGAGTGGATTTTCCAAAGGATTAAAGAGGGCTCTCCATGTTGTGCAGACAAATAGGAAAGGGTGCAGACAAAAAAAGTGTGCATAAGCCTCAAAGAGGGTATTAACTATTAACATAAAGTATCAGGCTGGGTCTGCACTTGACAAAAGTCCGACCAATCTTCCTCTTCATGTATTCTTTTAACAATTGCCTCCCTAAGGAAACTTTGCCCTATCTCTCCTCAGTGGCAAATTTGAGAACAGTATATTCCTGACTTACTAATGCCTAAAACATCAAGACACTACCTAGAACGACCAGAAAATGAGCAAAATAAAATAGAAGCTTGGTTTACTTCTAGGCTATTAGACCGAAATCCATTTACCAATATTTTGATGCAAAGTAACAAATGCAGCAACTTCGTGCTCTCATTGTGCAAAGGGATATTATGAGAGATTTCTTCCAGTACTCTCTTATCAAAAAAAGCTAAAGGTAAGGAGAGTACCTGAAATTCAATGTTGCATTAGCATTTTCTTTTTAAGTATGTTGAATATTTCACCGTATAGAAACCAAGTATCAAAGTGTGGCCTCAACAGCTGACAATCTGAAACATCTTTCTGTTTAACTTGTATCAAGAGTTTTTATCAAAAGAAAGATATACACTTTATACCAACCACTTTGCAACAACCATCCGGGGAATGTCAGAAATCCTTCTACTTCATGCTAATTATAAATATATAATTCAACAAAAATGAAACAACTATGAATTTATCAACAAAATCAATTAACAATCATCAAGAAACCCAATAAGCTAAGGCAAACTTAGCTCGATTTCATATTCAGTCAATTCGACCAAGACCAGACTATCTATAGGAGCAAATAACACAATCAACAGAACCCATTCCATAACATCCTATTCAAATTCCAACTGATTAGAGCAACCCCAGTTCATATCTAAGTCGAACAAACCAAAAGTTCAAGCACCAATAATAACAGAAAAAAGGAATTCAACTTACCTGAGCAGGAATTCTTGCACCAACAGTGAAGAGAAAGCTTTTGAAATCGCCAGAAATCGCCCCTGACAACACGGTGAGGGGATTGTAGGCCCCACCTTTGGTGACCTTGCCCAACCAGGCAAAGAAAAACATGTTGATTATGGAGAGAACGGACTTAAAGACTTCACCTTTGGCTTCATAACCCAACCCCAAACCCTTGTAGACGAAGGTCTTTATGAGAACACTTGACCATACCCACATAAAGGACATGATGAAATCTGATACAATCAATTTTACTCCACCCATCTGGTCTTGCTCTGGTGATCCCTCCGGGTTTTTTTGTTCCCTCTCTTCCTCTTTACTCTCAGATTCTTTTGAAATATCAAAATCTTCATGTAATTGTATAGCTCCCCAACACCTGATAATGAAGCAATTTCTTATTGGGCAGGGGGCCAAGAGATGTTCCTGGAGTTTACTGATTTAGATTCTATTCGTCTTGCATACCATGTGCCCTGTGGGATCTCTAGTTTGTATATAATATTATAATTAAAAACATACCAAGTATTTTCGGGGATATTACTATTTAATTTCCAATTTTGCGTTATTGAGTTTTAAAATGAACGAAAAGAAAAATAAATTAATGAAAAATTCAAGTTTTTTAGTGAACGAAAAAAAAATAAGAAATGAATAAAAAATTTGAACACTTTTCTTGCCAACTTATTTTGTCCAAAAAATAAACAGTTTGAATGAAAAATAAAATAAATTTTTATTGCCTCTGTTATACCTAATTCTTGTATTGGGTGAACCAAGACGTTAAATAGACATACTTTCTCTCATATACTCTGGTGGATGCAGATTTCTTACCATGAAAGAAAATAATAGATAAAACTGTCCATACATTATAAACATAACAAAATTAATATAGAGTTAAGATGGTATTTTGAATGTAATTTTTTTCCTTTATAGACTTATTAACAATATGAAAGAAACCTTATAAGTTTTTTTAGCATTTTCTTTTTTCATCAAATGTAATTAATTTTTTTTTTACGTTTAGTGTTAATTATGTTCATTCTAATTTCTTGACAAGATTTTTAACAAAATTGACTTGGGTTGAATTTAAAAAGTTAACTCATCAGTTCAATAGTCTTAAATATTTATTGAATAATGAAGGTTAATTTGTATATTAATCCCTAAAATAATTACATTACAAACAGAAAAAACTTTATAAAGCTAAATTAGTAATCTAAATATAACTTTTTACTTTAGAAACTCATAATGATTTTCTATTATTTTCTTTTATATTATAAATTAAATTTTCTATACTTTTGTTTCTATTATAAATTAGCCCTTTTATTTTATTTTATTTTGATCCGAAACTCAGAAACATAGAGTTGGCGTGGGGTGGCGAGGAGGGGGCTTAACAAGAGACTTTGGGGGCTGTCTTGTTACCAAAGTAAAGAAAAGCAAATAAAATTCTCCGTACTGCACTGTTATCTGCATCTCTTGGATTTCTCAAGACTGGAGCTAAACACTAAACAGTAATCAAGTGGGGGAGAGAAGAGAAATTTGCAGAGAAAGATGAGTAGCATCGGAACAGGCTACGACTTATCGGTGACGACATTTTCGCCGGACGGCCGAGTTTTCCAGATCGAGTACGCCGCCAAAGCTGTCGATAATAGCGGCACCGTTGTCGCCGTCAAATGCAAAGATGGCATTGTTATGGTACGTTTTTAGGGTTTTAAGATATGTACTATATATGTGTGTGTTGTTTTTTATTAGAGTTTTGAAATTTTGTTTGCTGATTTTGCTCCAATTTTGTTACTTTATTAGGGTGTTGAGAAGCTGATCGCGTCGAAGATGATGTTACCTGGATCCAATCGTAGAATCCACTCTGTTCATCGCCATTCCGGGATGGTAATTGTCCCTACATGCTCTTCTTATTATGTATCTCTATGTGTGTATGTATCTATATTGTGGTGCAATTAGCTGTCTAGAATTTTTTCTTTTTTACTGTTAGATGCAATGAAGAATTATTATTATTCTTTTCATTCCACAAAAAAGAGTTCATTTGCAAAATTTGCAAGGAAAAAGTCAGGTGACTGGGATTAATTTTATATAATCACGTTCAACATCACCTTTCAAGAGAAAACTCAGCTTCCAAGATGCAATTTTCAAATTCTTTTGGTTCTCTCTAAAGCAGCACATTCTTCTCTAAGCATGGCTTTTATTGAAACATTCTCAACATATGATGTAGTCAATGTAGTTGCCTTCCCAACCTTTCCTCATGCCTCAGCCATTGCTCTATGTCAAACTTCAGAGATTGCTCTCTAAGTCTCTCCACAATAGTACTTTCTGGCCATTCTTTTACTTTAGCAAACATTCTCTCACTGGCCTCCCAAATTGCTCTTTCAACCGCTATTCTATCTTTTTCATGTTATTCAACGATGATTTGTTTGGAAGAAGAGTTTTCGGTTGCAAAGATTGCCTTCCCTTTCTCTCGACTCTCCAATTGCTCTCTATTTACTCGTTAGATTTGGGTAGTAGGGTTTGCTTATGATGTACACGTGGGTGTTGAATGGTTTGCTTTCCTTTTTAATGACCTATTTTACCCTAAAAAATGTCATGCGATTGAGATTCAGGTGACATTTGGCCACATAAGTAACCAAAGGTGTTTTTAAAAATCGCAAATGAGTTTTGGGTGCAAAAGCCCCTTATTCCTGCACACCAATGATATAAATACTGCTATTCATTTTGTTTTGGTTGACTATTTTCATGAGGTAACTCCTCATACCAAGTATCACATCTTTTTGGTTTAAGCATCTCAAGAACAAACTATGTGAAATAGGCTCATACGATCTACTTTAGCTTTCTCTCTCTATCTTTGAGGTTTCTTGGTTTTCTATTAACCGGCACATGAAGGTACATCCAAGCTTAAGCCTGCAGCTAATATTTTCCAGATGGCTTCATCTATCTTAGGTACATAGTTGAATTATAATTATAATTATGGTGTGTTGCTGATATACATCCATTTACAGGCTGTTGCAGGATTAGCCGCAGATGGGAGACAGATTGTTGCTCGAGCCAAATCGGAGGCTAACAACTACGAAAGGTTTGCTTAGTCAATCATTTACGTATTTCATAATATACGAATCAACTCATATATGAATTTTTATTGCTTGACAAGGTGTGAACACAACGCCACTTTTTGATAATGAAGTATGTATTGGCAAATGCACACACAAGCTCTCAGGTTTAGATATCTTTTCCTTGATTTTCTTAGTAGCAACCAAGGCCTTTATGAAAATGCGTTGTTGGTCTCCCCATACTTTTAGATGTAAATTGGTCCAATGCATGTAATGTGGTGAATGTCAAGTTGTCAACGGATCTTGGTTGGTAAATATAGGGGTTGACAGTGAAAATACTATATATTGCATATAGTCCTGCTACATATGCTGAGTGCGTGGTGCAACTAGACACTATGGTATGCTCCATAAATATTTGCAATTTCATGAGAATTTCTCCACTGTGTCTAGTCAGCTAAAAGTCGACACAATAAAGTTGGTGATTATACCATTTTCGTACTGCATAAAGCAATAAAATCTGGATAACCACATACTTCCTAAAAAGATGTTGGTTAAATACATACCACATATTTATATTGGTGACTTTGTTAAGGATTAATTAATTTAAAGGATGTCTATAATTGATTTGGTAGAATAATAGGTCTGCCTTGAGAAATAAATTTCTATTTTCAGTTATTCCTTAGATATGCTTGGGAACCTTGAAGGATTATTATAATACTATTATCTGGAGATTAAATAAATCCAACATCTATGTTTGGAAACAGCCAATTAGTTGAGAAGTGCAACTTAATAATATTTTGACGCATTACTGTTATCATTAGTTGTGAAGTAATAAATAAAAAATAAATCTTATCATCCCTTTGCTGATGTTAATCTCTTATGGGTGGCTTTGCAGCCTGTATGGTGACCAAATTCCGGTGAAAGAACTTTGTGAACGTGTCGCTAGTTATGTGCATCTATGTACGCTTTATTGGTGGCTCAGGTTTGTTCAGATATATTGCGACATCTTTTGAAAGCTTCCGCTTTAACCGCAACCCCGGGGGGGTCTTTCTTTTTCTTTTTTTTTTTATAACTAAATTTGATATTGCAGGCCTTTTGGATGTGGAGTAATTCTTGGAGGTTATGACAGAGATGGACCACAATTATACATGATTGAACCTTCAGGAGTATCCTATGTGAGTTAGTTTCTTGAAGATTCTGAAGATAATTTTGTAGCATTCAATCTCTTTGTACTTTAGCATTTATATGCAACAGTGATTAGTTTTCTATTATTCTCTTTGGCTTATCATATAGTAGAACATATGCGCTACACGTCGAATTTGTAAAATTGTATTTTTGTATTAATGTGTGAGGCATATATTTCAGAGATATTTTGGTGCTGCTATTGGGAAGGGCAGGCAGGCTGCCAAGACGTAAGTCAGCTTCATTTGTTTTTCCTTCATATTGTGATTCACATTCAATCTCTGCACTCTGATTAGATGTTTTGAACCAAACATAAAAACTTGTTAACATCGAGTGAAGCAATATTCGAGTGAAGCGATCTTCCTAATTTTTTTCTCTCCCCATTTTTCAATTTATAAGAAAGGAATATATTTATAAATGTAAAAGATTGGTAAATTAAGGGAGGAAATGGAATCCTTTACGAAAGAAGGAAAAGAATATAGAAAGACCATACAAACAGCAGATAAGTGATATATGGCTTAGCCAGTGCGCTGACGATATAGCAACTACTCGAAATCTGCCAGCAGCTGAAGATATTTTGCTGCCCCTACAGAGCATAGGGCAAAAGTCCTCATATGTTCTTTTCAGGAAATTCATCAGGTGATTTCCCCAGCACTACAATGAAATTACACCTTGCACTTGACCTCAAACCCAACTGTATACTCTGGCGCACCCACTGCTAACTTTCTTACTGCACCACAATGATGTCGTGTGGCTGCCCAACACTGGATGTTGCTTCCACTACTTACCAATGACCTGGTACACTGCTGACCTTGCTATGCATGGCTGCAGCATCCCAACATGTAGGAATTATCCATTTTTCCTCTCACATGTTAATTGATGATTTATAGTTAAGAGAAGTAAATTTAGTTAAACCTTTCAATTACTGTCCTCGAGGACGTTGAACGTCTTTTTAATATGTTGATGAAGACATCTCCACATTATTTTAACTTCTTGGATAAATACATCTCCACATTTTCGCTGGAAGCTTTTCATAATACTACATTTCCTCATGCTGATAACATTCTTAATGTGCTGATATGGAGTTAAATTATTTCATGTACAGGGAGATTGAAAAGTTGAAGTTGTCTGAGATGAATTGTCGGCAAGGGGTTATTGAAGTGGCCAAGATGTAAGTGTTATTTTCATGTTGTGATAATGATTATTTAATTTCATCTGAATTGTGGGTATTCGTAATATTTCTCAAAATTATAATGTCATGCTAGGCTTTTGAAGCTTTCTATTATGGCATCTCTTTCTGGTTAAAAAAATGGGAGGTAGGTAAGGTATCCCAAACTCCCTGGCAGGGCACATTGCACCTACAACTACACCACACCTATGTCGTCATTGCAGCCATTACAATGCTTAGTTATATTCAGATGCATACCAAGTATACACACTTTTTTCTAGAATTTACATGACACTTCCATACTTCCTAAACTATTTGTTACTAATTTATTTAATCATGTACTACCCTAGAAGCCAAATCTTCATTTCTCTTTAACTCAGATATTGAAGCTAAACAATCTTCATAAGTCTAAAAAAACTTCCACCATTCAATTGTCAATGTGTACTCAAATGTTACTCTTTGCATTTGTGTTTTCATTTCAAGTTCTGTTGCAGCTTTGACAAATTTTCCTGTTGCTAAGCAGAATATATGGAGTACATGATGAGGCCAAGGACAAGGTATTTGAATTGGAAATGAGTTGGGTTTGTGATGAGTCAAAGCGTCAGCATCAGAAGGTAATACATTTTGAACTTGTGATCCATCATCCTTGCCGCAAATATGATCCGCAAATATGATCCTTGTATTTGTAATACATTGTTTGTGCAAACTGCTAATAGTTGTAAGTTGCTCATTAATCTGCTAGTATTTTGTTCTGCGTGTGGCTCTTCAACAATTTCTTGTTTGTAAGAGAAACCTCCTACAGGTTCTGGCCCGTGTTTTTACTATTCTCAGTTATCATTGAATGTCTAATATCTCACCTGTTTTTTATACAATGATGTTATTGTAGTCTGGCTTAAATGTGTTTGCGCATCTTTTTGGAGTTTGATCACCAAGGCCTGTCTGTTGGCCACATATCAAATGCCAATTTATACATGTTGATATGCTGATGTTTACATTGTAAATGAAATCTGCATGGTTTACTATTTGTTTGTGCAACAACAGAGATGAAGTAATTCAAAGTTGGTGTTAATACTAAGTAGCTAAGACTAGAGGTGTAAATAGACCGAGTCGAGCTGAGTATTGAGTTGCTCATATTTGACTCAAAAAATTTATAGAGTATGACATAATGTTTGATTGAGACTCATTTAGCTACCGAGTCGAGCACGATTTCGAATCGAGCCAGAGCAGTTTGAGCTTTTCGAGTGAATATAATCCAATTATCAATAAAAAATTACAATTTAAAGAGGTTCGAGTAATTTATCGAACTTTGAAATTTGCTGATGGAATCGTTTATATTTCGAATAGAGCTCAAATTGAACTTTTTAGTTGGGCGAATATGAATCAAGCCCGAACCGTTTGTTCATTTTACAACCTTAGCTAAGACTTTAGGAAATAGGACTGATAGTGATAGGGGTCCTTGCAAAGTCTGCCTCTGTGGATTGGCTCTTTAGAATCAGATTTGTTAAGCAAAAGTTAACTTAAGAATTTTGGACTTGCTCATTTGGTCCTAACTCAGGTGTTGGTAAAATATGAAAAAGATGTGGTTGAGTCACATTGTCAGGATTAGTTCTTATTAATAGGACAAAAGTGTACTACCCAGATAAGCAAGTAATTCAGATTTGATTCTTATTTACAGGATAAACGTGCACAGCGATTAGCAAGTCCAAACATTCTTTTAGCTTATTTTTTCTTTCAACAATTTTGGATAAGCAAATCCTAATTTTTTGATTTCTCACCAATCACAATAATAAGATGAATAATTAGAAGTGAATCCAAAGAGGCTCAATGTCATTTTGCTCTTGTACAATTTTTAGGTGCTTAGTTGTCCTTAGGAGTCCATGATCAGCATTTTGTCATTAATAATGTAAAAGTGAGATGTGGTTGATTCCTTTTACTTTTCACTTATTTATTTTTACATCCTCTTCATTATCAGGTGACTTGAAATGCAAATGTGTTATGTATTTATAATATATTTTCTGTTTCTTTCAATGATCTAGGTACCAGATGGGCTTTTAGAAGAAGCTAAGGCTGCAGCTAAAGCAGCCCTCGAAGAAATGGATGCAGATTAATTTTAGGAGAAATTACAGTTCTTATTTCTAATTATGTAGGGACATTACTGTCAACTTTCTTAAATGGTGTTTTGTAAGTTGAGACTCTTAAAGTGAAGGGAAAAGATTGCTGAGCTGAATACTGGTTCTCAAAGCATGAATTGATTGGCTTATAAAATCCGGCTTGAGATGATGTGTTTAAGGCATGATTTCCTTATTCTTAACCAAAAACTAGCTTATATTCAGGAATGTACCTAGACTTGTTGGATATCGTAAAATTGTAATTTGTACACTATCGGGCTTTTACAAGATTTCCTGTTGTCTAGCAACATTTTCTAGGCTGTTTAGGAATTTGAAAAATAACAAATTTATTGGAGCTTTATTAACCTTTTGTTATATTTTATATTAGGACTTTTAGAATTATATAATATGTTTATTAAGAATAATTTCTTCTTTAATATTATTGTTTCCTTGTGTTTTTTAAGTTACAACGTTAGGCCGCTAGCCGTGAGCTTTCAACAGAGAATAAAAGTAGATTCTAGATTCACGGTCAATGTAAAGCTTGGCTTATTCTGCACTGGAGCTTTAATCTATAGTGCTCGAGTTTGCTCTTTAGCATCAAATTCGGTTCCCAAATACCCTTAGTTCCTTTAACATCGTACTAAGATTTCAGAAAATACAAACGAAAAACCATTGTAAGATTACGAATTAATAAGCATCTGTTTTTATATTATAAACAGAAACTGATTATTTAACATAGTTCTGCAAAATGGAAGTACTAAAAAATTTAAAATTATAACTTGTCGTTTTAAATTTCATATATGCATACACAGTGTGTGTGTGTGTATATATATATATATATATATATATATATATATATATATATATATATAATCCACTCGTAGAGGGGCTCGCGTCTAATTAACTAGTTGGTGAGGCAATAGCTTACCAAGACGATGATCTTAGTAGTATAGTAGGCTAGCTAGTAGACGCGCTTTTAAAACTGTGGTCTGGTTTCAAAGAAGTATACTACTGGATTGAAGGTTTTTTTCTTCGATATGTTCAGAACAACCCAATGAACGATAAAGCGACTTGACAAAGAGAATTCATTCTCGAACTGAACGGATTGAATCTGCAGATTCTGTGTATCTAAATCGATGGCTCACTTTTTCTAAGTAATGGGGAAGAGGACCGAAACATGCCAATATATATAATAGCATTCTTTTATTAAAATTACGTCGTTTTGGAGGAACGCGATGACATTTTTGTAAATACAATGCCACCGCGTATTTACAAAAATGCCACCGCGTCCCTCCAAAACGACGTAATTTTAATAAAAGAATGTTATTTAAGGAAGAATGCTATTTAAGGAGAATGCTCTTGATCCTTACCGTATATATATATATATATATATATATATATATATATATATATATGTGTGAAAAAATATACGTACACAACTGTATATTACACAGTTGACTATGACGACGGGCCCGTTGCCATAGTCCAAAAATCCGTCGTCATAACCCTACTGTGTAATACATAGCTGTGTATGTACATATAGCTCATATATATATATATATATATATATATATATATATATATATATATACACGGAAAAGATTCGGTCCGTCGCTATATATCGTCCGTCGCTAAAAGTTAAGACGGCGGTTTTCTAATATAGCTACGGACGACAGTTATCTATAGTGATGGACCGAACGTCGCCCGGTCCGTTGCTAAAAAAGGTAAGCATGATATGTAAAATAAAAAGATTAGTCTTTGAAATGGACTATATATATGTGTGTGTGTGTGTGTGTGTGTGTGTGTGAGTGTATATATATAAAACACAAAGTAGATCTAATAATACATGAGAAAGAAAATACGTTAAGGGGAAGAAATGTTGCTATTATCAAACCAATATACTCCAAAAATTTGGAAAAATGTAGTACATTGTCCTTTACAAACAAATGAATAAGAAGAATCTACATGATTTAAGAACTAAGCAACATAACCTGATCTAAAGGAACCACCAAAAGGTAAAAGGTGCTTTGATTGATCTTCAGAGAAGACATGAAGGGCAAGCTGAAGGTGCTTTCCCGTATGGAACAGGTGAAATTACCAAGACACGGAATACAACCTATATTGCGAAGGCAGACTACTAACAACCATCCGAGGTGGCATGGGGACCTAAATATAGAAAGTGGGTAACTAATACTCTTACAGAACCAGCGAACAACTTGTGCAAATATAAAAATAAAGAAATATAAAACCAGGATATTGAAATATATATATATATATATATATATATATATATATATATATATATATATATATCACCCAGTAACTAAATGGTTCCACTAAAAAAGAGAATTCAATAGAAACAAACCGATGACCCCACTTACAGCAAAAAAGATGATACCCCCTAAACCTGCAGAGTTGCCTCGCGGACTCCATTTAAGCTCAATCTAATCAATCACGCAAATTTCTAAATAATCTGAGTGACTCCTATCTTTACAGAAATAATGACAACTTATACAACATCTCCTCAACTGTGCAATTATACTTGTACCAACTTGGGTACTTGCTGAACTGCATACAAAGTAGCACCAAATGGTGATCTCAGACATTCTCTGAAAACCTGAATGTGAGTTTGCAGCCACAAAATAACCTATGACCAGGAATACAATTTGAAGCTCCAACTTCCATAAACTTAACTCAAAATGCAAAAAAAAAACTGGCCCGTTGTGTGAGATTATGATTCAGGTGTGAAGTATTTCAGTTCTACTCAGGTAGCTAGTGAAAGAAAATCTAACTTGATGTGTCAATTTTCTTCCCATGGTCTTCTTCATTTATATGTCGTCTTAACCTTCTTAGCCATATTTCACAATCCATAGGATAAGGGGTCCCACAGAGACTGTCAACATAATCAGCAAATGCTTTCACTACAGCAGAGATGTCCCCAAGCTTTTGCTGAATCAACCTCTTAGACCAAGAGACTTCTCTCCACTGCAGTGCCCCCTCAACGGAATCCAACTCAGGTAAATCTCCACCAGAACAAAAGTAAAGCAAGTAGACCAGGCTCTCGGCATCAGAAGCTGAACACAACTTTCCCTCCTGGAGAGCATAAGTAGATGAGAAATGAAGATTCAATGCTGGGCGATCCCTCTCTTCCAAAATGGCATGCCCCCAACCAACAAGGACAAAATAATGCTGCCTTACACCAGCATTCACACAAATAACATTCTCTGGCCTAATGTCTCCATGCCGAATTCCAGCATGAGCTGCAGATGAAATGGCATGCAAACAATCATGGCAACACCTGATAGCCTCCTCTGGACCAAATCGACCATTTCTCACCATGTCAGCAACTGTTTTGCCAACTGGGCTAGTGACAAGAACTGGAGTCCCGCACCAAGGGTGGTCGCAGTTTCCACCTGAGCTTGGTCTCTGACATTGACCTGGATGAATAATCCTGCCAGATGCACTAATTTGTGGCAAATACTTGCTGGATAAACCCTTTTGTTTCATAATTGTCAATATCTTAGTTTGCCTCTGAACTTGATACCATAACTTCATATCTTCCCATGCTGGTTCCAACTGAGAAGGATGTGAACCAACATATAAGAACAGAACCTTTCCCTGATCTTCAACAGAAGAAGTAATATAATAAGGAGTTTCATCATCACTCAGGATTTCATTGATTTGATAACCCTTTTGCCAGTTTGATTCCTCCAACCACAGAACAGAACCTACTTCTAGTTTCATCAACTTCTCAGACTCCATATTCATGGATTCCTCCTGTACTTCAACAATTTCAGGGGAAACACTGCGCTGCCGGAACCTAAATAGACCATTTCCATTCATTCTAGTATCCCCCAATTGCCTCTCGGCTCTTCTGACTTGAAGACGAGAGCTGTGGTCAGCAGCTAAATCTTCAACTGAGTTCTTGGGCATTCCTGCAAATTGTACTACAGAGTGGAATGTTGCAAAAAGTACCTGTAGAGCACCAATATCTCCCCAGTTTGCATTTCCAAGGTTGTTCCAGATCCTATCAACAGGAGAAACAGAAACATGCGAATAGTTTTTTATCCAGTCCGCAGCACATTCATATACATTATTCACATCAAACTCCAATTTAGTCAGATCTCCTTCTACTTTCACAACCCCTCCATATTGAGAATCAACGAGAAGAACAAAAACCGAATTAGAATTGAGAGATATGTTTGATCTATTAAGGCTTCTTGACAGTAGAATTCGGAGAGCAAAGAATACCGCTTCGCCTATAACAGAGAGAGAAGGGTTACGGTCACTCTCCTCTGCAAGGCTTCCTATATCAGGCCTTACAAGTGCTAATTGAAGAATATCATCCCACTTACCATGTGAATGCCTAGGATTTTTTAGTATGATACCCGTGGCACATAGACCTCCAAGTTTTCCATTAGCAATAGCCTTTTCGGCTTGGTAGAATTTTAGGTTTGCATCATAAAGACAAGCAACATAGAAAGGCATGGGCTCATCCTCACTCCAAAATGCCTCCCACAAGCCCTTCACACTTGCATGAAGGAAATCTTCAATAGCAAGATAAGTAGCCGCTTCTACAGCACCAGATGTTGAAGCATAAATGCCACTGGGCATCCTAATTAGCTGCTGAAAAGAAACCCCTTCCAATGCATAATCAAATTTTTGAAGATCTATCAACTCAAATGGAACATCAAAGGCAGGTGTATCACGTGCAGATTTTCCTGCAAGTTCTTCAAACCATTCTTCAAGGTTCGCAGTCAGGCTGTCACTGTCTACAAATCTACAGAGAAACTCCTTGCAATCCCGAGGCCTACCGCCTGACGAAGCACTGGACTTCTTAGTTCCAGACCCTATTGATTCCTGGTCTGGCGATCCACCTGCCAGACATAGTGCATTTAGCAAGATGGTCAACAGAATTACTAGAATTTCAAAACACCATTTAAACTGACCAGCAAAAATGAAATATTGAGAACAAGAGATTGTTTGAAAGAAAATACGTAGACTGCCAGATATAGTGTATTTATAAGCTAATGGTTGATAATTACTGAAATTTTAGACTCCTTCAAAACATACCAGCAAAAATGATATATTGAGAGAAAGAAGAGACTGTCTGAAAGAAGATACATAGACAAATTAATAACAACGCGAGGGGTGAAGATAGTTAACGAAGCAATTGACTGACAAAATGAACTACAAGACTCGGACCAATATACGAAAACCTAGGTCATCCACCTCTCTCCCCCCCCCCCTCTCACACGCACGAGCACTCACGCTAATGTTTGCCAAATGAACCGTTTTCGTTTATTACAAGAATCAATTTCATGTACAAGGAAAAAAAATCCCCAGAAAGAGCAGATGAAAGGTAGCAGCGCTTTGAATAAAACTCCATTTGAATAGCTTAGAGAGAAATTATGATAATTTGAAAAGATGATCAAATGACATGGACATAGTACTAACATATGACAGCCCTAATCCTTATGTTGTTATGATATATTCAAAAAGGCAACAAGGAGGAGCTACCCATGTATAAAATGGAGATAAAAAAGCAGGATAAGAAACGCACCACCAAGACACATAATCTAAATCATGTCCCAAGGCAAAACTCCAACCAAAAATCAACAAAGTCAATAAGCATTCCAAGGAAACACCTCATTTTACCAAAAGAAGGCTCAAAAATAAATATTGGATATGCACAATAAGTACTCTCTTCTGAAATTAATGACTATTTGATCAAAGATAGCAACTTTAAATTGGTCGGATTACCATACTAGCGAGTTATGACTTAGTCACCTAGGAAACAGACAACAAGCTATATAATGCATAGTCTTGACAAATTGGATTTATACCAATATCTAAACAGACAAAGATTAGCCGACTTCATTTCCACTAGACAATGAAACCATAAGTCCACATAATGATGTATGCACAAATCGGTATGCATAAATTAGTATTTTCTAATCTTGAACTGTAAAATTCAAATTTTACATCGTACATGCTGCTCCTTTGTCTGCCCATATATAAATTTATTAAACCTCTCAAGACAAATCAAGCAGACCAGGTATAAGAAATGTCAGACGACAAGATCAAGAGAACTTAGCCAGGATAAAAAAATAACACATATGAAGAAAATTAAAGTTGATTCTATTCCATATGAGGAATACACAGGAAAATAACTCTTAATTCGACCCCCAAAAAGAATAGACAGTAAACTTTTAATAACAAAATAACACCGAGGAAACAACAACCAGACGGAGAAAAATCAAGGGAATTACAAAAGATAAAACCATTCCAATTAAAACAGGATTAATCAAGTTCTATATCAATTAAAATCTAGATTTAAGAGCCATCTGAGAGAGAGAGAGAAAGACGGAGAATACCTCCTACAACAGGTAGAAACTTCTCACCAGCTTTAGATCTACGATGAAGTGAAAACATCTTCAACATGAGCCAACTACACTTAAGGCTTTAGAAGTGAGTACCTGTCCAACAATCTCTATCTATCAGTATATAACTCTCTTTACTGAACTCATTTATCACGACCTCGTATATCATATTGTCCTTTCTTCAAATTTTATTTGTTTATTAAGCGAGATATTTATTAAAGGGCAGCAGCCTCGCGTCTTTATATCTTTTAGCCTGAATTGACTCTAGTGGGACCCGCATCAATGGGTGTGCTCGTCTTGATGCATGATCAAAGTTACACTAATCAGTAGCGAATTTATAGTTATTGGAGAACTTTCTCATGATAGCCAAAAAAAATTATTGTATCTCTCTAGCTGTTTTGTCACCCCGCGTTATTTACATCTGGTTTATATAGATCCTCTGATTATGTACCCTTTGACCATATACACGCTATATTTTAAAATTGAAATATAAGCAGCAATTACCTTACTGAAATGGAAATTGAACAATAAAGCAGTTTTTTATTTTTCTTCTAACACATAAATTTGTAGAAATCAATAAAGTGAATAAACTATGCCACCTTGTTACAATTACAAAACCAATGTCTAAATGACAATGTTTAACTTTCAAGAGGAAAAGGGTGTAAATTTTTATGCATAGAAGAATTTAGCAAGGGTAGGAAATTCAGTTTAACTTTTTGGTTAAGATGTATACACTATACAGAACAAAAAATAAAGTGACCGAGGCCCTCTACACACTGGACTGAGAGAACATAAGCATCTAAATCAAAGAGCAACTCTTCAAGTCATTGTTTTAACAACGAAAAGACCCATGAGACCATGCATACAGGGTATAAATCAAAAAGCATTCAAAGCTTCTATAGAAAATCCTAATACTTTAAGGCTTTTCAATTTCTTTCACACTATATACACAAATATGTGCATAAAGTAACAACCTCCCAAACACCATCCTTCTCTTTCTTTTATGAAAGGAACTGCTTACAAGTTAGTGTCTTGTATCTTAGAGACCAATGGTATTTATACTGAAGTAGTTTTAACTATCAAGCAAAATATAGGAGTGGACATGGGTAAGGATTGTCTTGAACTGAAGATGTGTAGCAAAGGGTACACTACTTACAAGTATGATGTTCAATACTAATCAAAAAAGATACAAACTTTTTGCATTAGTCCCCTACTCAATGTAAAGGATGCCAGCTAATTAATTGCAAGAAAAGAAACTAGGAAGAAGTAGCAACACCGTGTGCACTCACCTATAAAATTTAAATGAATAATACTTTCACATGAAACTACACCAAATTATTGAGGAATTATAGTTCTATTCACTTAAAAATAGCTCTTCATAAACTTGAAGTCACCTCCAGTTCTGTTCATCATAACTACTAATTTTAATAGACATACTGACTGAAATAATCCTCTTTAGAATAAAGTACAATTCTCAATCAATCTCTGCAAACAAACTATACCTCAAATATGTCAAAGATAACCTGTAATTAGATGGAACTTCTGAAGAAAAATAAGCATGCAAATTCTTACTCGAACAACTGCCTATATAAACATCAACATACACTAACACATCGTAATTGTAAGAATTACAAAACATAAGACGATACAGCTTATATAAATTTCAATTCCGGCACTACGATTAATCCTTAAATTCATGATGAATTGCATTAAATTAGGGCATAGCGACAAATGTAAGTCAATTGAGCTATATATATATATATATATATATATATATATTCAGTAAAATTACAAATCAGACCGATAAGAAATGAGATGAGGATTAGAGAATTTAGGGTTTACCATCCATTACGGGAGAGAAGTTGAAATCGAACTAGTTGAGGTCTGAGTCAGCTCGGCTGGAAGTGAGTGTACCGAGGGAGGGGTAGTTCTCAAACCGGCAAACTATCTTTCTCTCTTTCTCCTTCTCTTTCATCGCCCCATTTGAAACTCTAGTGACTTGGAATTTCTCAGTGGCTCACTATTATGGATCATTTTCTCTCTATTTTACTATATTTTAAAACTGTTAATTTGTTTTTATTTACGACGTCTAGTTTGAAAGCCGTGCCTCGCCCAAAAGGTATAGCTACTAGACTCTAGACTAGTGACTAATACTCCTATTAAAAATATATAGATATAAAACAAATGAAATAATATATATATTATAAATATTTATGCCAATTAATTAATTATCAATTTTATAGATAAATATTACTAATAATATTTTAGAGAAATATGTAATGAACGGGACTCTCCTATAATTCTTATCAACCACATATATTAATGAGTTTTGCAATGATAAGTCCGTATAAACTTAAGCTACAAATTTTTTATCATTAAAATAATGGCCTAAAGTACATCAAACAAACTCCATTAATAAAAAAAAGAAAAAGAAAAAACACTTATCACTTGATGCAATTTAGTGGCACCATTAAGGACAAATTTATAACATTTTTTTATTTTTTTTGGTTTATTTTATTCTTCTTAATGTGTATAAAAAATATTTAAACCATCATTTTGAGGGAGTATATAATTGTGATAAGTTGTATATAATTATATTTATAACTTATCACAATTATAAATAACAATTATAATCGTACCCTAATTATATTTTTGTCATATTATTTTTAATAATAAATACTATAACGTGTTGATAAAACTGTGTAATAAAAACTTATTAAAATAGAGACTCTATATAAACTAGAGGCTCATTTTAAAACTGAGTTTAAATATATAAGAGTTATCCGATAAGCTTTCTTTATTGTATATTTGAATACAACATTTTATTAATCTACCCTTTTATCAATTTATACAAACTTATGATGTGAATAAAAATTTAATAAATATTAAATAATTAATTCAAATAAAATCACCAATAATGTGCAACTAGTAAAATGTTTAAAGCCTATTAAGATATAATGTGACGGTGGGTCGGGTCAAGCCACAACCACAACCACAACCAAGGGTGTGGAGTCAATTGACCCCATTTAAAAAAATTATTTTATAATATATGATAAATTTAGAAGAAATTTAATTGTATGTGTTAACGCCAAGTTTCGTCTGTGCGTCAAATCACAGAATCCACACGCTGAAACATGCACAATAACAGATCACACAGAAGCTTGACGGCCGTACCGCCGGGGGATAGCTCCGGTGTGGGAGTAAGTACAGGCCGTTTACAAGGTTTAACAATGGAGATTATGTGTTTAGTGCTCAAAAGTAGGTATTACCTATTAATTATAACCTTAGCTTTGTATTTATAGAGCTCCCACCACCTTAGTATCATTCTCCGAGTTGGAATAGGACTCCCAAATATGGTAGTTACCTATATTCGGGTCCATCACAATCTCCTTGAAAGGTGCAAGTAGAATCCCTTTCCAACACTACCTTTGGAGCTGCCTTGTTAATATACGATTAGGGTTAGAACCCTTAACCACGTAATCCCCTTATCACTCCCAACTCTGCATGTGGGCTGCTCAATTACCCGGGCCCAACCCCACATACAACATAAGACACCGATTCTGGGCCTCGGCCCAAAGGTCATGAGGACCTGACCTCGAACTCCCATATCTCCATCTGATCCCGGCCTAAAGGGCTCGGGTCCCGAACCCGACCTCCTATATGCCTTCGATCATATAGGCCCGAGCTCTTTGGTTTCGGCCCAGGTCTTCAGCCCACACGGGGGTCGGTCAAACACTCCCGAACATTGCCCCCCAGTCTCTTGTTATAAGATATTTATGACATGGGACTTGAAAGGGCATGAATTTGGATAGTCACGCCATAATGATGAGTTGTCTCGGGAACCCAATCAGTTTCTTCCTGGTTAACTAGCTGGTACACGTTTCCCTAGGGCTGGACCCCACCCAACATAAATAGCCGCCCTTGAAAACTGTGTCAGACCTGCTATATAAACCCCCATCAGTCCTTCACTGTCACTTTTTCGAGCCTTTAACATTTCACATCTCGCTGAAAATTTTTCGGCAAGGGCGACTTCCGGCGAGATACCTATTTCTCCAGATTTCTATATTTCCTACCGGTTTCTTTCTAAAAACTCGCCTATGTGCTTCATTCACTTTCGAATCACACCAAATGGCAGATTCTAGCACTCCTCCTCCCATGGTGGTGACTTTAACCGGAACTACCACCCTCACCTCCGGCGACCTAGTCCAAGTCGAGCTACCAACGGCTCCGACCGACATCCCCATTGAGAATGCTGATACCCGAATTAGCAGTCTCTATGCTTCCGAGATCGATTATGCCGTTATCGACACCGAGTCGTCCATCACCCAATCCCAGTTGTCCGACATTCGAGCCGTATTCAATATTCCTCAAGAGTATAAGCTTCGGGTGGCTGAGTCGAATGAGAGGATGTACTGGCGTCCCGAAGGGGGCTGGATGGCCGTCCATCTCTATGCCTTGAGGTATGGGGTTCGGTTCCCCCTTCAAGAATTTATTTCTTCCTTCCTCTGCCTGGTCGGGATCGGGTTCTCATAATTGGCCCCAAACTCCTACATCCAACTGATCAGCTTCATTGCCATGTGCCAGGAAACTGGCATCACTCCGGGTTTGGACTTTTTCTTTGTCCTGTTTTCTGTCGGTCGATCGAAAGAACCCGGCCTACGCCATCTGAACCGCGTACCAGGCCGAGCCACCTTCGTGAAGACCCCCTCCAACAACAAAGGATGGCATTCATAGTGGTTCTTTATGAGGGGAGCCGACCTCAACCACCTACCGAACTGGGCCTGTCCCGAAGATCAGCCCTTGAAAGTGACTAAGTTCCCGAAGGGTCGCTACGTTGCCTTCAAGAAGTTTTACTCACTGCTGAAACAGACTAGTTGGGGTCTGAGAATCGTGTCCAACGAATCTTGGCTCTACAAGCATGGCTGTAAGTAACAATCCCGAGAACTTTTTCTTACGCTCCCGACCCCCTACTGCCTTTTTATTAAACTCTTTATCTTCTGTTGTAGTGACTATCTTCAAGCGATGAGGCTGATGCAGCTTTGACCCCATTGTCGGTCGTTGTCGAACCCATCCACCTTCCTGCTGCTGATGACTCCCTCGAGGACGAGGCCATTCCTCTCGCCGAACTGTCCGTTGGCTCTTCTATAGGCCCCCTTGTCGCCTCGTCCAAAGCTGAACCTTTCGCAACGAATGTGTTGAAGATGAAAGGGGCTGACAAGATGGCCTTGCTAAAAAAGTCTAAGAAGTCTTCTGTTCGAATCCCCTCCAAGGCCTTTATCCCGAACCAATGCTGCTCCCAATGCCATCGAGCTTGCTGCCAAATATAGATATAAAGGTTCCGAAGGGATCGGTTTCATCAGCAGTGGTGCCGAGGACAAATATTGTTTGATCCCTTGGAATGCATCCTCGCATTTCAAAGTCTATTGAAAGCTTTTCTCGTTCTTGGGCCCTTTTAAGGTGTCAAAAAATGGTAGGCATCTTTCAGCCGACTTGGAGACGAACCTTCGAAGGGCCGCGATCCGACCTGTCAGTCTCTGCACATCCTTGTAAGACTTCAGGGATTTCATGTCTAGAACTGCCTGGATTTTCTCAGGGTTCACTTCAATTCCCCTTTTGCTGACCAGATACCCCGGGAATTTACCCGATCCCAATCCGAACGTGCATTTAGTCGGGTTTAACCTCAGCTTGCGTCTTCTTACTATTTCGAAACAGTTCTCTAGATCCTCAAGATGGTCACGGACTGACATACTTTTTACGATCATGTCGTCTACGTAGATTTCTATACTTCTTCCTAATTATTTTGTGAACACCAAATTCATCATCCGCTAATAAGTTGTCCCGACATTCAGTAGCCCGAAAGTCATTTTTTTTGTACGCGTATATTGCCCGATGTGTGATGAAACTGGTCTTCGGGATATCCTCCTTACTCATTGAAATATGGTCGTATCCTGAGAATGCATCCATGAAACTCAACATACCGTATCCCGAAGTGGCATCGATCAATTGATCTATGTTGGGCAAAGGGTAGAAATCCTTCGGACATACCCTATTCAAATCCGTGTAGTCGATGCACAGCCTCCACTTCCCGTTCTATTTCTGGACCAATACCACATTTGCCAACCACTCCGGGTAATCAATCTCGAAGATGAATTCGGCCTCCAGAAGTTTGGCGATCTCTTCATCGATTGTTTTTTGCCTTTCTAGGGCAAAAATTCTTCGCTTTTGTATAACCGGTTTCTTGTTTGGGTCTACATGTAGTCTGTGTAGGGCCACCGATTCACTTACCCTGAGCATATCACTTGGCTCCCATGCTAAGATGTCGGCGTAGACTTGGAGTAATTCTATCAATTCGGTCCTGAAAGGTTTTGCTAACCCTGACCCAATCTTGATCAATTTTTCTTTCTTCCCTGGTACCAGCTCTATGTCTTCAGTTTCTTCGGCAGGAAGAGCGAGCGGTTCTGTACTGCCCTCTGTGAATGGCTCGATCTCGATGGTGATTGTTTGTTTCTGCTTACTGACCCCGACCCCTGAAGAAATCAAGCTATTTTGATAGCACCTTCGGGCTATATCTAAATCTCCTTTTACCTCCACGATTCCGTTCGGTGTTGGAAACTTGATTTTAAAGTGGGGTATGGACGTTACTGCTTGCAGGGCTGCCAAGGTTGGTCTCCCGAGGATAGTATTGTATGCCGAATCTACTTGTACGACGAAAAATCTGACCATTATTTCGACATGATTGGGTGCGGTGCCGAACTTGACTGGCAGTTCAATGGTACCTGACACATACACCGGATCTCCACTGAAACCGTATAAGGGTCCTTCCCCTCCCAGATCCATCTTCTTTCCTTGTAGGTCCAGCCTTTGGTAGGCATGAGTATATAGGATATCGACCGAGGACCCGTTGTCTATCATCATCCGTTTTATATCGACTATCCCGACCTGAGCTGTTATCACCAGTGCGCCGTCATGTTGCTCGATGAGGTCTGTCGGGTAATCCTCGTCCGAGAATGAGATGGACGTTCCAGTATATGCCCAATCTTTTCTGGCAGTCGACCCCGTAACCGATAGCACTGCCCCCAAATGCCCACTTCTTTTTCTTCCCGTTATCCGTCCGACGGAACACCCCGAAATGACATCAACTACGCTTCGGGCGGGGGGGTTTTGTGGGGGTTGGGTATCCTGGTCTTGATCTCTGTTTTCTTCTCTGGGCGCCACTGCGTCACCCCGACCGGCTACATACTGTATCAACTATCCATTCTGAATGTTTTTCTCTATCAAGTCCATCAGGTGGGTTCATGCTTTGGTCGAGTGCCCGGTACTCTGATGGTATTCGCAGTACTTGTCTCGACCCCTTCTTCCGGGCTTGGTTCGCCTCGGGCATGGTTCGTAGAAGGGCTGGTTCTTCATCTCCTCCAAAATTTTGGATCGATCTACGGTGAGGGAGGTATAAACTTTGCTGACACTTCGATTAGGTAGTGGAGGTCGGTTACTTCCTGATCCCCCTCCACTATAATTCTTCTTGCTGGAATTATTTGACCTCCACTGGTTGTTGTCCGAACGCTGATAACTCTGTTTGTCCTGATCCTTAGACTTCTCGTAGGACTGGGAGTGTGGTTTAAAGTTGCCCAAGGCTTCTTCTATTGCGATAAATCCTTCAGCCCGATGGAAGGCCTCGGTTAGATCCGCCGGGGGGTTGATCACCAAATCCTTTATCAGCTTCTTCAACCTTCCGATGTCTAGTCCCGTGGTGAAGAATCCCAGGGCTTGTGGAGAGTTTAGCACTGTTACCGACCCTACCACCTCCCGAAACCTCTTCACATACTGGCCTAGGGTCTCATCTGACTTCTGCCGGACCTGCATGAGGGACGTCGTGATCTTTCCCCGTCTTCAGTTGCTCCCGAACCGAGCATGAAACTTTTCTCGAAGATCGTTCTATGACCCGATTGATCTTGCTGCCAAAGTCCCCATCCATTCTCGGGCACTCTTTTTCAGCGTTGTAGCAAACATATGGCACTTGGCTGCGTCTGAATGTCCATAGTAAGACATCAGTCGGTCATACCTATCCGAATGATCATAGGGATCCCCCAATCCGTCATACGTGTCTATGGGGGGCATCTTTTTCTTCGGATCGGCTGTGACTTGGTTGATCTCTGGTGAGAAGGGCGATCCAGGACACCCTGAAGAGGTCCCCATCGGACTCTTAGCCGCTAGTAATTTCTCCAATTCTGCGACTCTTCGGGTGAGGGGGTCGGAGATCCTTCCTTCCAGGGGGATGATCGGGGTCTGTCCGTCCCGTAGTCCGGAGACGCGTCTCTCTTCGTCTGGCCAGATCTGCCTGGATGTTCTGATCTGCGCTCTGCCGAACGGCTTCTTCTTCTGCCCCTGCCATCCCGAGAGCGACTCCTGTACCTGCTCTGTTCTCTTTTCGCCTCTCCCCGTCGAGGTGACCGGGATCGGCTCAGATTCCTACGCCTCTTGGAACAAGCTTCTTGGTCCCCAACCATGTTGGCCATCTGCCTCTCGAGTTCATCCTGCTGCAACCGAAGCACCATCATGGCATCTTTGTTCTATTCCAGTTTTTTCTTCAGGAGAAACTCTCGCTAGTCTCGGCTACCCTCCCCTTTTTCCTGTCTCACGAGGGCCCGAGAATGACTCTCGTCAGCCTGACTCGCTTGATGGGGCGTGTGCTGACTACCGTGGAAGAGCTTTCGCCGAAGATCAGGAGCCGGTATCTCCTGTACCTCTGGAATTTTGGATCCCAGACGGTCCTTCACCGACCCCCTCACTTGTGTGGTCTGGTGGGACAGCTGGGTCTTTGCCTTTTCCGGAACATCGACGTTATTCTCCTTGCTCCCCATAGTCTGTTGCCGGATAAGTTAGTGGTGATTGTCAAAAAACACTAAAACCCCTCCTTCTAGCGCCAATGTTAACGCCAAGTTTCGTTTGCGCGCCCAATCACAGAATTCACGCGCTGAAACCTACACAATAACAGATCACACAGAAGCTTGACGACCGTGCCGCCGGGGGATAGCTCCGGTGTGGGAGTAAGTACAGGCCGTTTACAAGGTTTAACAATGGAGGTTATGTGTTTAGTGCTCAAAGTAGGTATTACCTGTTAATTGTAACCTTAGCCTTGTATTTATAGAGCTCCCACCACCTTAGTATCCTTCTCCGAGTTGGAATAAGACTCCCAAATATGGTAGTTACCTATATTCGGGTCCAACACAATCTCCTTGAAAGGTGCAAGTAGAATCCCTTTCCAACACTACCTTTGGAGCTGCCTTGTTAATATACGATTAGGGTTAGAACCCTTAACCACGTAATCCCCTTATCACTCCCAACTCTGCATGTGGGCTGCTCAATTACCCGGGCCCAACCCCACATACAACATAAGACACCGATTCTGGACCTCGGCCCAAAGGTCACGAAGACCTGACCTCGAACTCCCCTATCTCCATCTGATCCCGGCCTAAAGGGCTCGGGTCCCGAACCCGACCTCCTATATACCTTCGATCATATAGGCCCGAGCTCTTTGGTTCCGGCCCAGGTCTTCAGCCCACACGGGGGTCGGTCAAACACTCCCGAACAGTGTGAATAAATTAACTCTATTGAAAATTTTAAATTTTTTTAATATATGAGGTCAAATTGAATTTTTTATAATTTTCTTAATTCCATATTACTTATACTCCTTGATGTATGTATTTCCTTTAATATTTTTAAAATAAATAATAATCTAATTTATATTAATTTTATAACATAAAAAATTTAAATATTTATTAACAATTTTGTGATTGAAAATGCGTATTATAGATCAATAAGGGATATATGTATATATATATATATATATATATATATATATTATTACTTGTTATATTAACAATATTATAACAAAATACATGTTTTATATATACAATTGATCAAAAAACACAAAATTATCTAAAAAAAATAGTTCGGGGACTGCGCTCCTAAACCTCCGCTAAATTATTTATAGAATCACAAATTTTTGACATCACTGAATTAAAATTTTGGCTTCGTCACTAGTGGGTGGTGGTTGGTGATGGGGTGGTGGCGGTGGCGAAGAGTGTTGAATGGTGGGGGTCTAGCTGGGATTGGCGGGGGTATATCGAGAGAAGAAAAGTGAAAATTAAAAAAAGTGAAATTAGGATAGTAAAAAATTTATAAAAAGAGTTGTTTTTTTCAACTGGTAAAAAAAGATTGACAAAGTTTTTATCAAACAATTTTTAGTCCCTGAGCGAGAGACTATCAAACAGCCAATTGCCAAACACTACTTCAGTATAGTACTATAGTATTATACACGCGGACATGGTCCTAAGAAATTTTAAATTTCAAGCTTAATATATATTTTTTAATTATTAGTACTTGATTAATTTATAATATTAAGTCCGTATTAATCAAAATATAATAAACTCACAACAATTTAAAATTTAAAAATTCATCAATTAACTAGAAAAACATTAATTAGAACACAAACTGTGAAACAAAAACAGTCATTTAACTTTCATTCCAAGTAATTTGCAAAAATTTATAGTTTAAACCGTGATGTAATTTTTTAATTTAAATTAGTAATATTTGTAAATAGTTTACTATATTTACAATTTTATAATATTGGAATTTAATAAATTAATACATTTTGAATTCAATAATTTTATAAATCAACTATGTAATTAAAAAAACTTGATTAGTCCCTTTTCTTATTAAAGTAGTATTTTAACTAAATTAAATTCAACAAAGATTAAAATCTTATTGCAAGATTTAATTTGGTCTCTAGTTTAGAGGTGGAGAGATGTATTTTATAACGCAAGTTTGTAAAAAATTACAAAAATTCAACAGATAAGGATCTAAGTGCAAAAAATATGGAAAGTTATTACAGAAGGATTCAAGAATTTCAAAGCGGTTCATCACTGATACAACAAGGAAAAACAAAACCCTAATTAGAAAACTTGAAGAAGCGGTTCCAATACTCTCTTCTGAGATCGACTACTCTCTATTTTCTCGTCATCGGCGTCTAATAATCATGGGTTCTGGTATGGATAATCAATCTTCCCTTTTATGATCTCTTGGTAGTTGCATCGCTACACTATCAGCAAATTTAATTAATAATTATTCTATTTAGCTTGAGTAATCCAAGTCCTTTTACAACTTTGATTTAACTTTACCCTAATTAATTCATTAGTTTAATCGAGTGAGAGAACTCCGAATTTTTTTTTGGGGAAAGTTGTTCTCTTATGTAGGAGTGATAGCTAATTAGCTAAATAGTAGAAAAACTTAGTATTGCATGAAGCAGCAGTGTTCTAAAACACAGTGAAGTAATGATTTAAGAGTATTATTTTAGTGTAATTTTAATTTTTTTTGTAGATGCGGATATGGAGGATTATGGGTTTGAATACTCGGAAGAGGAGCCCGAAGAGCAGGATGTTGACATTGAGAATCAATACTACAATTCAAAAGGTACTTGTTCCTTTTTAGTTTATTTGATAGTAAATAAATGTTATATCTACATTTTTTGAATTCTTAGATATAATTAGACCGGTCCTGCTTTATATTCTTTCCTTTTTTCTACAAGACCTGTATTTTCATTCAGAATTTATGAAAAAAGCACAAATGTAAACACACAGAGATAGTAGATATCCTTTGATGGGTTATGCTGTAAAAATAGAAGGAACAATGTAGTTTCTTGTGAGGTAGATGCTATATGTACAAGCTGTTGTAAATGATAAAACTGGAAACTCAAATCTAGGAACACACTTGGTTGCATTTTAAAACTGTGCAAATTACATACAAAGGCACCAAGAAAAAGTTGGTGGACATTTATGGTGGATGTTGCTATGAATCACGGAAAAAATAGGAAGGTCGTGTACCGCTGCCGCATTTTGGGTACGTTTCCGAAACGGTAAAGATCGGAAATGATTGCAAAACTTCCCTGAAAAGATATTTTTGCATACCTTTTTGGGCTGGAAGAGTGAGGAATATGATGGGGTACGTCGGGTACAATCAGTTACGATATGAGCTCTGATTTTTGCGTCATCTATTTCTCCCTTCCCTATATTTTATTTAGGCAAGTGCTGAATGCTAAGTATTTACTAAGTGGGCACTAGTCTTTCAACTGTTCAAGAGTGTTTTTATTTCTTTCCCTATATATTATAACTTAGTTACATTAGACACTAGGCAGTAGCACATGTGGCTTGTTGATAAATGTAAATATATTTTTGATGAAATCATTATATATATTTATATATATGTATTATGTGTATATAGTATAACTTTACATTTCTCCATTATTTTGTATCCTAAAATGAAATCTACACATTGTTTTGAAACTGTCTTTGTTCTTCTTAGGATGCGTGTGTAGATATGCACTGATAATATACCAACTCGACAAAAAGTACTTAAACAAACACTAAATTAATTTATATTGAACAATCTGCACAAACAATATAAGAAGAACAAATTTTTTTTTTAAAAAGAAACAAAAAATAAATTCTATAGAAGAATATTCCTTTGAGCAATGTGGTGATGGCACATAAATTAACTTCAAGCTATAAGAAAAACTTATTGCTTTTATTAAGCATTTAATTATTACAAAAGTTCTTTGCTCATCAAGTTACTTCTTTCAACTTGTATATGAAAATAATAGTGTTTACTGTTTACCCTTCTGCTTGGGAAATTTCAATTTACTATGGGAGGTACATCCTAAAGCATCACATAAAATGGGTTTCAATGTTTCGCAAATTCTGCACATTTTCTGATTGCGAAAAACATTGAGATAGGTGTAGAAAGTTACTTAGATTTTGAAAGCAAGCTTTGAGTGGTCCCATTGTAGGATTGTTTTAATTATAGTAAAGTGACAATCTTTGAATAAGCTAAAAACTAGAAGGACTAGCTTTGGGACATTTAGAAAAAGGGTTCGACCAAAGTTGGACTGTAGGAGTTGTTTGTGAAGTGCATAATCTTTTGTCTTCCGTCTTTGTTTAATTGTACTTATTACCATTTAGTTGGAGAGAAATAAAGGGTTGGGTTGATGATGTTGTGCTTTGGTTATGTGTGAACCCTTGCAAGTCTAAACACCATTGTCCAATTTCCGTTTGAAGTGATGCTTAACTTGAGTTCTTTATAGTACACAACCTCATTTTGGTATAACTTAATTGATGCAATCGCTATGATAAGGATTACTAAAATGGCACTTTAATATGAATAGTATGCATTTACTAAACTCATGTATAATCTATCTACACCATGCATTTAAAGCTCGTGCTAAGACGATTGAACATTTTCTTAAAGCCTCATAGCCTAATTAAAATATGACAGATTGATTACTTTTTTTGAGGTAGAGTAAAAGGAGAATGTTGCGGGAGTTGAACAAGAAATTAAGTAATTGGATAAAAAGATAATTAGATATTTAATTCTCCAAGGATGGCCTCAGCTCCGCATAATATATATTTAGGAGTAATAGAAACGACATAAGTGCCGACTTATTTGGTTTTGGACCATTCTTTGGAATCCAATTATAAGGTGGGGAAAAGTTGCAACATTCAGAACTTGTATTCAAGCATCCCGTCCCATAATTGTATTAGTTTTACTGTGGTAGCCGATTCCTTGTTATATCATTAAAATTTTGCAGGTTTGGTTGAGACTGATCCAGAGGGTGCTCTTACTGGTTTTGCTGAGGTAGTTGAGATGGAACCAGAAAAGGCAGATTGGTAAGCTTTTCAAGTATGGATTTTGCACATGGATATGAATACACGCTTCTGTTATTGTGTTTTCCTCGGGTAGTTGTGTCCAGCCCATCAATGAATTCGCAATTCAGGAAGCTTTCATAGTCATGATTTCTTAATCTGCAGTCAAAATTGTCTGTTGCGTTTAAGATGATTTTCTACCATATGGTCAATTATGATGATCATGTGGCGTTGGATATTAGTCTCATGGATGATTTTTCTTCAAGACTGGGCGAAGTTCAAATGATTTCCCCCCCTCAAAAAATGATTTTTGTTTTGATCATTGAGAAAAATTTAGGCATGGTTGTGATTTCTATATGTGATCTTATTAAATGTAGTTTGTATATCTTTGGCCTATAATTAACATTTGCCTATATTCATTCTTCTTCAACATTCTCTTCATCTGAAGCAAAGAGCAAAGAACAGAGAAGAACTGCGTTCATTGAAATCCTCGTATTCTTTCTGTAGTCCAATAGTGTGGACCAGTTGCTTATGTAACCTCTTGCGATTTGCTCAGGCTGTCTCTCCATGCATATACACCAATTCATTCAGTTCTGTTAACCTATTGATCTTCTTCCCACGTTACCAAATATTCTTGATAATTCATACATTTTTTTGGCAATTAATGTGGACAAAAATGAGAAAACCTGATATTTTTATGCAACCATTATGCTGATTATCTTTCTCGCTCGCAATCAGAAATAAATTTGCTGTACAATGATGTTTCCCTGGATTTATTATCTGATTGACTGATGTTCAGTGTTATACCTGATGATATTTGTACAAGTGGCATTTGCACATATACTTGCATGTACTCAATGTGGGGGTTGACAAGTTTTTCTGTTGTTTCTGCTGCCCCTTTCATGCAAGGTTTAACTGTGTTATATTTTAATTAGCATTTAATTATTTTGAGTAAATTGCACTTTACTTCTCCCAAGTTTACCCCATTTTGCACTTTGCATCCTATAATTTAAAACGTTGCACTTTGCATCACAATCTTTAGAAAAAACAACACATAACACTCCCGACCCAAAAATTCGTTGCTAAAAGTGCAAAATCCGTCGCTAGCCCTCCACTTCTAGTGATGGATTTTGGGTTGGGGTGTTATGTGCCGACTTTTCTAAAAGTTGGGATGCAAAGTGCAACGTTTTGAATTATAGGATGCAATGTGCAAAATGGGATAAACTTGGGGATGCAAAGTGCAATTAACTCAATAATTTACAAAATCTATAATCTATTGTACTTCGAGTCCTACGTTTAACCCGAGTATAAGCAATATAAACAATAATATGTTTGTAGTGTCTATATGATTTCTTTCTTCTGTTTTGTTAGGGGATTTAAAGCGCTTAAACAGACAGTCAAGCTTCATTATCGGTTAGGGAGGTATAAAGAGATGATGGAAGCCTATAGGGTGATGTTGACCTACATCAAATCAGCAGTGACAAGGAATTATAGTGAAAAATGTATAAACAACATCATGGATTTCGTTTCGGGATCTGCTAGCCAGAACTTTGGGCTTTTGCAGGAGTTCTATCAGACCACTCTGAAAGCCCTTGAAGAGGCTAAAAATGAGGTTAGAGATTATCTTCTGCATATTGTTAGAAAAAAAGTATCCATTTTCAAAGAAATCTCTATAATATATTTTCTGCTCTTATGCAGAGGTTGTGGTTTAAGACAAATCTTAAGCTTTGCAAAATTTGGTTTGACATGGGTGAGTATGGTCGAATGAACAAGGTATGGGATCGACTTAGATGTGCTCTTTAGTTGTCTCATAAGATTTGTTAGTGTTCTCTAACAGTTTTAATGTATGCTAACAGATTTTGAAGGAACTCCACAAATCTTGTCAAAAATCAGATGGTAGTGATGATCAAAAGAAAGGGACCCAGCTTTTGGAAGTGTATGCAATTGAGATTCAAATGTACACTGAAACCAAAAATAACAAGAAATTAAAGGTGAGAAGTGTTAAATGCTACCATCTTGTTGTCACTTTGTTTGTCTGGGATGTTCTATTATCATATTGTATCTTAACTTTGGGAGGCATAAAGTGAATTCTCATTAGTGTCTAAAATATCTGAGATACTAATAATATGGGCGTGGATGAACATCCTAGCAGATGGGTATTTTTTATGCTTATAAAAAGAAAAGTTACCAATTCAGAATAAATATTGGAAACTTTTAATACTACTAGTTAAAAAAGAAATCATTAACAATGGAGCAGTAAAATTATTGATGCCATAATGGCTTCACTTATTGTGGGTTGACGAGGGGCAGTTTCCTTCTCTCCTCCTAAACCTGTAGATATCACGTGGAACTTTTAAATTGTGTACACAATAGTGGCATACGAGTTTAGCAAATACATTGAAAGTGAATATTTTAGAATCTATTTTGAAAATTGAATAAGAAGCAAAATTTATAAGATTATCAAATGACAACTGGGTAATGGTAGTCTAATAGAAACGAATGCCTTATTCACATATACTTCCCCTTACCAATTAATATGGGAGGGGTGAGCAAAACTGGCTTTTTACCTTTGTATTCTTTGTGGGTTAGTTTTTTTTTTTTTGCTAATTAACTTTCTTGGGAGTATGAGGTGCATGTTCTTGGATTCTATAAAACATTTTTACCTGATATTATAGATTATTAATTTGTATATTACATGATCCAATTATTCATTTGTGTTTATGCCATATAATCTTGTTATACTATAGCTGCAGTGCATGATTAAATGTTTCTTTTACTGGTTTGTTGATTTGGCAACCTTTTCTCGTATTTTTGCAGTTTTTTTTTGTATTGATGTGCATGTATTCTGTATATATTATTGTCTAACAATGACTGGATTCATTACAGCAACTGTACCAAAAAGCACTTACAATCAAATCAGCAATACCGCATCCAAGAATAATGGGAATAATCCATGAGTGTGGTGGTAAAATGCATATGGCAGAGCGTCAGTGGGCAGAAGCAGCTACTGACTTTTTTGAAGCTTTTAAGAATTATGATGAAGCTGGGAATCAGCGGCGAATCCAATGTCTGAAGTATGTCTGGACATACTTTAATAATTTATGTAAAATCTTCTATAATTAATAGGCACAAATAATTGTAAACACATTTGATTCCTGCTGGCATGAATGTTTCTGTGCAGCTGATTGGGCGCTTGTAATTGTGAACAACAGAAAACATGAGTGTTTATTATATAAAAATGATCATGTATTAGCCATTTATGGAGATGTTCCTAAGTGTCCTAGATTTTATTAATGTGGAAACATAAAGGTGGAAAGTGTTTGAATTCTGTCTGATATCTGTTTCTTACATTCCCTTTCTACTACAGATACTTGGTTTTGGCCAACATGCTGATGGAATCTGAAGTTAATCCATTTGATGGACAAGAGGCAAAGCCGTACGTTACAGTTTTGATTTATCTATTAAGCATAATTTTGTTTTCATAACGTTTTTGTTATTTAGTTTTTGTTTTCCGCAAATATCGTCCTGATTAGTCTTATATTGCAGATACAAAAATGACCCTGAAATTTTGGCGATGACAAACTTGATTGCAGCCTATCAACGGAATGAGATATTGGAATTCGAGAAAATCCTCAAGGTTAGAGTGGTAGCTTATTTATATCAGGTCTCTTATTTACAACATGCATTTAGTGTTCTTCGCTATTTCAAAAGAGTGAATGTTGGCAAAATGGTTACTTGCAGAGTAACAGAAGAACTATTATGGATGATCCTTTTATCAGAAATTACATTGAAGATCTTCTGAAAAATATCAGAACGCAAGTCTTGCTTAAGCTCATCAAACCTTACACAAGGATCAGGATTCCTTTCATATCGAAGGTAGTGAACTTCATTTGTTTCATATTTTGGCTATTCTTTTGCAACAGGAACCGACTAGGCACTACTAAATGTCCATCAGCTTTCAGCTCAGTATATCTGCTGTGATGCATCTCTATGTTGTTTACAGCAAATGAATTACCCCTTCTCCCTATATGCGTTTAAAAACTCACGTACAAAAACTGGAAATATGGGACATGGAATATGTTTTATGGGATCACCCATATCTAGGCTTAACTGCTTAAGAATTTCATTTTTTTGGTACCTGTACAATTGTGACTTCGCCCTCAGTCAATTTTGCACTTGTCTTGAAATGTCAAAGTGATCAAGGCGTAGGTTGGGTTACAGAGTTTGTACCATCCACTAAATGAGTTAATGGAACCTGAAGGATAAACATTATGCATCCTTACTAACTTCCATCGGCTAGGTGAAGAATATAGTTTTTGTTATGCAAGTGCAATTTATTCTAGGTGTTAAATTCAGTACGACTGTAAATTATATAAATGAATTTGGTATATCATTTCTCAGAATTTAGCAATACAATTCTCCTGTTCTTTCATTTTCTTTTTTAACCCGTCAAAGATATCAATTTGGAAAGAAAGAAATGAATTTTTTGCATGAGCAGGGTAAGCATTTTTTGTCAATTAATTATGACCTAATAATTTATTCAGTAAATAATTTTTGAAGAATTTCTTAATGTACATGTTATGTTATTTTCACCTTCAGTGAAGCTGTTTTTATCCTTTCTGTTTTCTTTCAATTGGGTTTAGTTCATATTTTAATCTTCGAATTTATTAATTTTTCTTACTGGATGAAATTGTATTTTGATTACTTAAAGAAGTTTTCTGTACAGGAGCTTAATGTGCCAGAGGGAGATGTTGAGCAGCTATTGGTGTCACTAATATTGGATAACCGGATACAAGGGCATATTGATCAAGTGAACAGACTGTTGGAGCGTGGCGACAGGTCAACTTTCTTTTTAAAGTTTTGCTATATGATACTATTTCTTGTTGCATATAGTTGAAATGTTCATGTTGCAGGTCGAAGGGGATGAAAAAATATGCTGCTATAGAGAAATGGAACACACAACTTAGGTCTTTATATCAAACCGTTAGCAACAGAGTGGGTTGATTGTGAGTTTAGCAGAAATTTTGGTGATTTCAGTTGGCATTTTTCTCTCTTTGTCAAGTTTGCAGAGATTTGTCAGTAAAGCTACAAGAGAATGAGCACATTATAAAGAAATGGGAAAGTATGAACATTATTTGAACATGTTGCACCACTCACTTCATTGATATGAATGTTAGATTTTATTTATTTTGTAATTTAGTTTATCTATCAAATGCTGTCTTCTATGGTGTTCATTATGCTTCTGTTTGAACCGTTGGTTATCCTTCCATATTTAAGCACCACCTGGGGAGGGGTAGAACTAATAGTTAAGGTTACATCTTTTTGCTGGCATGGTTATTTGTTGTGCATTTTTTGAATCTTGCTGCTGCTGCTGCTAGCCTGCTATACACGGTTGAGATTGGAATATTTTGATGGTATGGTTTCTTTATTCATTGCAAGTCATGATATAGCAAATGTTATTTTAGTATTGTGCTGTGCATCATCAGCTCTGGTAACATCACTGGTGGCCTTGTGAAAACTCTCATCTATTTAATTATTTGATGAAGGTCATTTGCAGCGATAGGAGTTTGAAATATGATGTCTTTAGATGTACAAGATTATAAAATAACATTTAGGTTTAACTATTTATTGCTGTTGGTCTCTAATAAAACATTTAGTAAACTATAGGATCGATCATTTGTCTTTATAAAATACATTGACAAGCAAGTGATTTAGAGCTCAACAACAATTACTCAAATCAAAACATAGAGTATTGATCATATTAAAATTCTTAATTATTTTTATTAAAATTATCATCTTTTTTAAAAATTAATTGGTGAAATTGGAGTTGGATCAAGTTGGGTCAAAATTTTGGGTCGGGTCGGGTCAAATCAAGGAAAATGAACTTAATTAGCCAAAAATAAATTTTAGGGACTACTTTAAAAATTTTGGGTCGAATTGGGTCAAATCAAGGAAAATGAATTTAATTATCGAAATATAAATTTCAGGGATTACTTTAAAAATGGGTGGTAATTTAGAGGGATAGAAATGCTATTTAGCCTCAAATAATCAATAAGTCTTGGCAGACCGGTTTATTGGATAAGAAAACTGGACATGTTCAATTTTTTTTAATTATTTTTTATTGTGACTCTTAAAAAATATATAGTTTTTATTCTAACAGAAATTTTTATAAAATATAGTGTTTTAGGTGTAATTTGGATACATATATAAAAACAGGGTTGTATATGTATCCTGTTTTTGTATATGTATCCAAATTACACATAAAACACTATATTTTATAAAAATTCTTATTGAAATAAATACTATATATTTTTTAAAAATCCCAATAAAAAAATTAAACTTGTCCAATTTTCCGGTCCAATAAACCTGTTTGTGTAGAAGGACTCTTAAATAATTGGTGGTGGGACAGCCAACGGCTAGTTGAGTGGAAGGAAGGAAGGAACACTAATTTCCAACGGTCACCAAACGCTGGCCTCAGCCTTCGTCCAATTTCTAATTTAATGTTACTCTGGACTTTTTTGCCTCTTTATCATGGCCCACCTCCCAACAAGTTTTAGATATTGATTGCCCCACCTATTATATTCTGAGTATTAAACAATAAAGAATTGTTATTAACTATTATTTACTTTTTGAAATATATTAAATTTTAAAATCAAAATATCTTAATTTAACTTTAAAAGATCAAAAATATTCTTAGATATTTAAAATGGAGAAATTTGTAGTATTATATTAAAGAAACTTATATTTTCATAATAAAAAACAATTTAATTCATGTCAAATATCAAATTTATATATAAATAATATTTTTTATAGGCGGATTAATACCCTGAACTTTTAAATTTTTTCTCACTTTGCGGATTGTCTTCTCAATTTTATAAATTAGGGAATTAAACTTTTATTTTTTTTTCACTTTGAGAATTGTCTACTCAATTTTTTCCATTTAGGGATTAAACTTTTAATTTTTTATGATTACGTTTAATTGATAGTGTCACATTAGAAAATTAATGACATGACAGCGACACGTGACTAAAAAAAATACTATTGTTAATTTTTTAAAGTAAATTTAATAATAAATTTACCCTTTTGGTAAATTACTAATTTTTTAACTTTAATTTTTTGGTAAATTTAATTTTTTTAAACTAAATTTAATGATAATTTTTTAAAGTAAAATTAATAATGGTCTTATATTTATCTTTTTTGGTACAAAAAAATAATTAAATAAATGTTAAAATGAAACTTAATATTACGCATAAGTATTTTTCAGTAACGTGTAGCTGTCATGTCATCAATTTTCTGATGTGACACTATCAATTTAGACATAATTATAAAAGTATAATCATCTAATGGAAAAAATTGAGAAGACAATCTCAAAAGTAAAAAAAAAATTAAAATTTAATCTCTTAATTAAAAAAATTGAAAAGACAATCTCTAAAATAAAAAAAATATTAAAAATTTATGATATTAATCCATATTTATGCCACTTTTTATATTAATACTATTGTCGGTAACTATATGCTACACTCCAAATATATTTATAAAGTCTATAGAATCAATTATTATTGGTGTTTTTGGTAACTACTGTATTATTATTGCTTTGATTCGGGCAATTTGTACTTTCTCCTTTAGCGGCTTTCAGTTTCAGTTATCCCAAGTTTGCCCCCACCTCACCTAATAATATTTCTTACTCCCATTTTTCCTTGGAAATATATCACATTTAAAAACACATACAAAACTGCATATTCAGTGTCACATTTAAAATCACATATAAATATGCACATTAAATCTCTTAATGTGCACATTTAAAAATACATATAAAAATAAAATAATAATAAAAAGAAGAGAGAGAGTGTTACGAAGAGATAGAAAAAAAAAATAGGGAATAGATAATTTCACAATATTTTTTTATTTTTTTTATGTGACTTGTGAGTCCCAATTTTTAATATTTTATTTAGTTAAAAGGCAGATCTCACATGCGAAAATATTAAAAAATAATGTGAAAGTATCAATTCTAAAAAAAATAAAATACTTTTACTAATATTTTATCTTGTCTTTATGTAAATATGACACTGAATGTGCACATAAATAATCTTTTTTATTTAATTTTCTTCTCCTTCCCGACTCTCAATAATTACTACCAACTTCTTAATTGGTATCCATTATTACTTTGTTTTAGCACTAATAAGAAAATAATAATACAAAAAATTCTTATTTAAGAAAGGAAGAAGCAATGATAAAAAAATATTTATTTGACAATTTTTTTTACATGATATATTATAAAGAATACTGTTTTCTATTGTTAGAATTTTCTATCAAATTACGATTACAACATATATTATTAATATATTAATAATATATTATAAAATAAGAAAAATGTATGTACACAGTCGGCTATGACGACCTTTTTTTGGGCTATAGCGATGGTTTTATCCATCGTCATATTTATTATAAGCTACGACGACGAGTGAACCGTCGTCATAGTCCAAAAAATCTCACGCCATGTAATAAAAAGCTGTGTATATACATATATTCCTTATAAAATTAACCCATTATATATATATATATATATATATATTATTAAAATATTAATAATTATAATTATTCACATAATTCCTAACTAAAAAATGGACATATAAAATATAAAGATATATCATTATCCTATTATGAAAGTAGAACGCTTATAAACAAGATAAATGCACAAATTGCTTTAAGCCTATCACCATGTATATCCTTTCTATTTGACATTATCTTTCAATAATTAAACAAACTTTCATGTTAGACATGTGATAAACAAAAAAATTTGGTCCAGTGTCACCCTTTTTGGAGGAACAGTAGTAAAAACTAAATAAATTATATAATCAAAATTAAAAATATAATTAAATCTCAAAAAAAAATAATCAAATTTACACAATTGGCGACCATCGAAAATTTAAGTTGACAAATGAGGAACACTTATATCTCTCACTCATATTTTTTAAATAAAATTCGTAATTAACATCAAAATTATTTTTAAGAAAAAAAATATCATAAAATTTATCGACATATACATTATTTATAAAAAATAAATTATCGTCATATAAATTATTTATAAAAAAATAAAAAAATTTCCCATTTCTTCCGTGACATATAGGGCCTTGTAGGCTATTGGGACGCGCGTCGCGCGCGACTGTGTGCATCATCCAAATAAACAAAAAAAATAATCCAACGACTATAAATTTAGGGTTATTTCTTTCTTTATTCCGCTGAATTATTAAACTCCACCACGTATATATAATAATAAACCTACCGATGTCGGACCTTCTCCCATCCCTCTCGTCTGTTTCTCTCTCTTTAACTTCATCAATCATTTGAAGGTGAGATTTATCTCTCAATTTGTGGTGTTTTGCTACCCTGAAAAACACAAATTTAATCAAGAAAGCAAGCGCAGCCATCACTGAGAAAGCACCCACTTTGAGGTGATTTCTTATATGGCTCTTGGATTTCTTTTTCAAATTCCATATCAATTTTCTTGAGAAATTGTTCATGAATTTTGTTGGGCAATGAATTGAAGAAAGTTTGATTGATGTGTTTAAGTGGGTTTTTGTTCATCTATGCTTATTTCTTTTGATTCTTCACTCATATGATTAGACTATTTATTGATGATATTGTCTTCTTGTTGAAACGGGATTGATGATTCTGTTGGGTATTTGCCTCTTCGGTGATGAATATGGATTTGTTTTGTTAGTCATTACATCTGATTTTGATTTGAAAGGTCTCCTGTTTTTTATTTCTGCTTTTATGCTGAAGTCCTTTCACTTGTTGCATATCTAAAAATGTCTGATTAGATGTCATTTTCTTATCTTGCCAATGTATCTTAACACTGAAAGATTAATTTTTTCTTAGGGTCAAGATTCGACTATCAATACCTCTTTTATATTTGTATTGAAGATAATAGATACTAGAAGTTTTATGTGAGGTTCTGTTTGTTCCGAGACAAGAATTGATAAATTGGATCATTTGCAGTCACCTCGGTCCTTTTCTTGCTGGCTCTTGATATTTTCCTTATAGGAGAACTGGAGAAGTGATAGAAATTAGGTCTAATTATGCTGTTTGTTCATATTGTTCTCATACTTGGTTATGTGCATATTTGGCTAACTATGAAGTATGAAATGTGTGTATGGCAGAAACTCATATCTACCTTGACCCCCCCCCACCCCACACCCCACACCCCCAAAAAAAAAAAAACAAAACAAACAAACCCATATGGACCATAGTTCAAGCTTGAATTTTTTCCCCTATACATCATATAAGTAGCCATGTGTGGTTATTAGTAAGATTGCTTTCTTTCTTGTGTCTCTTGTTCTCCAAATTATGTCCATTTAGTTATATGAATATGTTTGATTTAGAGTTTATATGTCGTTTTGGATGTGGACCTATCTGTGTCGGCCTTTTAAAGAAGATGGAAAGTCCATCATTTGTTATTTTGGAATTGCATATTTTATATCCAGATGGATTGGAAATTGAAATGATTTGAGGTGTGAATGGGTGGATTTTTATTGTTGCCTTGGGAAAAATTGGTGATTCTTAAGTCCTTACCTTTTGTAAGCACTAGCTCAAAATTCATATACCGTGTTGTGATTATTTGAATAGTTTCATTATTTTGTTCTAATTGACGGGGCGCTGTGTGCCGATAACTTGTTCTGGTTTGAGGACATTTGATCACAGTGGATACATTTCATAGTATACTCACCTATGAAGTCCTGCAAGAATGTGCTAATATAAAGAACTATGAACTATCACTAATTCAAAATTATATCTACTTGCTGGAACACTATTTTATTCAAAACACATGTTCGTCTATGAAAACAATTACACAAAAGTTAGTGGTTATGTATTTTTATTGTCTGCTATGTCCGTAGGATGTATTTCTCGGTTCTAGTGATTTTTTATATTTAGGTAGTATACGAACTTGTATGTCATTTTTCTTCTTCACTAAACTCTCTTCTAATTTATGCAACTTAAAATTGGATTTTGGTGTGGGTCAATTGAAGGTGTAAAATTATTTTATGCGTGTACTTGGGCATTTAGAACTCATATCCTGTCTCGGATTCTGGATACCTACATAAAATTTTTGCTGGTACTTGACCAGTGTTTAGATATTGTTTTTTGTATACATCGCCCATGAAAATTCAATTCACAGCAAATAGAATTGCAAGCGGATTTCAGTCATAAAGGAGAAGCTTGGTGATGCTTGCTGAATTCCTGGGCCTTCATATTATATTTCTACGTCATATTTTTCTGCACATGTTAAACCTGGAAACAACGAGAAGGAGATTATGATAATTCTGTTTGTAGTTTATGATTGGAATCTGGATGTGGAATCTCATGGGTCAACTTTTGCTGGGTTAAGTAGGCAATTCTGTTTCTCTAGATATAGAGTCTATCCTTAGGTTTCTCGCATGTTCCCTTAACAATGACCCAGATGGTGGGCTTGCTAATTGTTTATTGTAATCTACATTCTGGTGTTTATTTTGCATTAAAAAACTTTGAAACTAGAGTTAACCACACCCTACAACATACCCAATTGTACCAGGTGGAGTAGTGTGGGACCAGTTGACTTCTGGGAACATATGTTTACGTTGGTTCAGTGTTGCTACTTTTGTGAGTCATTAAATTGCGTACTTGGATAGTGGAAACTTTTTTAACTTTTGGGTCTAATGCATGCGTTCTTCTGGATGTTTCATCAATGATGCTTCTTTTATACTGTTTTTGACACATTTATTAACAATTAACAAAGGCTGGCTATTATTTTGACTTATCTGTAATTTTTATTATATATATATATATATATATATACAGAGAGGATCTCCAGCGGACCAAAAAAGCGGATCAATGAACGGACCAAGGCAAAAACACGCGGGTTTCAGGGCGCGGGTCGGTTCGGCCCACGGTTTGGTCCTGAAACCCGCGTGTTTTTGCCTTGGTCCGTTCATTAGTCCGCTAAATTGGTCCGCTGGAGATCCTCTCCGTATATATATATATATAGACACATATATCAATAGAGAGAGATTTACCGTAACTGGGGTTCATCTAACCATGCAGTCCCTCTATTTTTCAGGATTTTTTCCAGCACATCGATTGTCTTTGCCCATCTCTCCATCATATAACTAAATCCTTTTGATCAGCAGCAGAATTAAGTATTTATCTGAGATCTTTAGTTGTGTAGCAATGGTAAGTTCTCTCTTTCTCTCTCCGGTAAAAACTTCCTTGATTTTGGAGGCATCATTTTCTTTCCTGAATGCATGGGAATTTTTTCTTGATAGTTGTAGGATTACTCGACTTGTTTTACTTGTCAAAATCAGGATGTACTTGTATCCTGGTCAAAAGGAGAACTTATTGGACTTCTGAACCTTAGGTTGTTTGCCTTTTCAGTTGGTTTGTAGTTTTGGATATTTGTTGAAGTTTTTTAGTTGACATGCCATGGTTCAAACCGGTTTACCTGTGTAAAATATGTTTGCATTAAGTGTTTTGTTCTTGGCATAACATGGAACCTTGAGTGATCAAAGAGAATAGACGCTTGGAGCTTTTCTGTTTGTGGATTGCATTACTCATTGTAGGCCAAGATTGTTTATAATAGTTTTTCTTACTGTGTAATGGTGTGTTTGTAACAGTTACCTGTTAACTGTGTAAAATATGTTGGATCAAGTTTTTTGCTTTTGGCATAAACTTGAGCCTACAGTGATAAAAGAGAATCTACACTTGGAGCTTTTCTGTTTGTGGAGTGCATTACGCATTTAGGCCGAAGATTGTTTATAACAGTTTCTCTGCTGTGCGATTGTTGTAGGCAACAAATGAAAATCTTCCTCCAAATGTAGTAAAGCAACTTGCGAAGGAATTGAAGAATCTTGATGAAGCTCCTCCTGAGGGCATTAAAGTAGGCGTGAATGATGAGGATTTTTCAACCATATATGCTGATATAGAAGGCCCAGGTAATTCATTTTTTAATCAAAACTTTGTGCATTCTTAGTCATTATCCATTCTGAATCTGAAGATCTGGGACCTTGCAGCTGGGACTCCTTATGAAAATGGTGTTTTCCGCATGAAATTGATACTATCTCATGATTTCCCGCATTCTCCTCCCAAAGGTTTGCCAAACTACTCAAAATGTATCAGCATTATTGACGATGACCGTTTTATGTGGCAAAAAGTTTAGTTTAACTTTATTGAGGTCCTACCTTTCTTTATTTGCTAGGAGATAGAATAAAACACCAAAGTCCTTTTTCTGATATCATGTTATCCCGTGAATGTATTATCGTATTATCTGACTTATCCTACAAACAGAGTTGCCAAGTTGGTGTGTGCTTGATAGTTTTCGTGTTATTCTTCTGCCAGTTGATACTTTGCACATATGAGTAAACCTTCTATGGATTTGTAACCCATTACTTATAGTCTTTGTTTTGTGGTTTACGGATCTAGCTCAAAGCGCATTTTTCACAACTTTAGGTCCACTACTTACTGGTTTCTTCTTTCTTTTAACCTCCAATTAGTCACATCTGTCTAAATAGTATAACTTACGCATGACAAGTCTGATGTTTTTACCTGGTTTTTCTTTTATCCTGAATCATGAATTTTCGTGTTTAGTGGTCTGTCTTAAAGATTGAGGTTGCTACTTTTTCATTTTCCTCGTTGGGCTTTGGTATAATAAAAATTGCAGTGTGTACTCACTTTTTTCATACCTGCACACTAACAAATGCATAACTGGTCTAGATGTTCTTATTGCAGTGTTGTTATCTTTGTGTTGTGCCAACATGTGGATTGAAATTAGAGTATATTTATTTTGTGAAGAGTTATTATTAATCCATGTAAAGTTCATATAAGAGGACATGCTGTTCATTTTGTTGTTATCCTTTTAGGTTATTTTCTGACCAAGATTTTCCACCCAAACATTGCAACCAATGGTGAGATATGTGTCAACACATTAAAAAAGGATTGGAACCCTAGTCTTGGCTTACGACATGTTCTTATTGTAAGTTTTTTCTGTTCTTTGACTGTCCTTCCGAAGTTAATTAAACATCTTAAGGTGGGTGCATTTACAGCATTGTACATATGCTAATTTTGTTAATATTTCACTTACTTGCCGGATAACAGGTTGTCAGATGCTTATTAATTGAGCCATTTCCAGAATCAGCTTTGAATGAGCAGGCTGGAAAGATGCTGCTTGAAAATTATGATGAGTATGCTAGACATGCCAGGTGAGAGAGCAATAGTGGTTTAATAATTATCCTTGGACTTTGAAGTTAGTTTCTTGTGGCCACGATGGTTCTTATTTTGAAGCTTCTTCTTTTGGTCGTCTTTCCTAATGAAAAAGTGCAGGCTTTACACTGGAATTCATGCTCTAAAGCAAAAGCCCAAGTTTAAAACAGGAGCTATTTCCGAGTCAACCACTGCTCTAAATGTTGATCAGACAAACACATCAGCTCTTAATGTCGACCAGAAGAATGCAGCAGCTGCGCTCCAATTGCCGTCTCCATTGGCCCCTAATACAAATGCTGCGGCGAAAGGAGCAAGTGGTCAGGATCAACCAACTGCTGTCCCAAATTCAGTAACCGAGACAGGGGTTGGTGGCTCCACAACTTCGGCAACAGCAGCGCCAGTGGTGGTGCTAAAGAAGGAAGTTGTAGGGTTGACAAAAGTTAACGCAGACAAAAGGAAGATGGATGCAAGAAAGAAAAGCTTGAAAAGATTATAAGAAATGATATCAGCGATTAACCTTTGGTGGAGTTATGGGGGCTCATGTACTCAAATGTTTCAAATGGAGGAGGAAGCAATGGATTGACTTGACTTGTTTCGTATCTGTCATTGCTACTCTAAAACACAAATCTCTGTTGCTTTTCTGAAAATTTGCTCCAATCTGTGTCATTTTTTATGGCGGTCCCAAAGCTAGTTTGAAGGTTACAATCCAAAATATAAGAGCTAATTTTGACTCTTTTTTTTAAAAAATATTATTATTATTTTATAGTCAATTTAAGTCTCTTTTAATTTAAGTTAGATATAATTTCAGTTCATACAATTACGAATATTGTGAACTATTTAAAATTTTAAATGAATTTAAATTTAAAATTAACTCAAAATTTTCAATAATGCTATGTTTTGTAAGTGAAAGGAGGGAATTTTTTTATTTTTCTTTCCAAAATTCTTCCCATCCCTTCACTTTTAATTTCTTCCCAAATAAAACTCACAAACAAAGGGAATGAATGGCTTGGAAAGTGGTTGGATATATTTTAACTAGCTTTGACCCATATCAGTGTATAATAGTTTTTTGTACTTTGTAAAGCTAATAAATCAACATGTATGTATTATTATACTACATTCTTATATAACACATATACATTATACTTATTACATTATATACATATTACTTTTTGTAATTTATACATTTGTTATTAAGTATAAAAATCATTTCACTAATTATGAAATTAATCCATAATAAAGTTAACATTTTTAGTGTAACGAACTACTAATTTAAAAAATTAATATCACCTCCTTTAATTAATTAAAACAACTCATTTAAATTATACAATTTATAATATATAATTTAATTTAATTTCCTCTTTTTCTCCATAAATTATTTTATAATATATTATATAATTCAATTTAATTTCCCCCACCCCACCCCCCAAAAAAATAATTTCTATTGATTATGTATACACTTTCACCTCCATCCGGACCATCTCCACCCCCTCGTAAAAAATATTATTTATTGATTATGTATACACCTCCACGTCCCTCACCCCTCAAAAAAATATTATTAATTGATTATGTATACACCCCCACGCCCCACCCACCCCCACACCCACACCCCTATCCCCCAAAAAATAAAATAATATTTACTGATTATATATATACAATCCAAAAAAAATAATATTTACTGATTATTGTAATAAAATTCTCAATAATTTCATTAATTTTAATTAACAAAATAATAATTAATGTTTTTAATACTGAAATTAGTCACACCAATTAAAATTTTTAATTTCAAACTTGGATCTAAAAAATTAAAATAAAACTTTTTTAGTATAACATAAATTAAGATTTTAGTAAAACTATAATTTAAAAAATAGGTCAACCTGAATTCGACACATAACCATTTAAATCCAAACTACATAACTCATATTAAATATAGATAATATAATTTTAATTTTAAAAACAACCCAAACCTATTTTATATAAGTCAAACCTATTTTTTGTCAGATCTATTGAAAAAAATGAGACGGTGAAAAAAGGTTTCATCACTTTATTTTGAAATCCCAGTCGATGTTCGTTATCTTTGAACCAACTTTATTTTCTTTTTTATCAGGAATAAAAGAGTAAAAACATTGCTAAAAAGAACATGTCAATTAAAATTAAAAAACAGATATTACATATTTTTGATATTTTCACACAAAAAATATCACTATAACTACAGCAAAAACCAGATCTATAAAGACGATTTTATTGTAAAATATTATTTTCTATTATAAAAATATCAAATTTGTAAAACCAAATATGCAGATATTCTATATAAATTTAATTTTGATTACTACAACAGTCAACAGGTAAGTAAAGGTTATTGCTGTAGAATTTAATGCATTTCCAACCCCCAACAAAATACTCCGACCAAAAGGTGCAACAGTAGGAAGGAATAAAATTTAAATATGCTGATATCAAAGTCAAAACACACAAGGAAACTGAATATTCCACCACCAACGTTACACCAGAGACCACTACATCACTTAAATGTTTGATTTTTTAAAACCACTGAATAAAATGATGATAATAAAGGAACTAGGAAACTATTACTCTAGTTAACCCTGTTCATCCAGGTTTTTTTTACCCTTTTCAAATTGTGGACCTGGTAGGGGTGGGGTAATCACTTGGCCATCATAACCTTTACGAATTCTTCATAATTGATCTGCCCATCACCATCAACATCAGCCTCCCTTATCATCTCATCGACTTCTTCATCAGTAAGCTTCTCGCCAAGGTTGGTCATGACATGGCGCAGCTCAGCAGCAGAAATGAACCCATTCTGATCCTTGTCAAAGACTCGGAATGCCTCCTTCAGCTCCTCCTCGGAGTCGGTATCCTTCATCTTCCTGGCCATTAGGTTTAGGAACTCAGGAAAATCAATGGTACCATTACCATCAGCATCCACTTCATTAATCATATCCTGAAGTTCAGCCTCAGTAGGATTCTGTCCTAGCGACCTCATCACAGTCCCAAGCTCCTTAGTAGTGATGCAACCTGTACATATCAAGTTGAATTTAATAAACATACAACTCGAGGTTTGCAAAACGGAGTTTGCTTTTTCAGGATATATACCACGCGATTCAATTCTAACAGGATAAGCCATATATACAGAATCAAGAGAATCGATAACATTAGCAGGCAACTTTTAACAACTCCTTTTTTAACAAGTTATTAACGTATTTATTGTGTTCAAAAGCATTATTCACAAACAGAAAACATAAAATAGAAAAATGTGTACATAAAGCAATATACCTCGATTTATCTCCCCATTCCAAAATAAACTTCATAACAACGTGAAACATTGAAAGAGTTCATGTTTTAATTAACCTCCAGGTTAAAAAATTATGTGTAAACAACCACATGTACGGAACTAGAACAAGTTAGAAGCATAGCTGTTAAGGCGACGCCTAAGCTTCCAGGGTGGAGCTGCTAAGGCATGCGCCTTGGGACGCCATGATACACGCCTTAGCAGCTCGGGATCAATCAAAGTATTTTCCAGTTCTGATCCATTAATCCATGACCCATCGATTAAAAACCAGGGAGAAATGAAATAAAACTCTAAAAACCTTATTAGTAATTGGATTCAACACATCTATATCAGACTACATATTTGTGATGGTTGGTTGCAACTTTATTTTTCATGTAGTGTTTGTTGAATTCTTCATTTCTTTTATTAATTTTTACTATTAAGTATTTTGTTTTTAGATTGTTATTAATAAGTATTTACATAATTATGCCTTTAATGTTATTCCATAGTGTTATGTTTTGAGTTTTAATGTATATGAAATTTTATTGCCAATATACTTGTTAAGTAAAATAAATAATATATAAATTGCACATTGTAAACGACTTGTCGTCATACGGACCGCCATGGCGGTCGCCTTGTCGCCTAGGCGTCCAGGCAGTTGGCTACCGCCATGACTCGCCGTGGCAACTATGGTTAGAAGACATGTATGGAATGTCACTTGAGTTTGGTAGCTTAATAATCCACAAAAGATTATTATCTCATAATAGTCCCAAAAACAAGGCTCTTAAATTTGGGACATCATGTAGATTCTACCTCTAACATTTAAGAGAAAGTTTATAAAGGCTTATTTTCTCGGTTAAAAACAACAAATAGACAAATTTAAGAATAAGTTCTGTAGCTTAATCTGCAATCAAACATAGAACACTAACATGACGCAAGTTACAACACAAAAACAAACAAAACTTTTTTACAATACCAATATAATAGCAAGAGAACAATCTGATTAACTCAAAAGAGCGAGGTACACATGAAGTATGACTTTTTGAAATCAATTTTCTCAATACTAAAAATTCAAAATTGATAACTAATCCATCTTCAAGTTTTAAAAACAATAATTATGACAATTAGTAGCACTTTTTAGTTGGCCTATAACAATTATAGTCCTTTCTATTAAAATTGTCAAATTTATCCCCAATTTTGGAAAAGGGACAGTACTTAGTTAGCAACTAAGCATAAATCAAGGAATAAGTTAGTTGGCAAAAGAAACAACGTAAATCAAGAAATTAGTTAGCTGAAAAGTCAAATTCAAACAATGAAACCAAAGGATAACCAGATCTGACACAAATTACATGTAAATTCTCCACATACTTGCATTTATAGACATTAGCAACTAAGCATATGCATCTTAGAAACTAATAATTTCATATATATATATATATATATATATATAAATATATATACTGTATATATGTTATCGGGAAAAAGAGAGGGAAGGGGTGGAGAAATCTGACCATCGCCATCCTTGTCGAATAGGCTGAAAGCTTCCTTGAACTCAGAGATCTGATCGTCGGTGAGTTGATCCGCCATATATTACTTCTTCTTCTTGTATTCTATGTAGTTTTTGAATTTGAAAAATAAGGAGAGAGAGAGTTTTGGCCAAGAAGAGAGAGAATTGGTAGCGTTATATATCAGCAATTGTAAGGTGGGGATGAGAATAAAGAAAGAGAATAGTAGCAGTAGTAGTAAATAGTAATTCTGTAATTGTAGGGAAGGTGGGAGGGAGAGGGACTCGCATTTCTTCCGGACGTGATCGGTTTATCAATTTTGGTGAATCCGTCTTTACAGCTTTGCCCCTCTTCTTTTTCTGTTTCTAGAAAATTCTACCTTTGCACTATATTACCCCCTATCCTATAACCTTCTCAATATTTTAAGTATAGATATATACAAATAGATTACAGAACACATTTGGTCCAAGATTATGAGGTCTGGGTTCGAGTCTTGGCCTGGATGTTATGTTCAAATTAAAAAATTATATCTTTATTATTATTAAATCTATATTATAAAATTTATATAGGGGCTTCCTCTATAAGTTTGATGTAATTAAGTCACATATTTTTTTTTACTCTTTCACCTCTACAATTTTAGATATATTATTATTTGTTCTTTTTAATAATAATTTTTTATATCTTTTTACGCCTTTAAATTTTATAAAATCGTTATTTTAACTCGCATAATTTACGAGACTAAATTATAAATCTGGCATTCCTATTTATCACGCTTTTGCTAAACTGTTCCCTAAATTCTTTTTTTTTTAACATAACTGTTCTTCATAGATGCGCTAATTGTGTTCCTCTAATTTTTTTTACCTATTAAAAAATGAATTCCGTTATCAACTTAAATTAATTCTGTCAGTCAATTTTTATTTCTTCAAAGTAAAGTTAATATAGTCTTTTTAATTATTAAACTTATTTGTTAACCCATTTGAGAAGAACACTATAATTGGAGAATAGACATAACAGAGAGAGTTTAATTGGGGATAACCCATATACATTGGGCTTTGGCTTTGAATCGTTGGAGGATGATGAGAGACTGTACCACCAAGTGGTGATCGAGCTACTTCATTCAAATCCAAGTGAATTAATATCCATTGATGATCCTTAAACTTCCAAATACAAACATACTTTAATAAGAAGAAATAAACAAACTCTAGAAACTTAATTAAGGATCATCAATGGATATTAATTCACTTAGATTTTAATGGAATGGCTCTAATCATCACTTGGTGGTACAGTGATACAAGGGCTTATTAAGGGAGTGTTTGTTTAGAGTTGAATCGAACTGAATCTGAATTGCTTAATCGGTCAGTGCGTTTGTTTTGGTCTGAATGACTGAATCCGTAAGATGAACGAGCTGAATGGCTAAGTCAGATTTTTTAAGATGAATAGCTGAATGAAGTAAAAAAAAATTAAAAATTTTAAAAAAAATATTAACTATTATATTAAGTAATATTAAATAAATTTACAATAATTTTGAATTTTTTCAGAGAGGTAAAATAATAAAGTTTTGTCATTCAGATGTTTCAAACATGTCAATTATCAAACAACTTCTTTCATTCAGATTCAACTCATTCAGATTCAGATTCAGCTCATTCAGATTCAGATTCAGATTCAAATTCATTCAATTTTTATCAAACACCCCCTAAGTTAGGTGTGCAAACGGTATTAAACGGATACGGATACGGATACAGGTATATCCGTATCCGTATCCGGAAAACCAATTCGCTATCCGTATCCGTATCCGGCGAATTTTAAAAATATTATCCGTATCCGGTATTCGAAAAAATATTCGAATACGGATAATATCCGTTACCGTTTATTTTATCCGAATAGACAAATTATTCGGATATCCGAATTCGTTTATCAGTAACCTAATATAAAATTCATTCAAAATATTTACGAAAAAAATAAATAAAGTTTAAATCATACATTTTAATTAAACACAATTTAATATTTAAACCATACATATTAATTAAACATCCTAATCATAAGGGGAGGAAAATGTCAAACACATCATCATAAAAATTACAAGATTAATTTGCATCCTAACTTAACTTGATGCACACCATTGATCATCCTTCATTGATTTAAATTATAGTTTTAATTTAGAGCTTTGTCAAATTTAATTAAAGTATAGTTCATTGATGAATGAATGCTCTACTTATTGATGTTTAGATATCCATTAATAAGTAGATGTCCATTTTATGTTTGTTAACTAATACTGGATTATGGAAGAATATTTATAATTTATATATGTAAGTTATTAAATAATGAATATAAGTTATTAATTTATATGTGTGTGTGTGTATATATATTAATAACTTATATAAATGAATGCTAGTGATTAATTAATGAATGTAAGTTATTAATACACACACATATGTGTGTGTAAGTTATATATATATATATATATATATATATATATATATATATATATATATATATTAATAACTTATATAAATGAATGTAAATTATTGATATATACGTGTATATATATAAATATATATTAATAGCTTATATAAATGAATGTAAGTTATTAATATATGTGTGTGTGTGTGTGTATATATATATATATATATATATATATATATATATATATATAGCAATGATCAAGAGCATTCCTCTTAAATAATATTCCCCCTTAAATAGCACACTTTTATTAAAACTACGTCGTTTTGGAGTGACTTAAAAGAGAGTGGTTCCACTTATTTTTCTTTTATTTACAAAAATACCACCTGCGGCCACTCCAAAACGACGAAATTTTAATAAAAGAGTGTTATTTAAGGAGGAATGCTATTTAAGAGGAATGCTCTTGATCCTTACTATATATATATATATATAAAAGTTATTCGGATACGGATTCCTGATATCGGATTCCGGATATCCGTATCCGCCGGATATTTTTACGGACGGATGTTAATCGAATACGAATACGCCTATATCCGTATTCGTATCCGTTTATTTACGGATACCTTTAAACCGAATACGGATATATCCGTTTTTTTCGAATGCGAATAATATCCGTTTTTTTCCGAATACGGATACGGACGAATACGAATTTTCCGGTTACCATTTACAGCCCTACCCTAAGTCCCCAATTAAAATCTTAAAGCTCCTCTGCTATGTTTATTCTCACATTTATTATGATTATTCTTATCAAATGGGTTAAAAATAAGTTTAATAATTAAAAAGACTATATTAGCCTTACTTTGTACAAATAAAAATTAACTAACGGGATTCATCTACGGAATTCAATTTTTTAATGCATAACTAAGGTATCTATGAGAATAGTTGCGTTAAAAAAAAGTTTGAGGAATACTTTGACAAAAACATACAAATAAGAGGCTCAGATTTACAATTTTGTCTAATTTACGCACACGCACTGTCTGGCGGCGACTAGTACGGAATAAACTAAAAGCTCGGTGGTCTCGGCGTAAACCAATAGCAACGACGAACTAATAATGGTCGGGGAAGTCGAAACTTGATGAAAAAAGTCGGATTTGATCATACCGGTTGTGGATGTCAACGGCGAAGGCAAGGTGATTGCATTGCGGCATCGATAATTATATATGGTGCTGATCTCTTTTATGGTCGTTCACCTATAACCCACCTAATTTTTAACTCATTTAAACCCAAATTCAGTTGTGTCCGCCCATTTATCGGCTCAAAGTTTAACCATAAACAAGTCTCTGCTACTGCTTTGCAAGATCAAGTTGACTAATAGAAATATAAGATTGTTTTAACAAAGTAATCCTACTGCTTTGCAAGATCTATTACCCATTAAATTAAAATGCGTTAATAAAATCCTATATATGATTGATAGAAGTAGAAGAAAACCTACGTACTATATATAATTAATATTTAGTATATCTATATAGATAAACACATTAGAAACAAAGTCTCTTCTTGCATGCTTCAAGGGGCAGTGTATGGATGGTACTATAACAAGAGCAACCCAAATAGTATTTGACAACCTCTTCAATCAAGTCTCTGCATATGAAGTCCTGTATTGCCAGCCCTATTCTCCCAATCTCTCTTTTTTCTCCCCAACCAATGTCCTTACACACTTCATCTACACTCTCAACCATAGCATTGCTGCTCCATATTTGTGAGCCCGTGGCCTCGCGCTTTGCCTGTAAAGATTCTGCCCCCAATTTGTTAAACAACGCTGAGTCTTCCCCCGGCTTCTTCCTTGCCGTCGGCTTCTGTTGCTGTGGCATTGGCATTTGCCCTACGATTCAAAACGTAATTTTCAAAAGTAATTTAATATATTGTTAATTATAAATTTGATGCGATTTACTAATATTTTGAATATAATATTAAATCTTGTAATTATTACTACTTTTAGATATAATTACAATTTTTATTCTTGTACTCTACTCTAAAGTTAAACGAATTAATTCACATAAATTTTGAATTTTAAAATATCTCATATTGAGTTTAATTAAAAAAAGTCAAAATTTATATTTTTTATATACATATATGGGCAATATATATATATATATATATATATATATATATATATATATATATATAAAACAGTAGAGCTATGCTGACGGATTTTTTGAACTATAGCGACCGTTTACCTGTCGTCATATCTCAGAATAGCTATAGCAACGGTTTCTCTATATCCCAAAAAATCGTCGCCATAGCCGACTGTATAATACACAGTTGTGTACATACATTTATATATATATATATATATATACAGAAAGGATCAAGAGCATAATTCTTAAATAGCATAATGCCTTAAGTAGCATAATTTTATCAAAACGACGCCGTTTTATAGGGACGCGGTGACATTTTTGTAAATATCATGCTACGGCGTATTTACAAAAATGCCACCGCGTCCCTATAAAACGGCGTCGTTTTGACAAAATTCTGCTACTTAAGACATTCTGCTATTTAAGAATTATGCTCTTGATCCTTCCTGTATATATATATATATATATATATATATATATATATATATATATATATATAGTTATTGGGTATAATTTAAACAGTACCTATGAAAGATTTATATCAACTTTGAAAGATTTATATATCATGTGCTTATTGGGCCTTGGGGTTGGCCTACCGGTTGGTGAGTACTTGGTCAAAAATACTCCTCATGAAGTCGTTCTTAGAGCCTTAATTGTAATGTGGATCCGGTTGACACTAATATCATCCTACAAAGTTCTATACTTTATTATTGTATTCGGTATAAAAAAAATTGTATTTGTAAGTTTTAAATTTTTTTATTATAATAATTAATAATGCTCAATATAATAAAAAAATTATATGAAATTACTACACTGATAAAATTAATTGGTATCAATTTCACCTAGCCGAATGTTTGTAATGTTAATGCTCTCTTTGTTGCAGCAACATCCACATGCAAAAGGATCCAAAACATGACAAAGTGGACTGCATGTTCTGTCACTAAATAAAGCCCTAGTTAATGATGTTCTACTACTACTCTTCTTCTATTTTTGCCTTCCCTTTTTCTTTTTGGTATACTTTTTCTTGACTCATCTTTTGACTGAATCACATATGATGATGATGCAACGGTCTTGTGGGCATTCCTCCTAATCAATAAGCTTTTGAAATTGATATTTTTATAATATATTTTTCATAACAACAATTTTTATGTAAAAATATTATTTTTTATTATAAATTTATCAGTTTCCGCTTAAACTTTGTAAAAATATAGAGTACCAAATCTAGTTTATGTTTCAAAAAATGTACCACTGAATAAAAAGACCGACAAATTATTATACATCTATATATATATATATATATATATATATATATATATAGTCCGACTCTCTTCAGCGAATTGGAGTGAGCGAAATAAGAGCGAACCGACTATAGTGACGGTTTTTTCCGTCGCTATAGTATAAAAAATCGACTTTCTATGCTATAGCAATGGAAAAAACCGTCGTTATAGCTGGTTCATTCTTAATACGCTCTTTTCAGTCCGCTGAAGAAACAGATTGATATAACCTGACGTCAGCAGTTGGACTACTTGATTTGTCTTTCATGTTAACTCATAATTAATGACATGGTAGGCTCATGCCATGATCGGACATAATGCATTCATTAATAGTATAATTTTTCGTCCCCTTCAAGGGTATGTACTCATTAACACCCCAATCCGTACTCTTGGATTCCTAACTGCTAGTTTAGGAGTAATAGTACTGCTTTAGCATTAATTTTCGCATGTTATCACTCAGGAAACTATAGAATTATTATTATGTATTCATAAAATTGTTACAAATATTTGAACTGTTATGTTTGCAATATATATTAGAATGTATAGACAAACATTTTAAGTTTTGATCGAAGCAACACATATAATAATTAGTATTATTATTTATTTAGTCTACAGCTTTAATAGTACTTGATTGTACTAAAATTCAAATAAATTTATATTATTTTGAATGTAATTAAGGATTTTACAAATCATATATCAGTAAATTTGAAACATGGGGGAGGTAGGAGGTAGGGGGGAGGGGGGTATAATAGTATTTCTGATCGAGTTCATATGATCTGATCAAAACAATCAATAGCTACACTTTATATGATAACTAGCTAGCATGCATGAAAAGAAGGATCATTTGGGAAATTATTTGACTTCAAATTTACTAACAACTTAGCTAATATTATGTTTGTTCGTAAAGATTATATTTGGGATATATATATATTACTAATTTTTAATATTTTGTTTGTTTTTAAATTTGAGTTTGGACTATTAGTTCTGATATTATAAAATAGTTTAAAATGAAATATTATTAATTTAATACCATGTTCTACCTAGTATTATAATCCCTATCATTTGGGACTAAAATTGTTAGACAAAATGACCATAATATCCTATTATATCAATTTATCAAACTATCTTCTTCTTTTTTGTGGAAATAAATTTTGGCTAAAATAATCAAAATTTGCTTCGTTTTTTTGTTGTTGCATAAACACCAATAAACTATTATAACAGATTCAACGGTATACTCTTTACATTTTTGAACTATTGCACCGTTAAGTTAAAATATTTAAATATTTTTTTGAAGTTCTATTGAATATTTATATTTAAATATAAATTATTGAACTGTTATAATTTAAAAAATATTATAACACACGGATTTATTATACTTACAAAATTGAATTTATTAGTATTGGTTATGTGATATGATTCATCATATTAAGTGGAGGTGACGGTGTTATTTTTTATTTTATTTTTGCATAAAATCTAATAAACTTTATTTAAATAAATATTAATTTAGATATCATTATTTGTCATAGTTGACAGTAGAATTGAGAATATAAATTATAATTTGTTTGGTCAATTTAATTTGACTAAATTTATTTAAAATATGGTATTATTAATAAGGGTATAATAGTATAAATGATATTTTTTATCCAATTCTTTAATTAAGGTATATAATTGGCTTCCTAAGCCCAATTTTTGTGACAAGCAATTAAAAACTTGAAGGTGCAGGTGCGTATTTAAAATTCAGAGGTTAAATAGGAAGGAAGCACCTCTTAATTTCTAATTATTATTTTTAACATGCATATATAGATTGAACCGTTGAGAAAAATTTAGGAGAAAAATTGTAAAAGAAGAGAGATCGACTAACCTTTAGTTACGTGTCTTCTTGATGAATAGGTGCTGCTGATCAAAGGCGAACGCGTCAACTCGTCCAACACAGACACCGGACTCGGTTGTTCACTGTTACTATAATACTCCCTCTTCTTTACCGTATTCAGTCTCTTCAACGCCGGCAGTGATCGGAGATTCTCCGCAAACCGAACAGTTTCAATTGTCTTCTTAAGCTCTTTTAAATCTTCATTACATTTTTCTAAATCACTCATCAGCTTCCTTCTCTTTTCTAAAGTAGAATAATTATATTCCATCTTTGGAAAGTGTCCGGTCGTCGGCACATTCTCCTGCAGCCCCGCCACCAATGCAGGCGGCGAACGGTGATCGTGTTCCGGGAAGTTCATTGACTTTGAGCGCCGGATCTCTGTCGGAATTGCTGGACTCCTGGGAGCGTCCCATGAGAATCTCCGATGACCTTCACGGTTAGACACCGATGATGATTTTGGTTGTGCAACTTTTTCATGCTTTTTACCTGAAATTAAGTGGCAATAGTACTTTTCAGTGTGTATATATATATATATATATATATATATATATATATAACATTATCATCATATTAGTCAAACTAAGTATAGGGATGATCGATCTATCGTCAATTAATGTTGGATGGATGGATATCTCTAACTGTCTGCACAATTATATACTCCGCGTTGTCTATAATATTGTTGATTGTAGAGATATATACTTATCCAAGTTATGATCTAGTACTGAGATAGAGTGGTAGTGGTAATTATTGTCCACACATAATAATAATAATAATGAGACATGCATGCGCGGTTAAATCTATTCAAATTATTTATCTATAACTATACTTGAAGCTAGGTAGAAAAAAAAGTGATGAGAGAGAGTGATTTAATTACCGAAAGTAAGGAATTTCCTGCGGTGTTGATATCTGGAGAGAAAGTGAAAAACGGCCGACATGCAACCGATGGATTTAGGACGGTGGTATTTATCGGGCGGTGGCGGAGTTTGACGGCGAGAAGAGGATGACAGGAGAGTTTCTTGCCTCTTCAACATTAAATTAATTTTATTTAATCTTTCTGCTACGGTAGGGAATTTTGTTTGGGGTGGTGATGTTGATGGATGTAATTAAAAGGAAAGAGAAAAGAGACGAAGAAGACAACGGCATGACTAGTGTGTGGGTATATGCACGTGCTTGGATGATTGCTTTATGGAAGTGCTTTTGTCTCAGCCGTTGGATTATATGTGTCATCATAACACCAACCCTAATCCTTTTAATGAGCAGTACATACCACTTCCCAGCTAACAACATGATATCTCTCTCCATATATAAAGGGTAATATATTTGGTAACTATTCAATAAACAATTATTGTCTAATTTATCTTTATATAAAATGCTAATAAATTATAGTATATAGTAAGATTAATTGTTTAAATAATTTTTATTTAATCGCCTAATACTATTTCCCAATATAACCTACCGACATGCATTCCTTACCAATATTTCTTAGTCCCTCCAAACTCCAAATGGTAGTCTCATTAGTAATGATGTGAAGTTAGTTATATTATCGACAAATCTAGATATTTAATGAAACAAATATTAAAAGACAACAAATATTTTCAATGCAAATGAGATGAAATTTATTATTCAACGCCAATGATAGTTACTCCAATTGTCAAAAAATTGAGATTAGGTGACTTTTAAGTTTTATTTTCATGTTATGAGTTTTAGTGAAAGACAGATCCGTCGTTAAAGACTAGTCCAATAACGAACTAATTAGTTGAAGAACTTCTCCACACACACGCGCGCGCGCGCGCGCGCGCGCACACACACACACACACACACACACACACACACACACATATATATATATATATATATATATATATATACGGTCAGATTCTCAAGCGAATCATAGGAAGTGAACTAAAAATGAATCGGCTATAACGACGATTTTTTCCGTCGCTATAGTATAAAAAATCGGCTTTCTATGCTATAGTTACAGAAAAAATCGTCGCTATAGTTGGTTCGTTTTTAGTTCGCTCCATATGATTCACCGGAAAGACGGACCATATATATATATATATATATATATATATATATATATATATGGGGAGAGAGATTTATATTATTTTTTTTTATGTTAAGTATGATTTGTTTTTTATATGTAATTTAATTAATAATCGATATATGTAATCATTGTTCTATAATTTACATATTTCACTGGTTTCAAAATTATTGATATAATTTGATTTTTGTGGTTAAACGATCGACATCATATTAAATTTTAAATTAATGTGAATTTATTTAATTTTAATTAATATAATTATTATAATTATATTGTATATAACAAAAATTATTAATAATAAAATTTATTTTATTCTAAATTTTATTTTAAAATTTAATATGCTGTTATTTGACTTAAAAAGTTAAATTGTATTTTTAATTTTAAAATTGAGTGAAAATGATTATGAGAATACAATTAGATGAGACGGTTTTTGAAGGAAAAAAAATGCACATTACGATAGGGAAAAGAGTTGACGTCAAGACTACAACCGCCACGTACACGCCAAGAGCATGTTCCAATACTTTACCCTTGACATTTTTTATATAATAAATTATTATTAATTTAATAGTGTTGAGATGATAATAAAATAATGAATATAATTTTGAAAATATTCTATCATTTTATATTTTGTATTAATTAAGAGATACTTTTTTTTTGTAAAACAATTTTTTTATATTATAAATACAACAATATATTTTTGTAAAACGGGGTGAGAATTATCCAACTTACTCTACCTAATTATATAAAGTAAATCCTTTTCTTTTATATCTTTTTTTTCCTTGTAAATCTAAAAGTCTTGTCTTTAACGTTCATATTTTTAGGAATATCAATGTGAGTAAAATGAATTTTATGATCGATATTAATTAAAATTTCACTACACAAAACCGCGGCACAGCTTGTAAGACCTTAATAAATTTGACTTGTTTTAATTATTAGATTTTAATATATGTATTCAAAATAATAAGTTAAATAATAATATAATTAATCAAAAATTACTTCCTTTATTTCGGAATATAAGGTTAAATTTTATTTTTCAAAATCAATATGAGATATTTAAAATTTAAAAATAATAAAACTTATAATTAGCATTATTGCTGAGATAATTTACACAATTTATAATTGTATTGTCTTAAATTAAATGAGTGTTAATCTTAATTTTAAATTAAAAAATATATTTAAATAACTTCAAAATAGTCTTGTATTAGATACAAATTCGCGCGTTGCGGCGGGATTATTCAATTTTTTAATAATAAATGTGTGTGTACAATTAATAAATTAAAATATAATAAAAAGATGGTAAATTATTGTGCGATGATCAAATTTTATACAAAAAAATAAATGAATATACATTGTAGAGGATAGTATTTTGAATTTTACAAATTAACTAATATCCATTATCAATAAGATAATAATTAAGCTTTTCAACAACAATGTTGCAATGCCATGGAGTCTTTGGCTCATTGTAGATACCAAAAATCAAGGCATTGGTGGTATTATTAACGTTAATACCTCCAGGACCCTAAAACCAAAGTTAAAAAAGTGTTAAAGGCAATCATTAAGAGGGTCACATCCTAAATGACATGACATATAGCAACTACTCACGTTCGAATTAGACAAACATGTGCAGGAAAGTGTTCCGTTTTGAGTTGTCCGTGCCTGAAACTATATCTCATTCTTGCATATAAGATAATCTAAAAGGGAAAAAATGAAATGTTCGAATGACATACATGTCACACAGAACATGTATGATCCAAATAATCCAAATATATGTCACACAGAACATCCAAATAATACAAATAATCCAAATTAAAAACTCAAAGATCATCTGACTAAATGTATTTAGAAGTTTCTAATATTTAAAACAACCAAGATACATAGTAAAATGAGATAATGAATTAATTTAATTTGAAGCAGTAAAGTTGTCATATTTCTCGATTTTGATCTTCTTTTGCAATTTGTTAGTTGATATTTCAACATCAGTTGACTGAGATCCTTGTACATCATCATCGCTGATTGAATGTATAGTCCTTTTGCTTATAGGTGTGACATAATTGACAACATCGAGCATTGACTCACCCTGTGTAAGACCCCAACTAATTAATAAATAAAATTAAATTTTCTTTATTTATTATTTTGAAATAGTAAGGGTTGATTTGATTAATGTGGTTAGTTATGAGTAAAATGCGCAAATATTTCAAATAAGCAAGTGGTTATAAAATATTCATTTTTGGTCGGTGAATACTCGTTTGGTTGTGGAATATTCTTGCTGTCGGGGAATATTCGTACGACGGCGCAGCCTTGTGTGGGCCCCATAACGGAAAGCGATTGGATGAAGAAAACGACAAGTATAAGTTGTTTATAAATAACAGCGTAGTTGTTACCGTTAATACTGTTGGGATACCTGGTGGTTAAAATACAGTAGCACACGGTATTGCACCAATTATTGATTCTTACGTAAGAAGGCACTACTCAATAATTGTTACAGTAGTTACTGTTCAATATTTTATTTTATTGATTCAATAATTATTGCGTTGATATTTTATATTATTGTTGTTTCAATAATTGTTGTTGCACAGTATTTTTCATTATCAGATCAATAATTCATATTATTTGAATAATATTATTAGACAGCATTATTGGTAATGTCTAGAAAGTTCTGTCTAAGAAGAGGTTTGGTCATCTAATTGCGCGCTAGTAAGGAGAAATCCTTATTGGAAAGCCCCCTCTAGCTTTTCTGGGAACGGCCTGGTTGTCATAAATGTGATTATGTAATATTATTTGTGAATAATTAATTATTGATTCATATGATAAGAAAATATTTATTTTATGTGGATATACATGAGGGATATATTTTTGTGGTTAAAAATGAAGGAGTTAATGTTGAGGTATTTTATCAGTATTTTTGTCGAAATGGAGGTATTAAATATCAAATTAGGGTTTTTGAGATATTTTGCGGGGGTTATAATTTTTAATCCGACCGTTGGATCGTTGTGATTTTTGGATATGTTATACATATATAAGTTGAGTATATGTCCACAAAGTTTGAACTGTTAAAAATGAACGTATGATTTGTTATGAATTTTACGATATGACTGGTTCAGAAATTATTGAATTTTCGGAGTTTATCATTTTGGTGGAAAATTCTAGAATTGGTGGGCCCCACTTTTGGTTGGTGAGAAAATGTGCTGAGATTTTTATTCAAATGTGGTAGGCTTGAGTAGTAGCAGGTAAAGCCATCAGGTTGCAGGTCAAGTCTGTTTCGGCGTGCTAACATTTTCCTATAAATAGAGAGCTAAGTTAGAATTAAAAATCACACCAGAATTCATAAGTTTTCTCTCTTTCTCTCTCTATATTATTGAGTGTATTTTGTGAGTATTTTGATACTTTGAGAGTTGTTATTCAACACAAGTTTCATTCAGCCTCGTATCCGATATTCCGATCAGAAGTACTGTTCGTTTAAGGTAAGGGATATTATTTTCTTCCTAATGATGTTATTCTCTCAACATCATTATGCCGAAATATTGATCTGAACTTTTTATCAAATTTAGAATTTTTGGTGTCGGGGTTACTATTCACGTATACGACACTATTCACGTGCACTATTCACGAATACGGCACTATTCACCGAAAAATGAATTTTTTTTAAGTTGTCTATTTTGGTTACTTTCTTTGATTGTATCCATGTTTTGATCTTTATTCTACTTCAAAATTGGTTATTATGGAGTATTATTGAACTTGGATAAACTGTAATACGAATCTCTAAAATTTATTTTTTTATCTCACTGGATTCGTTTTCTTTAAAATATTTTTTATCATCCTCAGTTCTAAATGATGATATTACTGAATATCTTTGGCCTGTAGTGCAAAGATGAATGATTACCTAATGAATATCTTTGGCCCTTAGTGCAAAGATGAACAGGTGTTGAGATGAACATGACCAACTGGTGATACAAATGAATATCTTTTGCCTGTAGTGCAAAGATGAATATTTGATTAAAGATGAATATTGATTGTTGTTACAGGGATAAAATATTGATGATAGACTTTTAAATCTTAGAAGATAGTAGAACTCATTCTCTACTTAACTCTTCTAATGGATTGTTGTTTCCGCTGCAGTTGTTGATCTAAAACTTGTTGTCGATTATATTCTATCAGATTTTTCCCTGTTGAATACTAATGATAATTTGTTGTATATTATCTTATTCATAATATTCTTTACTGGGGTAGTTGAGCTCACCCTTTTTGTTCCATTTTTCTCAGGAGGCGAGAATATAGCGGAAACTAGTCGGGATGCGGAGTAATATTTTCAGTCAGTGGTGTTAGCAGTCCTCACTATTTTATAAAATAGTGTGATAATAATTGTAATAAGGACTCCTTTTGAGTTTGTATACTTTCTAGTAGAGAATAATTGTATTCAAACTCACAGTATTGGGTTGTTGTATTTTTACACAACAATTGTATTAATGAAGTTGTAGTTATTTCTGTACCAAGTATTTGGCGACTCATAATGGGTGATGTATACCTATTTTGGGGGCGTCACACCCTGTATAGACTGTAGTAATAGAATTAAACTTGTGTAGGATTCAATTATTTTTTCATATGTATAAACAAATTTATTGTAGGATTCAACATCAACCAAATGATAGTACCTGAGGTTCATTACATATACTTGTGTAGGATTCAATTATTTTTTCATCGTTAGTCATCCTAGCAACTGTGTATGTCGCATAATTTGCCTTCAAATTATAAGATGATATTTGTATTTTGAAAAGGAACCTCTTTTGCAACAATATATTGAGTTCGCCCGAAAAACAATCAGAGTCTCCATCCTTTAACGCATTTAAAAACATGAATTAACAACAGTTATATACACAAGGTTAAGACTGTATACTTTAAATATGAAATGTGTTTTTATATTTTAATTTTACCTTAATCAATTGTTCCCTCAATTCATAAGCTGACTTTCCTATGACGTGTTGGGCTTCACGATCAAATAGAACAAAAGATGCATTGGACGTATCATCTATTACTTTAACTTGAACTTTAAATCTACAATTAAAAGTTATATTTACAAAGTTAGATAATATTAACAGAGTTAACAAAGTATGAATATAAGGTAGATATAACATATAACAAAATATTGTATCACAAAACCTCGGTGTAACAAAATTAACATGGTCAAAACATTTATCACACCAATATTTTTCGCTGTCTGATTTTACTTTTTTGCAGCATTTTTTGCAGGAATTGTAAAACCAATTATATTTGGTTTCTATACATAGAATAGTAGCAAGTACAACACATGATGACTTCTGGAGTGTAAAAATAAAATGAACAACAGAAAATTAGTAAATGTTGTGTCAGAAGTAATGTGTTTTAAAAACGGTTTTACCTCTGTTGAATCGCGTATTTTTTCAAGAGTTTTCCTATCATAGATTTGGAGGAATTCATATGTAATAGATAATGCGCTGTGGCTGGATAAATGAGTTATTGTAGTTTTACCGGAATTGGCATCACAAATGCTTATAGACAACAGTGATTGTAGTTAAAAAGAAAATTAATTTGTAGTAGTAATAGATTTTAATTAGGGGTTCAAATAAGAACACAATATACCTATTTTTAAAATTAACAACCTCAGGGATATCTGCATTTATAAAAAGTCTCGAACCGAACATTGAGTTGGACACAGCTGGTGTACCTATGTAATGGAAAATATTGTATAGTTAATAAACATATATTTGGAAAGATATTTTTCATACAAACACGTATTAGTACCTTTCCAGAACTTGATTTTTGCAAACTGTAAAACAATTGTAATGTTCTGACTAACAACAAAATTGGTGATTATAAAGACTTGTTGTTCCTTGACTGTTGTTTGAAATTTTGTAAGCAGAGACCTTTTGATACTCGCTTGTATTTTGGTGTCCTATAAAAGTATAATATGCATATGGTAAGATGTTGTAATTTAGAGTTGCGCGCGTATGAATGTGTTTGTATATATATATATATATATATATATATATATATATATATATTCCTTTTCATCCAACAATACCATCTCAATGCTGTTTATGTAGTCTGCTTTGTTGAAGCTTGGCATATTCCAGAGTCGAGTTATCCTTACTTTAATCTTCCATGTCTCTTTGACAGGGATGATATCATCAACAAAATCGTACCTAGTCGTCATCTAAATATTGAGATAGGTAAAATAATAAGGAGGAGTTGACTGCTTATAGCATGAACTGTTGTGTATTGAGTTGGTATTTATAGCCATAATATCATAAAGTAATGATTTTTTTAGGATATAATTAAGTAGTGATTTAGGGAATTAAGAGATAACAATAAAATTACAAAGGATAATATCATAATTAAATTACAAAGGATAATATTAAAATAGTTTACATAAATCTAAAAACTGTTTAGATTTATAGTAGTGATTTAGGGGATTATAATCAATAAATTAAGAGATAATTAAAAAATTACAAAGGATAATATCATAATTAAATTACAAAGGATAATATCATAATTATATTACACATGGTAATATCATAATTAAATTACAAAGGATAATATTTTAATTAAATTACAAAAGATAATATTATAATTAAATTATAAAAGATAATATCAAAATAGTTGATATAAATCTATAATCTGTTTAGATTTATAATAGTGATTTAGGGGATTATAATCAATAAATTAAGAGATAACAAATAAATTACAAATGATAATATCATAATTAAATTACTAAGGATAATAACATAATTAAATTACAAAGTATAATATCATAATTAAATTACTAAGGATAATATCATATTAAATTGCATAAGAGTTTCTGACTGATACCATAAAAGGAATATGGTCTTTTATCAGAGATATGTTTTATATCATCCTGAAAGTATTCTAATAATCATAATCTAATAAAATAAATTATAAATTATATTTTTTCAGCTACCACCCGGGCTTATTTTATCACAATATTTTTAATATGCGTGTGCAATTCAAAAAAGCCAAAAAAAATGATGTACTAAACAATTTGGAAAGATGTTGGTAGTTATCATCAATTGAGTCAAAAAATAAACCAATCATCTGCCTCTACATTCTGCATGTTCAACAATCCTTTAGGAATCAAAATTTTCCAAAATCATACTCAGTAATGCAAAACACACAAATTGTATCCACACCCCAACCCCAATCCCAAATTTCAAATATGTAGAAGAATTATATACAAAAATTTGTGTTGAACATCATCCCAAGTAGTTAGGGCAAAGATTTTCTGCAAAAGATATAAAATTGTCCTTTTGTCATCGATTATCAATTTTCCTTTTAAACATAAAGTCAAAATTATGTCATATTTAACTAAACCGTCAAATTATATAACATATAAATAAACCTACTGACATTTTAATTTGTAAAAAAAAATGATATTTTCACAGTTAAATTTAGTATTTTTATAAGAATATTTTTAGATGAATAATAAATTGAACGTACATTTATGTGAGCTAAAAAATTTAAAATACCAATTTTATCTTGTGAAAATAATAAATTAAACTTACATTTATGTGAGCTAAAATTTATAAAAACTAATTTTATCTTCTGAAAATAACAATTACAATTACCATTACCATGTCAAACACTCTGCATCCACTGTTAGTAACATCTTTAGGTCATTCTTTATGCTTAGGCACATATTTGTACAACAGAAAAAATCTAAAAGTTTTTTGTTAGCACAATGTTCTTATACTCTATCACTCCTATCTACCCTATTCATTTTTTTAAGGTTCGTAGGCTTCCTGTAGGAGGCTTGTCATTTTTTGATCGGCTCCAGGCTCGTCATTTGTTTGTCTATTCCCCACAAGACCACAATCCATTTTTTCTTTTGGTATGCAACATTAACATAGGTGGTCCTTGCCCCTGCCCAAGTTTGTGCAGCACTGTATTTAGTAAGAAATAGTATGGCTGGTTGTCTTGATTTCACTACAATTTTTTAACCCATGATATGAATGCACGGACTAATTCAAATGGCAAGTCACCTCCATGCTCCTTTCCCATCTGTAGTAACTAATGTCTCCATCCAAAATAGTATAATATTATTGTTGACTATTTAAAAATAAATTTAAGACATTTTTAAATTCAAAATTGACATAAATTAATTTAATTTAACTTTAGTCAATCCAATAATAAATATTACTATAAACTCTATAAAAATAATTACATATTAGTACTATGATTTATTTATTGTTTCATAATTGTTAATGAAATCATATCAACGTTGAGTTTCAAAATATTTCAAAAATCAATAACTATAATATAATTCAGAACTAAGGGAGAATGATATTGTTCTCTTTACCAGAACGAACAGGTTTTAATTCTTCAATACGTGTTTGGAAGCCATAAGTTATGGTACAATCAACAATATATGGGGTCAAACTTCAATCCTATTTCAAAGAACTACAGCTTCTCATTGAATCATATTGTATCCGCTAATATACAGAATTGTTTGATCAAGGAAAACGACCCATAAAAGGGTCACAAACACTTGTGTTTTTCACTCGAGGTAAAAAAAAAGGAGGAGAAGAAGATCGCAATAATTGAGGCATAAATATCCAACTACTGCCCTCTTCAGAAAGCAGAAGGAATCAAAGTTTAAGAAAGATGCCTACTTCTTTTCCAGAATTTGCTAAACAACCTCTTAGGAGTATTGGGATTGTTTGGCGTGAAGCTATCACAGTAGAAACCATTACATGTATCCAAGTTCCCGAAAAAATCATATCGTCGACGAAGAGGCTCGTGGACGTTCCAAAAAACATACGTCTCGATTGCATTGAGTCCGCCTTCTTTAGCCTTTCTAATCAAATCCGGTCACATCTAGCAAATAATAACAACAAAAAAATAATTATATAATTATGTTTCGAATAAAATTAAATACACATGCAGGCAATAAATTAACACAAATAAAAATAATTTTTGTTACTCCACGTAAACATATATATATATATATATATATATATATATATATATATATATATATATATATATATATATAGTTTGGTACATACTTCAGTCGTACTTCTCGGGTAATGAATTGAACCAGACAATATTAATTTCCGTTCACCATCAATGGTGATGGCTCTTTCATCGTTCGAAACGTGAATGACATAAATAGAAGAAAGGCAGAGAGACAAAACGGAAAAGAATAGGAAAATTGATAGTGAAAAAGAAGCCATGGTTGCTCTTCACTTATGAGAATAATTAATTAGCTTGATTAATATACGTATATATATATATATATATATATATATATATATAAATGTGTGTGTGTGTGTGTATGTAGGATTAGGTCAGGTGATCATTAACATTATTTCAAACTCCAATTCAGTTAGAAAGTTTTATCTATGTAAAATTTTGTTGATTGGTTGTTGAAGAAATTAAATTTTACTTGGTTTGTTATTATTTATCCATAATTTAAAAAAGAAACCTCAGTTATTTGTCAAGGGTATTTTTGTCAAGGGCTATAAGGAGCATTAAATAGAATGGACAGGTGTTTAATTTGTAGAAGGACAAATGTCAAATTATTGTGTCATGTACTGTGATTTAATATATATAATAGATTTCGAAAACTTAGCTATGATATAAAAAACGATGCTGTTTTGTAACAAAAAAACGATGGATTGGCCCAATCTATGGGTTTTTCCCATTGGGGGCTTATGTAGTGAGTTACATAGGTTGGGTTCGCCTACCTTGGGCCGAAACCTAGCCTTCTTAAGTATAGAATTGAATGCAATACAAGCCCATCACTATATTCTTTCAATCGACTATGGAGTAAATCTTTTATCTTTATCCCCGGAATTCATCAATCTTCTAATAACAACTTTAATCCTCTTCTTTTATCCTTTTTCTTAAAACATGATAAAGGAGATACTATAGCAATTTTGTCAATCTCTTAATTAATTATTTTGTCAATGTATCTGTTAACGCCAAGTTTCGCCGGCGCATCTAATCACAGAGTTCACGCACTTGAACCTGCATAATAACAGATCACACACGAAGCTTGACGGCTTGTGCCATCGGGGGATAGCTCCGGTGTGAGAATAAATACAGGCCGTTCACAAGGTTTAACAATTGAGGCTTTAGTGTTTAGTGCTCAAAGATGTATTACCTCTTAATCGTAGTCAAGCCTTATATTTATAACCTTTCTCACTTCCTTAGAATCCCTTTCCGAGTCGGATTAGGACTCCTAAATATGGCAATTACCATAATTTGGGTCCAACACAATCTCCTTAAAAGGTGGAAGTAGAATTCAATCCAAACACTATCTTTGGACTTACCTTATTCAAATATGGCTAGGACTAGAATCCTCAACCATTTAAACTCCTTATGACTCCAGACTCTGCACACATGACAACCCACTATACAGGCCCAATCCAATCGAGCTCACAATCTGGTCTGGGCTTCAGCCTAAAGGACTCGAAGTCCCGACCCCGAACACCATACGCCAGATTAGGGTTCCGACCCAGAGGACTTGGATGCCCGAACCCGAACACCTTCAGCATCTCCGAGGGCTTCGACCCATTGGGCTTATAATCCCCTACTGATGTCAGGCCTTCGGCCCATATGGAGGTCGGTAAAACACTCCCGAACATTGCCCCCTAGTCTCTGGTAATAAAATGTTTATAAACAGAGACTTGAAAGGACACGAACTTGAATACTTATGCCAGGAAATGATGAGCCGTCTTGGGAATCCCAACGGTTCCTTTTCACTTTTTGAACTGATACACATTTTCCCAGGGCTGGACCCCACCTACCATGAATAGCTGCCCTTGGGATTCGTGTCGTCTCAGTATAAAATGTCCCAATCAATAGACCCTATCACTTTTTCCAGCTTTTTTTATTTCAAATTCTGCTCTCAAATTTCCCAACAAAGGCGATTTTCGGCGAGTACATCCCTTTCACAACCCCATTTTTTCAGCATGTTTTTGCAGTTCCAAATCTCACATTTGTTCATCTTTCTCTTCAATGGCTGATTCTGTAAGACCCCAACTTATTAATGAATAAAATTAAATTTTCTCTAAATATTATTGTGAATAATAAGGGGCTAATTTGATATAATACTTTGGTTATGGGTGAAATGTGCAAATTTTGCAAAATAAGCAAGTGGTTATAAAATATTCATTTTGTCGGGGAATATTCGTTTGGTCGTGGAATATTCTTGCTGTCGGGGAATATTCGTACGACGGCGCAGCCTTGTGTGGGCCCCATAACGGAAAGCGATTGGATGAAGAAAATGACAAGTATAAGTTATTTATAAATAACGGCGTAGTTGTTACCGTTAATACTGTTGGAATACCCGGTGATTAAAATACAGTAGCACACGGTATTGCACCAATTATTAATTCTTACGTAAGAAGGCACTACTCAATAATTGTTACAGTAGTTATTGTTCAATATTTTATTTTATTGATTCAATAATTGTTGCATTGATATTTTATATTATTGTTGTTTCAATAATTGTTGCTGCACAGTATTTTCCATTATCAGATCAATAATTCATATTATTTGAATAATATTATTATATAACATTATTTGCAATGTCTAGAAAGTTCTGTCTAAGGAGAGGTTTGGTCATCTAATTGCGCGCCAGTAAGGAGAAATCCTTATTGGAAAGCCCCCTCTTTCCTGGGAACGGCCTGGTTGTCATAAATGTGTTTCTGTAATATTATTTGTGAATAATTAATTATTGATTCATATGATAAGGAAATATTTATTTTATGTGGATATAAATGAGGGATATATTTTTGTGGTTAAAAATGAAGGAGTTAATGTTGAGGTATTTTATCAGTATTTTTATCGGAATGGAGGTATTAAAAATCAAATCAGGGTTTTTGAGAAATATTGCGGGTGTTATAATTTTTAATCCGACCGTTGGATCGTGGTAATTTTTGGATATGTTATACATATATAAGTTGAGTATATGTCCACAAATTTTGAATCGTTAAAAATGAACGTATGATTTATTATGAATTTTACGAGATGACTGGTTCAGAAATTGTTGAATTTTCGGAGTTTATCATTTTGATGGAAAATTCTAGAATTGGTGGGCCCCACTTGTGGTTGGTGAAGAAATGTGCTGAATTATATTTCAAATGTGGTGGGTGGGAATAGTAGCAGGTAAAGCCATCAGGTTGCAGGTCAAACCTACTAAAATTTTCCTATAAATAGAGGGCTAAGTTAGAATTGAAAATCACACCAGAAACAAGTTTTCTCTCTTTCTCTCTCTAGATTATTGAGTGTATTTTGTGAGTATTTAGATACTTTGAGAGTTTCTATTCATCAGAGCAAGTTTCTTTCAGCCTTATACCGGTATTCCGACCAGAAGTACTGATATCTTGAGGTAAGGGATATTATTTTCTTCTTAAATGATATTATTTTCTTCAATATCATTATGCTGAAATATTGATATGAGTTTTTATCAAATTTGGAACTTTTTGTGTCGGGGTTACTATTCATGTATACGGCACTATTCACGTATACGGCACTATTCACGAATACGGCACTATTCACCGAAAAATAAAATTTTTCCTTTTTGTCCAAGATGTCTATTATGGTTACTATCTTTGATTGTATCCATGTTTTGATCTTTATTTTTGAATTCTGCTTCACAATTGATTATTATGAAGTATTATTAATCTTGGATAAACTGTTATACGAATCCCTACTATTTGTCCTTCTGTCTCATTGGATTCGTTCTCTTTAAGATATTTTTCATCATCCTCAGTCCTAAATGATGATATTAATGAATATCTTTGGCCAGTAGTGCAAAGATGTATGATTACTTGATGAATATCTTTGGCCTGTAGTGCAAAGATGAACAGGTGTTGAGATGAACATGACTGACAGGTGATACAAATGAATATCTTTGGCCTGTAGTGCAAAGATGAATATTTGGATAAAGATGATTATTAATTGATGTTACAGGGATAAAATATTGATGATGGACTTTTAAATCTTAGAAGATAGTAGAATTCTTTCTCTACTTGACTCTTCTAATGGTTTGTTGTTTCCGCTGCAGTTGTTGATCTAAAACTTGTTGTCGATTATATTCTATCAGATTTTCCCTGTTGAAGACTAACGATAATTTGTTTGTATATTATCTTAGTCATAATATTCTTTACTAGGCTAGTTGAGCTCACCCTTTTCCTTTTTGTTCCATTTTTCTTCTCAGGAGGTGAGAACATAGCAGGATCTAGTCGGGGTATGGAGTGATGGTTCTAGAAAGATGTTTTAGCAGTCCTCACTATTTCTGTAAAATAGTGTTTGAATAATTGTAATGAGAATTTATTTGAGTGTGGATATTGTCTAGAAGACAATATTTGTATTTAAATTCACAGTATGTGTTGTCGTATTTTGCACGACATTTGTATTATTGAAGTTGTAGTTTGCTTTCTGTACCATGTATTTGGCGACTCAGAATGGGTGTTGTATATCTATTTTGGGGGCGTCACAGTTGGTACCAGAGCTTAGGGATATGATCCCTGGCTGAGATGTGAGACAAGAACTAGGAGGGGAGAGACGGGAAATTCCTTCACTAGTATGACTTGACTAAGTTTATTTGGTGTTTATTTGGTCGGTCAGAGTATAGGGATAATATATGACATGACTATTAACCCTTGTTTTATGGCAGTATTTAAGAATGGCAGCTGAGAACGTTAATAATGGAGTAAATCAGACCGTGGAGACACCTTTGATCACCACCCAGGGGAACGTGCAACAGGAAGGTAATATTCCTCCTGTAAACAACGTTACCGAGCAAACGATGAATGATGGAATGTTTAGGAGCTTTTTGCAGTTCATGCAAAATCAGACGAGGGAGACTCGTGTGCAGAATACGGGTGGAAATGATAACGCGCGGTTTATCACAGCTAAGCAGTTCAAAGAATTGGGACCACCAGAATTTAAGGGAAAGCCGGATCCGATCATGGCGAAAACGTGGGTCAAGTAAATTACCAAGATATTCGATGTCTTGGGATGCACGGAGGAACAATAGGTTCCATTCGCCACCTTTATGTTCCGCGGTGAGGCAGACTACTGGTGGGAGTCTGTGAAGCGTACCCAGCCTGACGCACTCAACATGTCCTGGGAAATATTTCAAAAACTATTCAATGACAAGTACTTTTCTGAAAGTATTCGTCATATGAAGGAGGTAGAGTTTATCAGACTGGAACAAAACAACATGACGGTGTCCCAGTACGAGGCGAAGTTTGCAGAGTTATCCAGGTTTGCACCTCATTTGGTCGAAAATGAGGAACGAATGACAAGGATGTTTCTGAGAGGTCTAAAACCCGAGATTCGACAATATCTTATCTCTCATAAATTTTCTTTATATTCAGATGTTGTAAATAGGGCTCAATTATTAGAGCGAGATAATGAGTATGTGCAACCGAGGGACCACAACCAGGGTCATACCGGTGGCGGCAGTCATCGAAGCAATGAAAATCAGCAGGGAGGAAAATATTCGGATAAAAGCGGTAACCACTCTGGTGGTAATCGTGGTCGTGATAATAGAAGGAGCGAGTCGGGAGGAGATTTCAAGAAGAGAAGGTACAACAATGATAATGTGAAGACGTCAGCACAAACATCAACTATTTCTAGGGGAGGAGAACGACCACCGGTCGTATGTTACAAATGTGGGAAAGAGGGACATATCAGCCCAAACTGCCCACAACAATCGAAGGTATGTTATAACTGTGGAAAGGAGGGTCATATAGCTCGAGAGTGTTCTGTAGCAAAACCAAGTTCAGCGGGGATGGTGACTCCAAAAGCTGTCCCGGATAAGTCGAAATCAGCAGTTCCTGGAAGGGCGTTTGTCGTTATTGGCCAAAACGCGAGAAACCCGAACGAGGTGATCACGGGTAAGCTAATCTTGAATTCTTGCGAAGTTTATACTTTACTAGATACCGGTTCTACCCATTCTTTTATCTCTCCTGCTTGTGCTCAACGTTTAAACTTGACTCCGGAGAAATTGGACTTTAACTTATCTGTTGAAACTCCGTTGGGTGAAACCTTCGTTACATCTACAGTTTATAAATCTTGCATGATCCAAGTTGGTACTATCACATTACCTGTTGATCTTATCTCTTTAAAGATACTTGCTTTTGATGTGATTTTAGGAATTGATTGGTTAACCACTCATCATGCTAAAATTGATTGTTTTCGTAAGGTTGTTAGTTTTCATATTCCTAACCAACCTGTCATACGAATTCAAACTACTAAACCACTAAAATCAGTCACTGTCATATCGAGCCACAAAGCTATTCGTTTATTGAAAAACGGATGTCAAGCTTTCTTAGCCCATGTAATGGATTTGAACAAAGACAAGTCAGATTTGAATAATATTTCTATTGTTAGAGAATTTCCCGATGTATTTCCTGAAGAACTTCCTGGTCTACCCCCAGAACGTGAAGTTGAATTCTTTATTGACCTTGAACCCGGTACAAAGCCCATTTCTAAAACTCCATATCGAATGGCTCCTATTGAACTTCAGGAGTTAAAAGTCTAACTACAGGAGTTGTTGAACTTCGGTTTTATTCGTCCTAGTACGTCTCCTTGGGGTGCTCCTGTTTTATTCGTAAAGAAGAAAGACGGGAGTATGCGACTGTAACGACCCCAAAATAGGTCCATTCCATCCAACCCATTCTGAGTCGTCAAATACATGGTACAGAAAACAACTACAACTTTATTACAACAATTGTCGTGCAAAATACAACAACACATATGCTGTGAGTTTGGATACAAATATATACCAAATGTGACATTGGACACCATCATGTATCAGCACTTCACAAAGGTACCTTACATAAAGGTATAGTCAAAAACTGTTCTAGAAATTAGAATCTTTGGGAAGTGCTCAAGGAAACCTTCGTACATGGGAGGCCACGCGTCTAGGTTATGATAGATATCATATGGCCACAGAATTATCCTTGGTTGACCCAATAGACCCCAAAGAAAAACGAGAAGATTACTATCATATTCTTCCCAATGGTGAGTCTTCTCTTGACTTATCATTATCTCCACTGTCTCTAATTGAGAATTATACTTCAAACAAACACCAAGATTATATAGGTAGTGCTCGTATATATACTTAGCAAGTGGATGAGCACAACCCTGTCCTATGATGACACGAGGTTGTATGTCATTAGACATCTTGTATGATAGTGACAAAACACCCTTCCAACGTTGGGTTCGCCTCACCCTATTTTCTTCACCAAATATAACTACTAAATGATGACCACCGTTCTATTCCCTTGTTACCCCCGCTCGACCCAGCTACACTCTTATTACCTGAAAGGAATTGTGAAGCAAAAGGGTGAGCACAACTAGCTCAGTAAAGAATATCATGACTAAAGATAATTAAATTATCAATAGCCTTCATCAATAATAAATCAGAGATTTAGAACATATGGTAAATGATAAAAATTTCAACCATAGTTGCAGCGGAACGAGCAATCCATTAGAAGAGTCAAATAGACTATAAAGTCTATTATCTTCTCCATGTTAAAAATCAACCAACAATATTTTATCCATGTAACATCACTCAACAATTCCTTTTCACAATCATATGAATAACTCATAATCATAATTGTGACTATAAATTTTTCTTCGCACCCAGGACGAAGAATATTTTCATCACCTGTCTTTACCTGAAACATCAAAGATCATGGTTATACCAAATCACAATTCCTGTTCATAATCATACTAATAACTTCATCTTTGCACTACGGGCCAAAGATATTCATCAACAAGTCATCTTTGCACTACAGGCCAAAGATATTCATCAACAGTTCATCTTTGCATTACTGGCCAAAGATATTCATCTACAATTCATCTTTGCACTACAGGCCAAAGATATTCCTCAATAATTAATATTTGCACTACAGGCCAAATATATTCATATCTCAAAGAAATATATAATCATTTCAGAATTTATATACACCATAATTATAACCATGTTAATCAATTCATCTTTACACTTAAGCTAAAGATATTCAATTATAAATTCAATGGTCATGATCATACCAGTCACAATTCAACTTTGCACTACAGGCCAAAGAGAACCCTAGTCATGATCATACCAATAATCTACCCATCTTTACACTCCAGTGAAAGAGAAATTCAACATCAGGGTTATAAAAATGTTATATATGATAATAAAATCAATATAATCAACATATAGATTTAATCTCAAGAGTAATATTCATAAATCAACTATAATTTGGTTAGTAAAAGAAACCAATTTTGTCGTGAATAGTAACTCGTGAATAGTAACTCATGAATAGTAACTCGTGAATAGTAACTCATGAATAGTAACACCGACTCAAAAAGGTAGAAATTTCACAATAAAATTCATACCAATATTTCGGTATAATGATATTGAAAGAATAACATTACTTAAATTTATAAACAATTTATTTTAATTATTTACACTTTACTAATTAATGCATTTAATCATCATAAAATGCCAACTCTTACAATTTCATCATCAATAACCAAAACCTTCATAAAAAATCTGCATATACCTCATATAGGATTCTCAAGCCATAAAATCCTATTTTCCAATTTTCTTTCTTCACAAAACATATTTAATTCATTTACTCATAACTAGACCATTTTCATGAAAAATACCAAATCAGTTCCAAAAATATTTCTTTTCTGGGATTTAGCATAATATAGTCCCATAGTGAACATATATTTTTCTCAGAATTTTTAAAAGTCATTTACTATTTTTCATATGGCCAAAACAGTCGAATATTTAGACATTTATCAAAAATTATACTTTTGTCCAAAAATTCTGAAATTAACAGAGTATACTTCCATCATATACATGTACTCCCAATAAAAATTTCATCAATTTTGGAGTTAACCACAAGAAATTATAAGCAGTTACTTTTAAAATAGTCTTTTCTCATAAAATTCATAACTCTCAATCTATACATCCAAAAATCACCATTTTTGGACACAATCAAGAAAACTCATCAAAATATCATTTCAAATTTTTCCAGAATTTTTGAAGATCAGAAAAATTACGAAACTGAAAATCATAACAACCCTTAAAATCCCTTAATATCCCTTACTATCCCTTACTATCCCTTACTATCCCTTACCTCAAAAGAGCAGTACTTCTGATCGGTATAAGGCTGAAGAAAACTTGCACTGAATAGTAACTCTCAAAGTATCTAAATACTCACAAAATATGCTTCATAATATAGAGAGAGAAAGAGAGAAAGCTTATGTTTCTGGTGTGATTTTCAATTCTAACTTAGCCCTCTATTTATAGGAAAATTTTGGTAGGTTTGACCTGCAACCTGATGGCTTTACCTGCTACTATTCCCACCCACCACATTTGAAATATAATTCAGCACATTTCTTCACCAACCACAAGTGGGGCCCACCAATTCTAGAATTTTCCGCCAAAATGATTAACTCCAAAAATTCAACAATTTCTGAACCAGTCATCTCGTAAAATTCATAATAAATCACACGTTCATTTTTAACGGTTCAAAATTTGTGGACATATACTCAACTTATATATGTATAACATATCCAAAAATTACCACAATCCAACGGTCGGATTAAAAATTATAACCCCCGCAAAATATCTCAAAAACCCTAATTTTTAATACCTCCATTCCAACAAAAATACTGATAAAAACCTCAACATTAACTCCTTCATTTTTAACCACAAAAATATGTCCCTCGTTTATATCCACATAAAATAAATATTTCCTTATCATACGAATCAATAATTAATTATTCACAAATAATATTACAGAATCACATTTATGACAACCAGGCCGTTCCCAGGAAAGAGGGGGCTTTCCAATAAGGATTTTTCCTTACTGGCGCGCAATTAGATGACCAAACCTCTCCTTAGACAGAACTTTCTAGTCATTGCCAATAATGTTATCTAATAATATTATTCAAATAATATGAATTATTGATCTGATAATGGGAAATACTGTGCAGCAACAATTATTGAACAACAACAATATAAAATTTCAACGTAGCAATTATTGAATCAATAAAATAAAATATTGAACAGTAATTACTGTAACAATTATTGAGTAGTGCCTTCTTACGTAAGAATCAATAATTTTAAAAATACTGTGCAATACCGTGTGCTACTGTGCAATAACGCGTATTACTGTATTTTAACCACCGAGTATTCCAACAGTGTTAACAGTAACAACTACGTCGTTATTTGTAAAAACTCAAATTTGTCGTTTTCTTCACCCGACAGTTATTCGTTATGGGGCCCACAAATAGCTGCGCCGTCGTACGAATATTCCTCGACAGAAAGAATATTCCACGACCAAACGAATATTCCCCGACAACAATGATTATTTTATAACCACTTGCTTATTTTGAAAAAAAATTCATATTTCACCCATAACTTTAAACTTTTATCAATTTAACCATTTACTGAATAGAAAAATTGAATACTTTTATTTCATAAAATTCGGGGTCTTACAGCGACTTTGTATTGACTATCGAGAATTGAATCATGTCACTATCAAGAATAGGTATCCGCTACCTCGCATTGATGACCTGTTCGACCAGTTACAAGGAACACAATTCTTTTCAAAGATCGACCTTCGTTCTGGATATCATCAGCTGAAGATTAAAACTGAGGATATTCCAAAGACTGCCTTCAGAACTCGGTACGGGCATTATGAATTCTTAGTAATGTCTTTTGGATTGACTAATGCTCCTGCTGCCTTCATGGATATGATGAACCGTGTATTCAAAGAATATTTGGATCAGTTCGTTGTTGTCTTTATTGATGACATCCTCATCTATTCCAAAAGCCGTGAAGATCATGAGCGCCATTTGAAGCTGGTACTGCAAAGGCTTCGTGAAAATAAGCTATATGCCAAATTAAAGAAATGCGAGTTCTGGCTTGAGGAAGTAGCATTCCTTGGGCACGTGGTGTCAAAACATGGAGTATCTGTCGACCCGGCGAAGATTGAAGCCATACAAAGTTGGGAGCAACCGAAGTCGGTAACCGAAGTACGTAGCTTTCTAGGCTTAGCTGGTTATTATCGGAGATTTGTGGAAGGATTTTCTCGAATCGCTACTCCGTTAACTCAGCTGACTCGGAAAGATACAAAATTTGTATGGAGTGAGGAATGCGAGAAGAGTTTCCAAGAACTCAAGAGGAGACTCATTTCGGCACCTGTTCTGACAATACCATCTGGTTCGGATAGATTTGTTATCTACAGCAATGCTTCAGGCAAAGGGTTAGGATGTGTTCTCATGCAACATGGGAAAGTCATAGCCTATGCCTCACGACAACTCAAAGAATATGAGAGGAATTATCCTACTCATGATTTGGAGTTGGCAGCAGTCGTTTTTGCGTTGAAGATCTGGAGACACTACCTGTATGGGGAGAAAGTGGAGATCTATACAGATCATAAAAGCCTCAAATATTTCTTCACCCAAAAGGAACTCAACATGCGGCAGCGACGTTGGCTCGAGCTGTTGAAAGATTACGATCATATCATCCAATATCATCCTGGAAAAGCAAACGTAGTAGCTGACGCATTGAGTAGAAGATCATATGCGGGTACGAGTGCAATATTGTTAACACAAAGGCCCATTTTGTATGACTTACAAAGGATGGAGATAGAGATGAAGGCTCCAAGTACCCACATGATGATATCAAATATACGAGTAGAACCGACTTTAATCGATAAAGTTAAAGCTGCTCAAGCTACGGACATGGAGCTGATGTGTATGAAGAAGAAAGTGCAAGAAGGTGCTATTCCAGAAGTAAGAATCGATGAAGAAGGAATACTTCGAGTCAACTCCAGACTTTGTGTTCCTAACGATTTTGACTTGAAGCATAGAATAATGATGGAGGCACACAACACACCGTTTACAATCCATCCTGGGAGTACCAAAATGTATCACGATCTTCGACATACATGTTGGTGGAGCAATATGAAAAGAGAGATCGCGGAGTTTATCTCGAGGTGTTTAACTTGTCAACGTGTAAAGGTCGAGCATCAAGTGCCAAAGGGTCCATTGCAACCACTTGAGATCCCAAAATGGAAGTGGGAACACATTACTATGTATTTTGTTACGGGTCTTCCCAAGGTTTCTCAAGGCATAGATGCGATTTGGGTTATTGTTGATAGATTAACCAAATCCGCTCATTTCTTGCCGATACGTGAGACTTATTCCCTTGAACGTCTTGCTAGTATGTACGTGAACGAGATTGTGAGATTGCATGGCATGCCAGTATCCATAGTTTCGGATCGTGACCCAAGATTCACTTCACGATTTTGGGTTAGCTTGCAGAAAGCTATAGGCACGGATTTACGATTCAGTTCGGCATACCATCCTCAAACGGACGGACAATCAGAGAGGACTATTCGAACTCTTGAAGATCTATTAAGACTTTGTGTCCTAGATCTCAAAGGGAGTTGGGATAAGTACCTACCATTGGTGGAATTCTCCTACAACAACAGTTATCAGGCGAGCATAGGTGTGGCTCCATTCGAGGCGTTGTATGGAAGAAAATGTCGTTCTCCAGTATGCTGGGACGAGGTGGGTGAAGCAACATTGTTGGGACCAGAGTTGGTACGCATTACTACAGAGAAGATCCAAACGATTCGACAACGTATACAAACGGCACAGGATCGACAAAAGAGTTATGCGGATCTTCATCGGAAGGACGTGGAATTTAATATTGGGGATCATGTATTATTACGTGTTGCACCATGGAAGGGAGTTACAAGATTTGGGAAGAGAGGAAAGCTCAATCCAAGATTTGTTGGTCCATTTGAGATTCTTGAGCGAATAGGAAATGTGGCATATAGACTCGCATTACCTCCAAGCATGTCTCGTGTTCATAATATTTTTCACATATCTATGCTTCGTAAATATGTTAAAGACCCGAACCACATTATTGAGTTAGAACCAGACGAGATAGCTGAAGATTTAACGTACGAGGAGGTACCTGTTAAGATCTTGGATAGGAAAGAGTATGTCCTACGCACGAAGGTTATACCACAAGTTAAGGTTTTGTGGAGAAACCATGTTATTGAAGAAATGACCTGGGAGTTGGAATCAGAAATGAAAGCGAGGTATCCTCACCTTTTTGAAACATCAGGTACGTACGTCAATTTCGAGGACGAAATTTCATAAGGAGGGGAGGTTGTAAGACCCCAACTTATTAATGAATAAAATCAAATTTTCTCTAAATATTATTGTGAATAATAAGGGGCTAATTTGATATAATACTTTGGTTATGGGTGAAATGTGCAAATTTTGCAAAATAAGCAAGTGGTTATAAAATATTCATTTTGTCGGGGAATATTCGTTTGGTCGTGGAATATTCTTGCTGTCGGGGAATATTCGTACGACGGCGCAGCCTTGTGTGGGCTCCATAACGGAAAGAGATTGGATGAAGAAAATGACAAGTATAAGTTATTTATAAATAACGGCGTAGTTGTTACCGTTAATACTGTTGGAATACCCGGTGATTAAAATACAGTAGCACACGGTATTGCACCAATTATTAATTCTTACGTAAGAAGACACTACTCAATAATTGTTACAGTAGTTATTGTTCAATATTTTATTTTATTGATTCAATAATTATTGCATTGATATTTTATATTATTGTTGTTTCAATAATTATTGCTGCACAGTATTTTCCATTATCAGATCAATAATTCATATTATTTGAATAATATTATTATATAACATTATTGGCAATGTCTAGAAAGTTCTGTCTAAGGAGAGGTTTGGTCATCTAATTGCGCGCCAGTAAGGAGAAATCCTTATTGGAAAGCCCCCTCTTTCCTGGGAACGGTCTGGTTGTCATAAATGTGATTCTGTAATATTATTTGTGAATAATTAATTATTGATTCATATGATAAGGAAATATTTATTTTATGTGGATATAAATGAGGGATATATTTTTGTGGTTAAAAATGAAGGAGTTAATGTTGAGGTGTTTTATCAGTATTTTTATCGGAATGGAGGTATTAAAAATCAAATCAGGGTTTTTGATAAATATTGCGGGTGTTATAATTTTTAATCCGACCGTTGGATCGTGGTAATTTTTGGATATGTTATACATATATAAGTTGAGTATATGTCCACAAATTTTGAACCGTTAAAAATGAACGTATGATTTATTATGAATTTTACGAGATGACTGGTTCAGAAATTGTTGAATTTTCGGAGTTTATCATTTTGATGAAAAATTCTAGAATTGGTGGGCCCCACTTGTGGTTGGTGAAGAAATGTGCTGAATTATATTTCAAATGTGGTGGGTGGGAATAGTAGCAGGTAAAGCCATCAGGTTGCAGGTCAAACCTACTAAAATTTTCCTATAAATAGAGGGCTAAGTTAGAATTGAAAATCACACCAGAAACAAGTTTTCTCTCTTTCTCTCTCTAGATTATTGAGTGTATTTTGTGAGTATTTAGATACTTTGAGAGTTTCTATTCATCAGAGCAAGTTTCTTTCAGCCTTATACCGGTATTCCGACCAGAAGTACTGATATGTTGAGGTAAGGGATATTATTTTCTTCTTAAATGATATTATTTTCTTCAATATCATTATGCTGAAATATTGATATGAGTTTTTATCAAATTTGGAACTTTTTGTGTCGGAGTTACTATTCATGTATACGTCACTATTCACGTATACGGCACTATTCACGAATACGGCACTATTCACCGAAAAATAAAATTTTTTCTTTTTGTCCAAGATGTCTATTATGGTTACTATCTTTGATTGTATCCATGTTTTGATCTTTATTTTTTGAATTCTGCTTCACAATTGATTATTATGAAGTATTATTAATCTTGGATAAATTGTTATACGAATCCCTACTATTTATCCTTCTGTCTCATTGGATTCGTTCTCTTTAAGATATTTTTCATCATCCTCAGTCCTAAATGATGATATTAATGAATATCTTTGGCCTGTAGTGCAAAGATGTATGATTACTTGATGAATATCTTTGGCCTGTAGTGCAAAAATGAACAGGTGTTGAGATGAACATGACTGACAGGTGATACAAATGAATATCTTTGGCCTGTAGTGCAAAGATGAATATTTGGATAAAGATGATTATTAATTGATGTTATAGGGATAAAATATTGATGATGGACTTTTAAATCTTAGAAGATAGTAGAATTCTTTCTCTACTTGACTCTTCTAATGGTTTGTTGTTTCCGCTGCAGTTGTTGATCTAAAACTTGTTGTCGATTATATTCTATCAGATTTTTCTCTGTTGAAGACTAACGATAATTTGTTTGTATATTATCTTAGTCATAATATTCTTTACTGGGCTAGTTGAGCTCACCCTTTTCCTTTTTGTTCCATTTTTCTTCTCAGGAGGTGAGAACATAGCAGGATCTAGTCGGGGTATGGAGTGATGGTTCTAGAAAGATATTTTAGCAGTCCTCACTATTTCTGTAAAATAGTGTTTGAATAATTGTAATAAGGATTTATTTGAGTGTGGATATTGTCTAGAAGACAATATTTGTATTTAAACTCACAGTATGTGTTGTCGTATTTTGCACGACATTTGTATTATTGAAGTTGTAGTTTGCTTTCTGTACCATGTATTTGGCGACTCAGAATGGGTGTTGTATACCTATTTTGGGGGCGTCACAGATTCTACCCCTGAGCAAACCTCTAATATACTTGTGCCTTTTACCGATCAGTTATATTATTTTGAACTTCCTAATCGGCTTACGCCCGAAGCTTGTCTGATGAAAAAATTGTGATTTTCCCGGTCAGTTATACTTGTGACTTTTACCGATCAGTTGTGCCATTTCTGACTTTCTGATCGGTTTAAATCGAAGCTTGTCTGACGAGATTTATAGAAAATTATGAATACCAATGAAGTGTGAATGCCTCCGAAAAGGAATCTCATTTATTTCATTAATGAATGTAATGGCTTACATAAATGAAGAAAAGAATAACATTACTTTTACTGGTAATATTATCTAAGTCTTCCAGCATGCCATGTGTTCTTTACCTCCGAACCATCTATCTCTCGAAGCCGATAGGTTTCGGGCTTCGGCATCTCTACTACTTCATAAGACCCTTCCCAATTAGGCATTAGCTTGCCAGTGTTCTGGGGGGTCGATGCCTCCGCCTCTCGAAGAACAAGATCGCCGACTTCGAATCTCCTCTGCTTCACATTCTGATTATAGTGTCGGGCTGTTCTCTTCTGATAAATTGTCAACCTTAGCAGAGCTGAATCCCTAACTTCCTCCAAGAGATCCAGGTTTAACCGCAGGCCTTGATCATTATATAACTCCTTATACTGGTTTACCCGAAGAGTAGGGAATCCAATCTCAACCGGTATGAGTGCATCGGTCCCATATGCCAATCTAAAGGGCGAATCCCCTGTTGTTATTCTCGGAGTAGTCCGATAAGCCCACAAAACACTGAGGAGTTCTTCTGGCCATCTACCCTTTAGTTCGTCCAGACGACTTTTAATCCCGTTGAGTAGGGTTCGGTTAGTAACTTCTACCTGACCGTTTGATTGAGGGTGAACAATGGAAGTTTTTCGGTGATGAGTGCCCAACTCTTTCAGAAATGCTTCAAATTTTGATCCCACAAACTGTCTGCCGTTGTCCGAGACTAAGGCCATCGGGATGCCGAACCGATATACAACCCCTTCTTTGAAGAATTTCAGACATTCCAGTTCGGTGATCTTTTGTAGAGGTTTGGCTTCGACCCATTTGGTCATGTAGTCGATGGCTATGATCACAAAACTCACTTGCCCCTTGGCCTTCGGTAGAGGCCCCAAGATGTCGATCCCCCATATAGCAAAAGGAATCGGAGATAAGACCGAATACAGCTCTTCAGGAAGCTGATGTGGGTTGGCACTATTCAGCTGACATTTCGGGCATTTTTTGACGAAGTCCTTTGCTTCATGATAAATGGTTGGCCAGTAATATCCCTGTCTCAAAATCTTATGTGCCAGTGACTTCGCTTCCATATGATCCCCACAGATTCCCTCGTGCACTTCCCGATGTGACCCCCCAAAAATAGGTATACATCACCCATCTTGAGTCGCCAGATACATGGTACAAAATTCAAATATAAACTTAATTATACAACAGTCGTGTAAAATACAAATAAACATATGTTGTGAGTTTTAATACAAATATTGTCATCTAGACAATATCCACACTCAATTGAGTCCTCATTACATTTATTACCACACTATTTAATAGAATAGTGAGGACTACTAATGCACCATCTAGGACCATCACTCTGTTCCCCGACTAGCCCCAGCTACGTTCTCATTTCCTGAAGAGAACAATTGAAAGAAAGGGTGAGCTCAACTAGCCAAGTAAGAAATATTATGACTAAGATAATGCAGAATAAATTATCGTTAGCCTTCAACAGTGTTAAACTGATACAATATAACAAACATCAAGTTTAACTGCAGCGGAACAAACAATCCATTAGAAGAGTCAAGTAGAGAATAAAATCTACTATCTTATATGATTTAAAAGGTTTTTCATCACTTTTATCGCTGAGACTCAGTTCAATAAATAATCCACATCATTAAATCATCCCTGCACTACAAGCCAAAGATATTCTTTAGTATCATGACCACGAATTATCCTGCACTACGGGCCAAAGATAATCGTTTTTTCATCAGCGGTCCTGATCATGCCATAAAATAATTCATCTTTGCACCCTTGGCCGAAGAGAATCCATAGCCATAATCATACTAAAAACTGTCCATCAATGCATTACGGGCCAATGAGGACTTTTTCCACATCATTTGTAACATTACGGTCATGATTATACCGAATAATCCCTGGTCATATTCATACCAAGTCCATCTATGCACTACAGGCTACAGATGACTTTCAACATAATATAAACATGAGGATGATGACAATGACATAATAATTCAATTAAACAAGTTCAAGAATTAATTTATCCAGGAACTAATAACGTCCAAATGGTCAACATGATACTTCTTTGTAGAGTAAAATTCAAGAATGCTCAGAAGAATATTTCCATGAAAAGATACTGGATGAAGAGCAAATATCAAGGATATTTCACTAATTTCATGGAGTATAGAAGTCAAAACTTTAACCAACTGAGTATAATAAAGAATAGAATAACAAAAGAAATCACCATGCATGCGGTGCTTCGCACAGACAGGTTATTCCAACAGAATACTAAGTAACGGAACCAGGTCAGGCAAAATTCGCACCGACAGGATGTTCCAACAGAATAATAAAGAATGGAATAACAATAGAAATCACCATGCATGTGGTACTTCGCACAGACAGGTTATTCCAACAGAATAATAAGTAACGGAACCAGGTCATGCGTAAACGGACCGACAGGATATTCCGACAGAATACTAAATAATGGAACCAGGTCCGACGTAAACGTACAGACAGGATATTTCGACAGAATAATAAATAATGGAACCAGGTCCGGCGTAAAATGCATAGACAAGATATTCCGATAGAATAATAAAGAATGGAATAACAGAAAAATTTTACCAAGTATAGGGTAGTCCGCGTATACAGGTTAGTCCAACAGAATAATAAAGAATAGAATAACAGAAGTTCTCTTCATAATATATTCTAATTATTGTCTAATAAAACAGATAACTTTATAAAAGTATTCTGTTTTATATAAAAAGATTTTACTATTAGCCTAATAAAACGAATAACTTTATAAAAGTATTCTGTTTTATATAAAAAGCTTTTTTGTTTTATTACATTAATAATACAAATAAAACAAAACTGAGTGACTTATCACGTAAGCATTAATAATCAATACCGTGTGCTACTATGTAACTACGCGTATTATTATACTTTTAACACCGGGTGTTTCAACAGCTAACGGTAAAACTTCCGCAGTTATTTTCATAAAAAATATTTTTGTCGTTTTCTCAATTCGACAATAATTTCGTTGCGGAGTTCACTAATGATTGTGCCGTTGTACGAATATTCCCTGATAAAATGAATATTTCCCGACCAATCGAATATAATATGACCACTTGCATACTCTGTAAAATTTATAAATACTGTCCACAACTATAACATTATATCAAATCCACACCATAATATTAAAAAAATTATTTCAAAAAAAAATAAATTAAATATTTATTCATAAAATCTGGGGTCTCACACCCGAAGTGTGTAGTTTGCTTCTGATGGTGTCAGGCACTTGAGCAGTGGAGAACTAAAAGTTCTTCGATATAGGTATCCATCGATAAGAACAAAATTGGAGCTCTAGTACTTGATTTTCCTTGCCAAGATGCGATCCGAATGTAGAATCCTGTTGGCAAGGTAAGAGATGTATGGCGTAAGCCAGCAGTCGAGTCGATCTATACATAGCACCTCCACCTTCGGAACAGTTGGTAGCTCCAGCACTTCTAAATACACCGACCCGCTGAATGAACTGGCTTTGGTGGTTGCCAATCTAGCCAAGGCGTCTGCCACTATATTGTCGGACCGATCGACCCCCTGACAGCTGAACGATGTGAAGTATACCAGTTTATCTTTCACCTCGGCTAAGTATCTCGTCATTCTTGCCCCCCGGGCCTCATACTCGCCCGATATCTGCTTGACTACCAACTGGGAGTCACTGTATACGACTAACTTTTGTACCTTTAAGCTTCGAACCAACCTTAATCCAGCTAAAATGACCTCATACTCTACTTCATTATTGGTGGCTTTGAATTGGAATCGGATGGCTTGTTGGACCTTGAATCCTTCGGGACTTGTCAGTATGACCCCTGCACTGCTGACGTCCGAAGTTGATGAGCCATCTACATAAAGTGTCCATGAAGTCCTCATATACTGTGTTTCCGTGACCGATCCAACATCCAGTTCCGTGAACGAGCATTCGACAATAAAGTCTGCTAATGCCTGTCCTTTGATTGCTGTTCGGGGTAGATATTCTAGTACAAACTGTGTCAGTTCCATTGCCCACGCAGCAAGCTGTCCTAATACCTCTGGCATGTGCAGTATTTTCTTTAACGGCTGGTCCGTGTATACCACCACTAACCGACCCTGGAAATAATGCCGAAGTTTTCTGCTTGCTATGATCAAAGCGTAGGCGAATTTTTCCAGGTTTGGGTATCGGGTTTCTGCCTCTCGAAGTACATGGCTGACGTAGTACACCGGAAACTAATTTCCCCCTTTATCCCAAACTAATGCCGCCCCTGCCAAATACAAATACAAAGGTTCCAAAGGGATCGGCTTCATCAACAATGGTGCACTGGATAAATATTTTTTGATCCCTTGGAATGCATCTTCGCACTCCGAAGTCCACTGGAAGCTCTTCTCATTTTTAGGCCCTTTCAAAGTGTCGAAGAATGGTAGGCATCTTTCTACTGATTTGGAGACAAACCTTCGAAGGGCCGCCATCCGACCTGTCAATCTCTGGACATCCTTATACGACTTTAGGGATTTCATATCCAGGACTGCTTGAATCTTCTCTAGATTCGCTTCGATTCCCCTTTTGCTGACTAAGTACCCTAAGAATTTTCCCAATCCCAATCCGAACGTACATTTGGTCGGGTTCAATCTCAAATTACGTTTTCTGACTGTGTCAAAGCAGTTTTCCAGATCTTCAAGATGGTCACGGACTGACATGCTTTTGACGATCATGTCGTCTACGTAGACTTCCATGCTTCTTCCTAACTGCTTTGTGAACACGAAGTTCATCATTCGTTGATATGTCGCCCCGACGTTCAGTAGTCCGAATGTTATCTTTCGATACACATAAATTGCCCTGTATTTCCCGGTACCAGTTCTATATTTTCTATTTCCTCGGCAGGAAGAGCAAGCGGTTCTGTACTATTCTCAGTGAAGGGCTCTATTTCAATAGCCATTGTTTGTTTCTGCTTACTGACTCCGAGCCCAGAAGAAATTAAGCTGTTCCGATAACACCTTCGGGCGATGTCCAGATCGCCTTTTACCTCCCCGATCTCGTTCGGTGTTAGAAATTTGATTTTAAAATGGGATATAGAAGTCACTATTTGCAGGGCTGCCAGGGTCGATCGTCCGAGGATAGCGTTATATGCCGAATCCACCTGGACCACGAAAAATCTGTCTGATATCTCTACCTGATTGGGTGTTGTGCCGAACTTGACTGGCAATTCAATGGTGCCCGACACATATACCGGATCTCCACTGAACCCATACAAAGGTCCTTCTCCACCCAACTCCATTTTTTTTCCTTTTAAATCCAATCTCCGATAAGCGTGGGTGTACAGTATGTCGACCGAGGATCCATTGTCGATCATCATTCTTTTCATATCGACTGGCCCGACCTGGGCTGTTATTACCAGCGCTCCATCGTGTGGTTCGATGCGATCGGTAGGATAATCTTCGTCTAAAAAAGAGATGGATACTCCCGAATAGGCCCGATCCTTTTCGGGCGAAGAACTTTCTACTGACAACACGGCCTCGATGTGTCCGCTTCTTTTCTTCCCGGTTACACGCCCTATCGAACCACCCGAAATTACATCAATCACACCTCGGGGTGGAGGGTTTGGTTTCGACTGTGCTTCACGAGTCGGCCCTCTACTTTCATCTCGAGGTGCCTCTGAACCTTCCTGGCCAACCACATACTATACTAACTGCCCATTCAGAACATTCTTCTCGATTAGATCCTTCAGGTCGATACACATCTCCGTCTCATGTCCATAACTTTGATGGTACTTACAATATTTGTCCCGGCCTCTCTTGCCAGGCTTCGGATGCGTCGAACATGGCTCGAAAAAGGGTTTATTTTGCATCTCTTCCAATATCTTTGACCGATCAGTGTTGAGGGCGGTGTAAACTTTGTTGACATTTATGTTTGGAAAAGGCGGTCGGCCACTGCCTGAGCCTCCGCTGCTATAGTTTTTTCTTCCAGCGTTATCTGCCCTCCCCTGATTGTCGGACCGCTGATAAGTCTGTTTGTCCCGATCTCTCGACTTTTCATGAGATTGGGAGTGTGGTTTGAAGTTTCCCATAGCCTCTTCAATTGCTATGAATCCCTCGGCTCGATGGAAAGCTTTTGTCAAATCTGCCGGAGGGTTGATCACCAGATCCTTCATCAATTTCTTTGACTTTCCAATGTCCAGACTAGTCGTGAAAAATCCTAAGGCCTGTGGAGAATTCAACTCTGCAACCGACCCTACAGCTTCTCTAAATCTCTTGACATACTGGCCTAGGCTTTCATCCGCCTTCTGCCAGACCTGCATGAGGGACGCAGTAATCTTTCCTCGTCTCCTGTTGCTCCCGAACCGAGCATGAAACTTCTCCCGAAGATCACTCTAGGAATTAATTGAACCAGCTGCTAAGGTCTCCATCCATTCTCGGGCGCTCTTCTTCAAGGTTGTTGCAAACATGTGGCACTTAGCAGCGTCTGAATGCCCATAGTAGGTCATCAACCTATCGTACCCGTCTGAATGATCATAGAGGTCTCCTAGCCCATCATACGTCTCTATCGGGGGCATCTTCTTCTTGGGGTCGGTGGTGACATGATATATCTCGGACGAAAAAGGGGAGCCTATGCAGGCCGAAGGGGTTCCCATTGAACTCTTTGCTGTCAACAACTTCTCCAACTCTGCCACCCTTCGAGCAAGGGGGTTGGACTCCTCTTTACGAGGGGACGATCAGGGTCTGTCCCTCTCATATTCAGGAGACACGTCCCTCCTCCTCTATCCCGATCTGGTGGGATGTTCCGATCTCCGTTCTGTCGAACGGCTCCTCCTTCTGCTTCGGCCATTTCGAGAGTGGCTTCTATGCCTGCTCCTTTATCTTTCTGCCTCTCCCCGTCGAGGTGACCGGGATCGGCTCCTGTGCCTGCGCCTTTTTGAGGACGCCTCCTGCTCTCTAGCCATCTTTGCCATCTGTTATTCGAGCTCCTCCTGCTGAAGGCGCAGGGCCATCATGGCATCTTTATTCTATTGCATCTTTTCCTGCAAAATAAACTCCCGCTGGTCTCGGCTACCTTCTCCTCGTTCTCTTCCTTGCCCCACGAGCGCCCTAGAGTGGTTTTCATCGGCCTGACTCGCCTGATTGGGCGTGTGTTGGCTGTCGTGGAAGAGTTTACGCTGGAGGGAAGGGGCCGGCTCGTCCTGAATTTTGGACCCTAGTCTATCTTTCACCGACCCCCGCACCTGGATGGTCTGGTGGGTCTTTGCCTTTTCCTGGGCAGAGGCACTATTCTCCTTACTCGCTATAGCCTGCTACCGGAAAAACGTACCGTGATTGCAAAAAGCACTAAAGGCCATCCTTCTAGCGCCAATATTAACGCCAAGTTTCGCCGACGCGTCCAATCACAGAATCCACGCGCTTGAATCTGCACAATAACAGATCACACACGAAGCTTGACGGCTTGTGCCGCTGGGGGATAGCTCCGGTGTGAGAATAAGTACAGGCCGTTCACAAGGTTTAACAATGGAGGCTTTAGTGTTTAGTGCTCAAAGATGTATTACCTCTTAATCGTACTCAAGCTTGTATTTATTACCTTTCTCACTTCCTTATAATCCCTTTCTGAGTCGGATTAGGACTCCTAAATATGGCGATTACCATAATTTGGGTCCAACACAATCTCCTTGAAAGGTGAAAGTGGAATTCAATCCAAGCACTACCTTTGGAGTTACCTTATTCAAACATGGTTAGGACTAGAATCCTCAACCATTTAAACTCCTTATGACTCCAGACTCTGCACACGTGACAATCCACTATACATGCCCAATCCAACCGAGCTCACAATCTGGTCTGGGCTTCGGCCTAAAGGACTCGAAGGCCCGACCCCGAATACCATACGCCAGATTAGGGTTCCGGCCCAGAGGACTCAGATGTCCGAACCCGAACACCTTCAGCATCTCCGAGGGCTTCGACCCATTGGGCTTATAATCCCCTACTGATGTCAGGCCTTCGGCCCACATGGAGGTCGGTAAAACACTTCCAAACAGTATCATTTTTCATTACAACTTATAATTTTCTTCCTATAGTTTTTTTTTTGAGGAGGGTTTGTAATTTTTATTCTCCTCCCTAACTAGTTATTAAATCTCCATTTTTTAAACTTTTTTCTTCCTCGTCCTAATTCATTTTGTTAGTATTTCATTCCTCTTTTCCTCTATTGTCAAAATACAAGTAAAAGTCCAAATGATTAGGGTACTTTTATTTGGAAAATTGACGTTATATTTTTGACGGAATTAAACTTAAAAACTTGCTCACTATTCATTTTAAATATTAAATCCTTTGTATTTGGTCCACCGCTTTAACACTAACCATGCGCAATGGCATAACAAATATGATCGGGGTTCGGAACTTTGGAATAAAAGAAAATATATGTATAAAACTTTAAATTTTTTTTTAATTTAATTTAAAAGAATTCCCCACTAATGACCAAGTCAATAAACCAATTCTAGTGGAGGAAATCAGGATACCTAAAAAAAGAGAGCAGATCTTTTATATCCATTTTCTCTGTACTCATTGTCTTCTCTCATTTAAATTTTGATATCTAATTTCATATCTATTATATATACTAAATCACAGTTTTTAACACAATATTTTGACATCTGTCTTTCTAAAAATTTGACATTTGTCCTCTTAAACATCCAACATCTGTCCATCATAATTAAAACTCTTTACTGTCCTTTACAACAATAACCGCCAGTCTCGTGCAGCGTATTGTGGTACTGGTAGGCTGGAAGATTGTTTCATGATTATTCTCTACCCTTCCGTGTATTGTGGCTTTTTTGTTGGTGATGTCTAATGTTTTCATTCAAAACACTATGTAGAGCTAGACTCATGATAATCCAAAACAGTGTTTATATTATCATATCATCCTTTTTAAATTTAAATATGATAAATCTAAACAATGTTTAGATTTATATCATTTATTATAATATTATCCTTTTTATTATAATTATGATATTATCTTTTGATATTATGGCTATAAATACCAACTTAATACACAACATCTCATGCCACAAACATTCAACTACTAAACATGATGACTAAGTGCGACTTTGTTGATGAAATCAACCCTGTCAAAGAGACGTGGAAGATTAAAGTCAGGATAACTCGACTCTGGAATATGCCAAGCTTCAACAAATCAGACTACATAAACAGTATCGAGATGGTATTGTTGGATGAAAAGGTAAAATATATAAATCTATTATATATTAAAATATATACAAACACATACTTAACATTTGCATAATATACTTTTATAGGGCACCAAAATACAAGCGAGTATCAAAAGGCCTCTTTTTACAAAATTTCAAACATCGGTCAAGGAACAAAAAATCTTTATAATCACCAATTTCGTTGTTAGTCAGAACGGTGGTTCTTTCAAAGCTACTCAACATCCATACAAAATTAATTTTTTGTATTCCACCTCACTGCGAGAGTTAGATGATGCTCCCATTCATACATATGGATTTCAATTCACTCCATACGACCAAATACTATCATCTTCGGTTGATGACTCATACTTAGTTGGTATGCTTAACCATAAACCTGTAGGTTTTTAATTACATCCTGATATTTTTAATTACTTACATAATTTGTTTCATATAAACATATGTTATTGGACAAGTTACTGCGATGGGGAGTGTAGAAATCAGTACAAACAATGGTAAACAATGCAAGAGAGTTAATGTTGAATTAACTGATAATAGGTAAATATTTATATTGTACACATACTTTTTTTATTTACAACTATAATCATTTAAATTAAACTTACATTTTATTTTTCAAACAGTCATAATGTGTTGAGCTGCACCTTGTGGGATGACTTTGCAAACCAAATTTGTTCCTTTGTTGAGACAGAAAATCAAACAAACATTATAATTGTTTTATAATTTGCAAAAATCAAGATCTGGAAAGGTACTAATACGTGTTTGTATGAAAAATATCTAATACGTGTTTATATGTTTATTAACTATGTAACATTTTCCATTACATAGGTACACCAGCTTTGTCCAAGACTTCTTATAAATGCAGATATCCCTGAGGTTGTTAGTTTTAAAAATAGGTAAACTGTTTTCTGTTTTGAACCCCTTATTAAAATCTATTATCACTACAAATTAATTTTCCCAATCACTGTTGTCAATCAGCATTTGTGATGCCAATTCTGGAAAATCAACAATATCTCATTTATCTAGCCACAACGCCTTATCTATTACAGATGAATTCCTTCAAATCTATGATAGGAAAACTCTTGAAGATATACGGGATGCAACAGAGGTAAAATAGTTTAAAAAATACCTTACTTCTTGCACAACATTAACTAATATTCTGTTGCTCATTTTGACACTCCAGGAATCATTATGTGTGGTACTTGCTACTATTCTATGTATAGAAACCGAATATAATTGGTTTTATAATTCCTGCAAAAAATGCCAGAAAAAAGTAAAACCAGACAGCGGAAAATATTGGTGTGATAAATGTTTTGACCATGTTAATTCTGTAACACCGAGGTATTGTGATACAATATTTTGTTATACTTTATACTTTATTCAATTTTGTAATATTATCAAACTTTGAAAATATAACTTTTAATTGTAGATTTAAAGTACAAGTTAAAGTAATGGATGATACGTCAAGTGCATCTTTTGTTCTATTTGATCGTGAAGCGCAACAAGTCATAGGAAAGTCAGCTTATGAATTGAGGGAACAGTTGATTAAGGTAAAAATAAAAAACTCTGCACTTAACCTGTTTGTTAACCTTGTGCACTTAACTGTTGTTAATTCAATTATTTTAAATGCGTTAGAATGGAGACTCTGATTGTTTTCCGGATGCACTCAATATATTGTTGCAAAAAAGGTTCCTTTTCAAAATACAGATATCATCTTACAATTTGAAGGCAAATTATGCGACATACACAGTTGCTAGGATGACTAACGATGAAAAAATAATTGAATCCTACACGAGTATATGTGATGAGCCTCAGGTAATATCGCTTGGTTGACGTTTATTCCTACAATAAATTTGTTCATACATATGATAAAATGGTTGATTCTGTTATTACAGTCTATACAGGGTGAGTCAATGCTCGATGTTGTCAACTGTATCACACCTATAAGCAAAAGGCCTATACATTCAATCAGCGATGATGATGTACAAGAATCTCAGACAACTGATGTTGTAATGTCAACCAACAAAATGCAAAAAAAGATCAAAATCGAGAAAGATGACAACTTCAGTGCTTCAAATTAATTTCATTCATTCATTATCTCATTTTAACTATTAGTAACTTCTAAATTTTGGATTTGGATTGTTTGGATTAAATTTAATTCATTATCTCATTTTATTTGGATTGTTTGGATTAAATTTTGGATTAGCTCATGGAATTTCCTTATAAATGTTCTGTGTGACATGTATGTTATTTGTACAATATCTATTTAGTCTTGCTATGATAGAGGCAATAAAGGATGTTTGTGATAGAAATGAAAGTAAAAATGAATCAGCATCAGGTATGTTGGAAAACTTTGGTGTAATAAGCAGGTGATATTCATACAAATTATTGTTGTTTTTTCATATGTTTTTTTTTAGTTTATACATGAATATGATACTTTAAGCACTATTGGTTAAGTTTACGAATTTATATAACATTACTACAGATTAATGTACTAAGAACTATAAAATTTATGAACCAAGTCAAAAACACAATTCTGTAAAACTTACCGAACATTACATTGTCAATTTAGGGCCCCTGCTAACAATTCCTAACAAATCATCAAGTTTACGGACTCAAAGTTCTTTACATTTGTATTATTGGATAGCAAGGTATATAATCACTTAACTTCACCCATCTAATGCCCAAAATAACCAAGTTATGAGGCTTTTATAAAAAGCAGAATCAGTTCCAGAGAAACCAAACTTCATGACAACTTTCTTATACATAATTTTATAGAATAAGACACCAAATTAGACTAAATGCAATGATACAATCAATTGTTCATTTCAATTACCAATTATGTTATTCAGAATGCAAACGAGAGAAATTGAACTAAACAAAAAAAATTTAGGATTACAAATAGTTCAGTTTCATTATCGAGATAAAGTCAAACTAGCAAATGATTGTAGGAACATATTCTCCACAGTTCAGAGAATTAAATAGAGAGTACCAAACAATTCCAACTATCCAAAGTTTACGAAAATCATAAAACAAAAGTTACAGATAGTAAAATTTCATTTCTACATGAAATGAAATGAAATTCTAACCAAGTGTTGCTGATAAATCTGAACAGTTCACTTAGCCATCACGGCTTGCTGAGCCTCTTGCTGCAGTTGAAAGTTGAGAGGCCGCCTAAAGAGCATAATATGGGGCTCTGGTCGATGAAATGCATAGTGAACCCAACATCTACTCTGCTGAACTCCAAGTGCACGCCATTCATTCTACTTAAACAACATCAAACAAAAATTCACAACTCTAAGCATCAATAAGGATATCCAAATAATTCAAAATATTATTATTTAAAAGTCTAATAATATTTTTGATTTTAAAATAAAATTTTATATAAATTGTTAATTAAAAAAATTATATTAAAATCACATGGTCAAATCCTACCTACTCCAAGGTTATTGTCTTCATATTAAAATAAATAATTGAAGTAAAATTTGTCGTATTTTTCAAATTGTAATTCATTGTTGGGTTATTTGACCTGTGCTTATTAATCTAAAAAGAAATGTACTATATATACTTGAATTTAACCTTAAATTTATGTTATGGATTTGAAATATATATATATATATATATATATATATATATATATATATATATATATCTTTGCCCTCTAATCCTTAGATGCCTTTTCATGGACGGTTTTGATTTACTTTTAGAAACTGTATTCATTTTGTTTGTAATCTATTGTTAAACTTTACTCTGTCCTGGTGTAAGCACTAATCTTGGAGCTGCCTTGGTAACTATTGAAACTGGAACACCATCATGGGTTTTTTGTTACAAGAGCAATGTTTTATCACTACAACTGGATCATTCGTTACAAGAGGTTGTCAATAGCATGAAAGATCTTATGGATTTCTGAGATCCACAAGTAATTGTTTTCTAAAACCCTTTCACTTACTTTCGTGGTGGGTGACTTGGATTACCATTGATTACAGAATCTCTGATGCGCTGGCTAATCCTCCTAATACAAAATAGAAGTAGGTGAAACTTTTCTTTTTGTTTCATTTGTTCCTTCTATATCTGCTTTGTGTTTGTACAGTGTGTCCTCAAGGATCTTAATGCCCTGTTTGTTGGAGGATTTGTTGTTTATCTGGTTCAAATTATTTTTCTTTTCACTTTTTATTTTTATTTTGTGGGTGGACTACTCTTTCCCTGTACATATATTCTTTTTTCATCTAATATATATATATATATATATATATATATATATATATATAATCCAAAAAATAAAAATCCATTATTAAGGAGCACACTAAGCTTAATTTGGTAGATCCTATTCTTGTGCCTCAGGTCCAACTACAGTTAGTGGAAGCCTTTCTGGCCTTGCACCCAGACTTCATGGTTTTCATGTCCATGCTCTTGGTGATACAACAGATGGTTGCATATCAACTGGTAAATTTCACCCATGTACTTGAATTTTTATGTACTTTTGACAATGGCAATTGAAAGAATGCCATGATTTTTATATTTCTTCTCTTGATCATGTTAATCTGTAGGACCACATTATAACCCTGCTGGCAAAGAGCATGGCGCTCCTAAGGATGAGATATTCATGCTGGTGATCTCGGGAATGTTACAGTTGGTGAAAATGGTATGCATACTTGTATTCATTGCATGATGAGTCATCACTATTTTGATTATTGTGATCATTTAATCATGTGTTTATGTTTGATGGTTTACTTATTCATTTCACGTGTCACCACTTTCACTACTATTTGTTCAATGTGGCCCTCATTTTGGAGTAGTTTTTGTTACGAGTAACTCAATGGTGCTAAACTTATAGGTTTTGGTGTTATTTTTTTTCCAATCCTATAATTATATTTAGTATTTTTTTGTGGCTAAAAACCGTAGTTTTTTTTTCGGGGTTTCATATCAGCCAGGGGATTTGGTGGATACAAATTATGTTCTGTCTAGCTTTTAAAATTCTACTTTACCTCTAGAAAAAATGTTGTCTAGAATGTCCTTATATGTACTCCCATTGTAAACTATAAGATCATTATTGACCTTTTGAATTTAACTTAAAACACTTTCAAACTTAAAATTTTGACATGAATTCATTTAATTTTAATCACTACATTAATTAATATTGTAAACTATCTAAAAATATTACTCATTGTTGTAATATTTATTATTTCATAATTTTAATGAATCATCTAAATTTTGAGTTTGAAAATGACTCAAATTGACTTTCAAAAGTCAAAAATGATCTTATAATTTGAAACATGGGTAGTATATATAAAAAAATGCTTGTATAGGATGCAAGTGTAGTCACTTATCTGTTTAAAAAATGCTTGTATAGGAATTGCAAATGCAGTACACGTCTCATTCGATGAACTCTGAGATGGGCCCTCACTAAAAGAAAAGTATGCATATACTTGGAATTGTGGGTTAGAAATGCTTCTAGAGTTCAACTATCTGTTTGCCCTATGGAATTTTTATTTAAATGTTTAAATGCGTCAATAATATACTTGGAATTGTGTGTTTGAGTTTATAATATTTCCCCCTTCATGTATCTAATTATTATCTCTTATAAACAAATGACTAAGAATATTGTCAAGGATTTTGCAAAGTTGAATAGATCTTTCATGATTATTTTTATATGTTTTGTTTCAACTTGCAGAAAGTCATGTCTATTTATAAGAAGCAAAGGGTAGAAATTGGAGCCATAAATCGGGAGAAAGTAATATCTTCCAACTTGGAGAGCCTCGAGGTTGTTCAAACATATGATACTGAGAAAGCTGCTTCAAATGATGATAAACCTGGCGGGCTTGCTTCGTGTAGTGATGCGCAAGAGGCGGAGAGTGCAGTCCCAGATTATAATGAGGATGTTGACATGTCAAGTGATTTACAGGAGGCAGTCCTGGAGGCAGTCATTCTCCCAACAATGAGGGGAAGAAGTTGATTGAAAATAAGTGTGATCCCTTGCTTTTTTTCTGATGTGTCTTCTGGGGAATGTGAGGCAGTGATGCCAGAGTTGATCGAGTCTGGGTCAGTAAATTTAAGTCGGATACATCATTCTCCTGAAAGTACACATTGAGACAATTTTATTTTTCCTTGAGCTTTTTGAAATGCTGTTAGTTCTATCTTATGATATTTGCTTTCTCATTTTAGTTGATTAATAAAGTATCTAAGTTTTCTACTGTTTTCCCATGGATTGCCGTTTTCAATATCTGAAATGAGGTCTTTTGTTTCTGGAATGGAGATAAAAAAGGCCTTGTCATTTGTTTCCATGAATTATTGGTCCAACTTTGCTGAGGTGATTACTAGAGTATTTAGATACTTTTTTCACGATAAATGGTAATATTTTCAATCATGTCGAACATTTACACAAACCAGGTATACAAGGAAAATGAAGATAAAAGGCTGTCGGTATTAGGTACTTATGTGAGCTGCTCCTTGGTTTTTGGGTTTCTTTTCTAAAATTTTGAAACTAATGTGCTCTTTTAGTACAAACTGTGAACTCTGAGATGGGCCCTCACTAACTATTACAAGCTTGCAAATTCTTTTATGGCTTGTTGAGGACATGTTGATTAATCTAGATAACAATATTTCATATTCTTATTATATTTTAATTTATTAATTGTATGTACATATTTATTATTAAAAAATTAAATAATCCCGCCGCAACACGCCCGGGTTTGTATCTAGTTTAACTAATTACCAATCAAAAGGGACAAGAAAAATGAAAACAAAGGACTTGCTCTCCTAAAAATTCAATTCCCTTTGACCTCTCATCCATGATCCATCCAGTACAAAACACACTTATAATTGCCAATCAAAGGAAAAGTGGAAAAACCAATAACCCAAGTCAACAACAACTAGTACGATTAGTTGAATCAAATCAAGATTCCTCTTTCCACTCATCCTTCTTTTCCTCTGTAATTCCCAAAACCGATCCTCTCCCCTAAAAATTCTCTCTATTTCAAACCAGTAGAACCAATTGTAAGAAGAAGAAGAAGAAGAAGAAGAAGTAGGCATGGTGGGTGGGTTCAGCACCGTAGCTGGTGCTGCAGTGGTAGCTGCCCTAACGATAATAATAACGGTGGTGAATGGAAATTCAGAAGGACATGCACTCTACGCGCTGCGGCGGAGCTTAACCGACCCAGATAACGTACTAGTCAGCTGGGATCCTAACCTTGTTAACCCTTGCACATGGTTCCATGTCACCTGCAACCAACATAATCATGTCACTCGCCTGTACTATTCTTAACCCTCTCTCTCTCTGTGTATGGTGTGTGTGATTTTCTCTTGGACTAAGGTTAGATATTTTGGTTTTTTGTTTCCTTGTGAATTAATTTTGATTTCCTTCTTGTTAAATTATTGAGTATTGCTGTTCTCTTGCTAAATTTATCTAGATTAAATTATTTATGAGTTAAGCTTTCCTTGTTAAGCAGTAGAACTGTACTATTTAAAATAAAAAAGAAAAGACGGGATATCCTTAATTATTGAATGGGATATACGTCAGGGATGGTGTTAAGCGTGTAGAGATCATATTAAACATGTTACTAGTTGAGTTCATATCAGTTTTTTTCTAATTAGCAATTAGCAAAGGCATGCCTGATAAAACAACTGCTGGTATATATTTTAAGAGTTCGAGTGGGGAGGCAGTAATTCGTAGTTATTCATTTGTGTATATGTGTCTACATAGAATTGGGATTTTTTGACTTTGGATGTTTTTTCTTTTGGGGGTTGAAGTTTTGTGTGTGGATATTTATTTTTTTATTTTTTTTTTGGGGGGGGGGGGGGGGGAGGAAGAGGGATGCTATTAGGCTTCATCCCAGTTCTGCAATTTTCGGTGTTGTTTAAGTTTGACAGTGAATTTGGATTATTGTTCTTATTTACTAGAGTTTTTGATTCTGGCTTTGTAAAGGTCCCTACATAAATTAAGTATTTAAGTTAGGATCATTGTTATGAAGAATTCTGAGGTTTCTTACAGATAACTTTTCATTTGTTATGGTGCATTAATACTAGGTAAAGAATGTGTCTAATTTTACTCAAGAAATCATTTTTGAATTGCCATATAAAATTTAAACTATGATTGTAGGAAACGATTTCAAAAATTTTTTTTAATAATTTTTACTTTTAAAAATTATTATTCTAAGATCTTTCTCATAATTTAGCATAATCAAAAATTAAATAGATTATATTACATACCTTGTGCTTGGTTGTAGCACAATGGAAAATTTTGGTATTCTGATGAAGACTTTTTCTTCCTCCTGATCTTCCTCCCTATGACCCTTATTTTGATATTACGTACTTTTTCTGAGTGTGGGCTCAAAATACTGCAAACTGATATAATATATAGAGTCCTCAACTCCCTGATATTTATCAGGATAATTTGAAAACTTTTCTGATATATTTTATCCTGCTATTTTGTTATATATTAATAAGGGCTAGAGTGGGGATCAAGTAGGATTCTACAATTCTAGTTCCAATAAAATACTAATTTCTGATTAACTTTTTAATCAATTAGAATTATATTAATTATAACTAATTCCACTAAATAGTTATAATTGCACTCTAGAATTAATAGAATTAAAATTAATTAATTAAATCCTTCCACTATTAGTATCTTGCAAAAATACTTCTCTACAATAATATCCATAAACGCATGTAGGAATAAAACTGTTAACCCACTACGTTTACTGCTTATATCCTTGACTACATAATTTATAAACTTTTGATCACACATTAATTTAATAAATTAAATTAATACTTTAGTAATTTGAATTACTAAAATACTTGGCCAAGATTCTGGTGATCAACCAATAAATTATATCAAGGGGATATTATAATTTAATTGTAGAATTCCATCTTGACAAATACATGTTCCTAAATTCATAACATATATCACCCAACATATTGAGGTATTGATTGTATTTAAAATCTCACTCTTAAATATATTAAAGTGACATACATTATAAAATTAAGTTCATTATTCTCTCAGGATTAAGAGTAATTGCACATTAATAGTAATTGAAAAAATTATTTATAACAACAGTATTTAATAAATAATTTTTCGCAACGATCCAGTTCTATGTATTTCATTAATACACCAATACACTAGACTAAGGTCTCCACTTTACATGACTAAGACAAATCATCCAATCAAGTGTATTACAATCTACTAGAATGGTTTGTCCATATCCATCTAAGATTGAGAACAATATATTTCTTTAATTATACATAACATATAATTTATGTCTTCTGTATATGACACTACTTCATATACATAAATTATAAAATATATAATTATGGACAAAAATTATGACACATTTAATTATGCAAAATGAAATTAAATATTATTATTAAAAATATAAAATAAATATCAACATTGGGTTTTTCTGGGCTTAAAACCTTACAATCTCCCACTAGCCCTAAACCCAATCTACCATATGTCTAATACCCATTCCCTCAAGATGAGAATCAAAAACTTTAGAAGACAAGGTCTTCGTAAAAGGATCAGCCAAATTTTGTGCAGAAGCTATCTTTGAAACTATCACATCTCCTCGTTGAACTATATCTCGGATGAGGTGATATTTTCTTTCAATGTGTTTGCCTTTCTTGTGGTTTCTAGGCTCCTTTGATTGTCCAATCGCCCCATTATTGTCACAAAACAGGACAATAGGAGATGATACTGAAGGTATCATTCCTATTTCTAACAAAAACTTTTTGAGCCATACAACCTCTTTTGCAGCTTCGGAAGCAGCACCATATTCTGCTTCCATGGTGGAGTCAGCTATGCAAGACTGTTTAACACTCCTCCAACTGACAGCTCCACCTCCAAGAGTAAACACATAACCAGATGTTGACTTTCTAGAATCTCTATCCGACTGAAAATTCGAATCTGTATATCCTTTCGGAACAAGATCATCACTAGAATAAACAAGCATATAATCTCTTGTTCTCCGTAGATACTTAAGTATATGCTTTACTGCTATCCAATGTTCAAGTCCAGGGTTAGACTGATATCTGCTGACCAGGCCTACTGCAATACAAATATCTGGCCTAGTACACAACATTGCATACATAAGACTTCCCACCGCCGAAGCATAAGGGATTGTCTTCATGCGCTCTTGTTCTTGAGGTGTCTTAGGACACTGCTCCTTAGTAAGAGGAATTCCATGTCTGATAGGAAGTAGTCCTTTCTTGGAATTCTGCATGTTAAACCTAGCCAAAATTATATCTATGTATGCAGCTTGGGATAGGCCTAACATTCTATTCTTGCGATCACGCCAAAGCTTGATCCCTAGAATGTAATTAGCCTCTCCTAGGTCCTTCATCTCAAAATTACTAGACAATCAAATTTTAACACTAGATAATACTCCCACATCATTACCAATAAGCAATATATCATCCACATAAAGAACTAAGAATACCACCACCTCATCTTTATTCTTCTTGTACATCATTACCAATAAGCAATATATCATCCACATAAAGAACTAAGAATACCACCACCTCATCTTTATTCTTCTTGTACACATAAGATTCTTCTGGATTTTGTTCAAAACCATAAGATTTGATTGCTTGATCAAACCTTATATTCCAAGACCTTGATGCTTGCTTAAGTCCATAAATGGACTTTTGTAACTTGCATACCATATTTTCTTGGCCTTTAACTATAAAACCATCAGGCTGTTTCATATAGATTTCTTCATCAAGATATCCATTAAGAAAAGCAGTCTTGACATCCATTTGCCATATCTCGTAATCGAGATGAGCTGCAATGGATAAGAGTATTCTAATAGATTTAAGCATAGCTACTGGTGAAAAGGTTTCCTCATAATCGATACCTTCTTTTTGAGTAAAACCTTTTGCTACTAACCGTGCTTTAAAGGTTTCCACCTTTCCATCTACCCCTCTTTTTCTTTTGTAGACCCACTTACACCCTATAGGTTTGACCCCATTAGGTGCTTCTACAAGTTCCAATACTTTATTTGAGTACATGGAATCCATTTCTTGTTTCATAGCTATGTGCCAGTTGGATGCATCTACATCATTAATAGCTTCATTGAAGTTAGAGGTATCCGACTCTACTTCTTCTGGAATAACATCATAAGTTTCTCCAAGAAGTGAAAGTCTCTTAGGAGGCCTGATACTCCTCCCACTACGACGAAGCTCTGGTGTATTAGAAGAATTAGGTTCATTTATTTGTGGCAATTCATCCAAGTCTTGTGGTGGATTAATTGATTGAGTAGTTGATGTATTTGACATTTCTTCTAAGACAATTTCACTACTCGACTTGTGATCCATTATGTAGTCATTTTCCAGAAAAACTGCATTTGCGCTAACAAATACTTTCTGATCTAAAGGACTATAAAATAGACCACCTCTAGTTCCTTTTGGATATCATACAAATAACCATACTTCTGTTCTTGTACCTAATTTATCTAAATCTGTCTTTCCTTTTCGTACATGTGCAGGTGTGCCCCATATATGAATATGGTGCAATACTGGCTTTCGCCCACTCCACAATTCTCTAGGAGTTAAAGGAACAGATTTTGATGGTACAAGATTCAATAAGTACATTGCCGTTTCTAGTGCATAACCCCAAAAGGAGATAGGAAGAGTAGAAAAACTCATCATAGACCTTACCATATCCAAAAGAGTCCTGTTTTTTCTTTCTGCCACACCATTTTGCTGGGGTGTATCCGGTGCAGTCAATTCAGATATAATTCCTATATTAGATAAGTAATCTTTGAATTCCCCAAGAAGGTATTCACCTCCTCGATCCGATCGAAGGGCCTTTATGTGTTTACCTGATTGCCTTTCTACTTCTGCCTGAAATTCTTTGAATTTTTCAAAAGCTTCAGACTTTCGATGCATGAGGTACACATAACCAAATCTTGAGTAATCATCAGTAAAGGTGATGAAATACTCAAACCCTCCTCGTGCTCGGATATTCATAGGACCACATACATCTGTATGAATTAATTCTAACTTATCACTAGCTCTATATTTCTTTGCCTTGAAAGGTCCTTTGGTCATTTTTCCCTCTATACAGGATTCGCAAACTGGAAGATTTTCAACTTCTAAGGAACTTAGTGGACCATCTTTAACCAGTCTTTGGATCCTATTTAGATTAATATGACCCAATCGTAGATGCCAGAGATAAGTTTGATTAACTGAAGAAACTTTTCTTTTTAATGGTATATGTTGACTACATTCAGTTTGCATTAATGAATAATAATTTGGAGTAAGAATATATAAATTATCTACCAATGAGCCAGAACAAATGAAATTTCTATTCTTGCGAATAACAATCTTAGAATCAAAATTAACTGAATATCCATGATTAAACAAGCAAGAAACTGAAATTAAATTTCTACGAATGTCTGGAACATAAAGACAATCTACTAATTCTAAAGTCCTATCATTATTAAAATTGAGATGCACAACTCCCACTGCAATAGCTGCTACTTTTGCGCTAGAACCAAGGTGTAGATAAATCTCGCCTTCATTCAACTTTCTGGTTTCCTGAAACCCCTGCAAAGAATTGCAGACATGATTAGTAGTTCCCGAATCTACACACCAGGATTCAGTAGAACGGCCCACAAAACATGTTTCATGAACGAAAGATTGATATTTATCTATCTTGCCAAACTGATCAATAAGACAATCAATCATACCTTGATTTTTGATCTTGGCTAGGTAAGTAGAACAATTCCTTTTCCAGTGACCTTTCTCCCCACAGTGAAAACATTTCCCTTTAGGTTTTGCTTTTTCCTTTTTCTTCCCAACCCCTCCAGATGGAGGAATGTTTCCATTTGCAGCTTTCTTACTTTTATTCTTTTTCCAGTTCTTGCCCTTAGGCTTTCCCTTAAAAGTACGAGTTTCTGCAATATGAATGTTTCCTCTTGCACGAAGAATACCCTCTGCTGCTTGAAGTTCCTTCATCAGTTCAGGTAAGGTTAAAGACATTTTGTTCATAGTGTAATTAAGTTTGAACTAATTGAAGGAATCAGGCAAGGTCTCCAACAACATGTCAACCTGGGTTTCCCCATCAACAGTTGCTCCCAGAATTTCCAGTTCGTTTAAGTAAGAAATAATTTTTAAACAATGATCTCGAACTGAAGATCCCTCGGACATATTGGAATTCATAAGTGTTTTCATCACAGTATGTCGTGCAGCACGACTCTGGTCAGCAAACATTTCATGAAGGCTATCCAAGATTTCCTTAGCAGTGGTAGTAGACTGATATTGGTGTTGCAATATATTTGACAAAGATGCCAATATATAACAACGAGCCATATCATCTGCCTTTTGCCACCTCTTATGGCTATTCTTTTGTGCAACAGTAGGATTTTCTGGAAGAACTGGGCAAGGTTCTGTCATCACAAACTTGTAGTCCTCAGCAGTCAACACAATGTCAAGGTTTCTTTTCCAGTCCACATAATTTTGTCCAGTTAACTTATTTTCTTTAAGGATAACAGCAAGGGGATTAAATGACGACATGGTAATCTGTAAAATTATACAATATGCATAAATTAAATGGTCATTCCATAAAAAATAAACTTTTGCATATAATATGAAAGTGTAATCCTCAAACACAAACATAAAATAAACATGGCAACTTAATTTCAAATAATTCTCTTTTTGATGGGAAAAATAAGAATAATTTAAAATTACAATCATTTTTATATCTTGACATCTCATGAAATAAAAATAATTCACCTTTTAATTCAACCCAAAACAATAATAATAAGTATCACTCCGATGGGGAGAATTATTATTTATGTTTTGTCAAGTGTATACCATCCATTTAAATTTTCTCTAAAATTTTAATACAAATACTTCGATGAAAAATAATTTGTAATACAATTTTAAATAAATTTATCACAAGGAAATCCATATCTAATATATCTAGATTCATGCATCTTCCGAAGGGAACTCACAAGATTTGAGATTAGATACATGTATCAATATAATGGACTAATGATGGAGGCCGTAAGAAATATAATTCTTTCTCCCACTTGATTTTTTATTTAAAAAAAAATGAGGATTTTTATTTATAAAAAAAATAATATCCCATATTAATATACATAACATGCAAACTAAGATCCATGCATATTCATGTATAACAATTATAACATTATGAAAATTTAACAATTAAACATTATAATTGTTATCTACTAATAAATATAAATGAATCTGCATATGTACACAAAACGTTAGTTGGTACAGTTGGTAGAGTTGTATATTACAACTGCAGGTCGCGAGTTCAAATTGTTGCAACAGTTTGGATCTATCAATATATTTTTTTTTATTTAAACAACGTTTTGGGCCTGGGCTGGGCTTAAACTGCCAGATTAAAATTTCTTTAAAAAAATTTCATTGTTGCTGGAAAGAATTGAACTCCTGATCACCCTTAAACGAAATACTAAAAATCCAACAACTTCCGCTGGGCCAAATAACAAATCATACAGGAATTAGTCCAACATTAATATTTACTATTGCTGACCAACAAAACAATAGCACAAGTAGATATCAGTATATATCAATTTGCAGTAATTGTCACAACCGCATAATGCATAAGGAGAGCAGATTTCAACTTACAAATTTTTTATTATTATTTTTTTATTATTATTAACAACCCACATATATATGAATATCCATATATATCCGAAGAGCAATATTAAAAAAAAATAATATATCCATACATGCATCTCATCGAATATAATTCTAAATAAATAATATAAACATGATTTATGAAAATTATGAGTTAGCTCTGATACCAATTGTAGGAAACGATTTCAAAAAAAAAATTAATAATTTTTATTTTTAAAAATTATTATTCCAAGATCTTTCTCATAATTTAGCATAATCAAAAATTAAATAGATTATATTATATACCTTGTGCTTGGTTGTAGCACAATGGAGAATTTTGGTATTCTGATGAAGACTTTTTCTTCCTCCTGATCTTCCTCCCTATGATCCCTATTTTGATATTACGTACTTTTTCTGAGTGTGGGCTCAAAATACTGCAAACTGATATAATATATAGAGTCCTCAACTCCCTGATATTTATCAGGATAATTTGAAAATTTTTCTGATATATTTTATCCTGCTATTTTGTTATATCTTAATAAAGGCTAGAGTGGGGATCAAGTAGGATTCTACAATTCTAGCTCCAATAAAATACTAATTTCTGATTAACTCTTTAATCAATTAGAATTATATTAATTATAACTAATTCCACTAAATAGTTATAATTGCACTCTAGAATTAATAGAATTAAAATTAATTAATTAAATCCTTCCACTATTAGTATCTTGCAAAAATACTCCTCTACAATAATATCCATAAACGCGTGTAGAAATAAAACTGTTAACCCACTACGTTTACTGCTTATATCCTTGACTACATAATTTATAAACTTTTGATCACACATTAATTCAATAAATTAAATTAATACTTTAGTAATTTGAATTACTAAAATACTTGGCCAAGATTCTGGTGATCAACCAATAAATTATGTCAAGGGGATATTATAATTTAATTGTAGAATTCCATCTTGACAAATACATGTTCCTAATTTCATAACATATATCACCCAACATATTGAGGTATTGATTGTATTTAAAATCTCACTCTTAAATATATTAAAGTGACATACATTATAAAATTAAGTTCATTATTCTCTCAGGATTAAGAGTAATTGCACATTAATAGTAATTGAAAAAATTATTTATAACAACAGTATTTAATAAATAATTTTTCGCAACGATCCAGTTCTATGTATTTCATTAATACACCAATACACTAGACTAAGGTCTCCACTTTACATGACTAAGACAAATCATCCAATCAAGTGTATTACAATCTACTAGAATGGTTTGTCCATATCCATCTAAGATTGAGAACAATATATTTCTTTAATTATACATAACATATAATTTATGTCTTCTGTATATGACACTACTTCATATACATAAATTATAAAATATATAATTATGGACAAAAATTATGACACATTTAATTATGCAAAATGAAATTAAATATTATTATTAAAATAATAAAATAAATATCAACATTGGGTTTTTCTGGGCTTAAAACCTTACAGACTCCAGTAAAAATCATTTTTTTCTGCACACTGTTCAGTATTGTGTTCGGTCGTTGGATGCTTTCAAAGAGAGTGCTTGCTTCCAATGTCTTTATCATTTTTATGATTTGTGCATTTGCTGCAAATTGGCACATGCAAATTGAGCATTAGAAATGACTTGTTAAGTAAGCTTGCCTCAACGTGTAACATACTGAATCAACTGTTTTATTCTGTTTGAGTTTCTTTTGATACATGTTTGTGGTCTTCAAACTTTAATTTTATTGTCACTTTTTATTGTTGAGATTTTAAAGTGTGGGGATCACAACTCCTGTTCTTATTCCATTTGCACTTGTGTTTTGTGAAAGATCTTGAAATTTATTGAAACTTAGAGCTGTGTATTTTTGGGGTAACAAAACAGTGGTATATCTTTTGAGAAAATGTGTAGAGTTTTAGTGGATGGTTTCATATTGCAATTGTTGTTTCTTGTATGTGCTGGAAGATCAACGCTCAGTATAATTGCAATTCAAATTTCCAGAAATAGTCTACTTTGTTATGTTTTAGCGCCGTGGATGGAACTGTGATAGAAGGAAAAGATGTGTTACCATTTATGATCTTTCAAATTATTCAAATTTCTTTTTTTGCTTATAACTTTGAATTCAAAAATGTGTGCATATAATCAGGTTTGCTATTCCCTATTCTCTCCAGAGATGGTGTCATTGTCTTTTAATTTGGGAAGTAATGAATGTATGCCATATAATAAGGTTTCCGTATTTCTGCTCCCTACGTCCCCGATTGTCATGCTTTCCTAATTTGATATCCCTAATTGAGCGTCACTTTTGCAAAAGCAATGCAAGATTATTGCAAACTGACTATACTACCCTTGTAGAAAATAATGAGATAAAATTTGTGGACCCACAATTTGATTAGATTTGCGATATGGGAGTGTTGTCGTTGTTTAAAGTTGGAAATTGCACAGTTCTGTATTTTCTTTCGGTTGCAATATTTTTGGGATCATGGTTTGGCTAACCAAGCTGCTGTTTAGCATTTCAAAGTCTTATTTTGTTTTTCTATTTTTTTTTTGCTGGCTGCTTCTTTTTCTCTAGAGAATAAATTAGTTGACTTTTGCTTTGTGATGCTCATGAGTCTAATATGTCATATCATGATTCTATCATGCAGGGACCTGGGCAGCTCAAATTTGTCTGGTCATTTAGTACCTGATCTTGGGAAGCTTGAACATCTGCAGTATCTGTGAGTATTTTTTGATTTTTTACTGTCTATGTGCTAATAATTGAATTAGTCAATGATCGATACATGCCATTATGAAAATATTCCATATAGTCCGCCATCAATTACGATGATCTTTTATCTTGTAGTAGTCAATAGTTAATACATATACTTCAAGTAAATTGGAAGAGTAACCCAACTTTTTTATCGATGCAGAGAGGTTTACAAAAATAACATTCAAGGGACTATCCCCACTGAGCTTGGTAACTTGAAGAGTCTAATAAGCTTGGACTTGTACAACAACAATATTTCGGGGACCATTCCTCCTTCATTGGGGAAGTTGAAATCTCTAGTGTTCTTGTTAGTTGACCTTATTATATGTTTTCTTCATTCTTACTGCTTATGAATATAGGTACACACACGTGTGTGTGTTTATATATATATTTGGTACCTCATTCAAGAATAAAAATCTATTATCAATAATAAGTGAGGTTGTAGCACTACTGGATACTCTCTGTCTCTCTCTCTCCCCTGTATCACTCCCATCATATGAATATGTATATGGCACACACAACTTAAACACACCTGTAGGCAGTCTTCATATTAATTGGCAGATGTCATCTTATTTTTTCAGGCGTCTTAATGATAATCATTTGGTTGGGAGAATCCCAAGGGATCTTGTTAGTATTTCCAGCCTGAAAGTTGTGTTAGTGCTCCAAAATATTGTTAGACTTTCATGTTTAAGTACCATATTAATTGATTATGCTACGTAATTATTATCTGAATATGTTTAACCAGGGATGTTTCCGGCAACAATCTGTGTGGAACAATCCCTACTATGGGTCCATTTGAGCACATTCCATTGAACAAGTAAGGCTTCCTTAAATTATATGCTTTGCATATTGTATTCTCATTTTCTATTTTCTTAGGTACTTCCCAATCCATTTTGTATGATAAGTTGTTAACATAAGCTCCTTTTACCTTCCACAATTCATGTATTGGGATGTTACATGTGAGATATTGTGTGGGTTTTTCCCCTTATTGTTAAACTCCATGCAATTCTGTTATTTAGTTTATAGTAGAGTTTTAGATAGAGTGACTTCTTATGGCCCATCCGCCCGTGTGAAGGTGCTTATGGAGTAGGATAAGTATGTGACCATGTTAGTGGCTCAGGTACAGATTTTGATAACTATGATGAGTGCCTTTCTTATGATGATGATCTTCTTTTGAGCATCAGACTCTTCTATCCTATCTGATAGCGCTGATCGAGCTTAGAATGCTCACCTTATTATCAATCTTCCAAAAATGTCATATATTTTGCACTAGTTTTTGGCAATGTACTCTTTTTTTATGAATGCAGCAATCTTGCTTGTTTGTTGTTTTTGGGAATTTTTGTGATTTTTGATCTTTTTGGGCAAAGGTATGGAAATCATTCATATTTCATGATTTGGTCAAGAAGGCGAAGAGTTTACATGGTAGGAACCTTTGCTTTGATATTCTTTTATGAAGTTCAGATGACTAAAACTTTGATTGATGATACTTCCCTTGTATATTTTATATGATGGGCCTTTAATCTTGCTGTTTATCTGATTTGGGTGGTAGACCATAGCGAGCTTACATTTTCCAGACGTTGGATGATAGTAGTGATTAGGTTACATATTTATGCATAATAGTTATTTGAGCATTTTCCTACCTTTTTATTTAAATACCCTGGTACATTGCATCATCATATTTGTTTGTTTTTGAATTGTGCAGCTTTGAGAACAATCCGCGACTTGAAGGGCCAGAGTTGCTGGGACTTGCAAGTTATGATACAAATTGCACATGAATGCAGAAAGTTACAACTGTTCCTTCCTTTGTGTTTATGTTAAAAAGTCTATGCCTGTTGAGGGTTGGAGATTTAATTCTGCAAAATAGTATGAGAGGCTAGGTTGTAACATCTCTCACTTTGCTATGAATTTCTGGAAACTTACCAACGGTGACTAATATATATATATATATATATATATTATGTATTATTGCTGTAATGATGATAGTTGTATGGAGCAAGGGACTTGCATTAGTGACATAAGAAACTTAATACTATGACATGTTGCAGGATTAGCAAAGGCAATGAATATTGCAATTTAATTATTCCTAAGAATGAAATATTTAGTTGGGCATGAGGTTGTGATTTAATGTAGAAAACGCAGATGAGTGGCAGTGATGGAGCATTGGATTCATTCATAGCCTTCGCACCCGCCACCCAAATGGATTCTATTTCGACACAACTCAAAGTTAGACTCATATGCATTATCTCATCACATTACTCCTGAATCGCTCTTGTAAATCTGTCTGAAGAAAAACACAACATAAACTAATTGTCCAGTATGAATATAGATATACGAAATCAACTTCAGCTTCTCCAAAGATCTGAATAAAATATATCAGAATCAACAGAATTAACAAAACAAAAAAAGAGAGTAAAGAAATAATGAACTAAATTAACCAACTCAATTAATTCAATTAATTGAACTGAACAAAAACAAACAAAACTAATACAATGAATTAATAGGCTGATCTAAATGGTTGGGTGTTATTTCATACCGATTGAGTTCAGAAATATATATTGCCACACAGGCAAGTCAAAATAATGTCACACATTGGATCACGAATCCAAATATATACAATCGGATAGGTGTGTTTGGCACAACATCACCAATCCGCAGAACAGAAAACTAGGGTCGACCCATACGCCTCCCACAACAAAACATCAAATGGCCCACCTCCTTTGGAGCCTAAAACGGAGACGCTGTGAACTGATCACACCGTCATAGAAAGTGTCATGTCTTTCGTGCCAAAACTACATGCATGTGGTACCCCACATGTGGTTATAGCTCAGGTATATCCTACGGATGTATTCTAATTAACAAAAATATCATGTCACAACACATGCGACTAATACCAACAAAAGGATTTTATATGTACATGTTGAACCAAATCAAAATATAATCACAATGTCTCAAAAAGAAGGTAGCAACATGTACCGCTCTATAATTATCAAAAATAAATACTAAACATGATACCTTAGTTCAAAGAGTACAAATACGAGTCATATGTACGTATCAACTCCAAAATGAAATTATTATATAAATTTCACAAGAAACGATTATGTGAAATAATAACGAAATTCGAAACAATGAACAAAAAGAACAAATCAAATTTAAGAAGAGTATCGCTGAAAAATTACGGAATCCGTACTTGGATTGAGTAATGAAATATCCAAAATATATTCCAAATGTAACTCCTTAAATTCTCTCCGTCCGAGCTAGCTAATTAAACAAATTAATAAAAAATAATAATAGTTCATACGCTAAATTACTAATTATTAATTTCTCTTCTTTTTTTATTATGACTGATCATACATTCCATGAATTTTATAATACCAATTGTACCGACTATATTTAATACTAAATAGTTTTTGTTCCTTTCAAAATAAGAGTAAAATATTAAATTAAAGTCTTTTATAGATATGTTTTTTTACTCCTTCCATGAGACTCACCAAAACTGCAACACTATTTGGGTCAATTTAATACAAAACTAAAAGAAAAGAAATCAACATAATTTTGGATTAATTACATATTTTAGTACATTTTTAAAAATAATAACAATAATTGTGTATCCATAAAATAATTACAAAAGTAATACACTTTCTCATATTTATTTACAATATTAGTGCAAGTAGGATTCCTTAATTTAGGGGATTAGGATTCCTAAATTCTGTTATTATAATAACTACAACGTTAGCCAACCCCGACACTTTTGCAAGAATTGCCAGAGATACTGGACATCTGGTGGGACTATGAGGAATGAGCCCGTAGGTGCCGGTCGTCGTAAGAATTAGTACTCAGCCTTTCATTATCGTCATCTAACCATCTCAGAAGCTTTTCAGAATGCTCGAGTAGATCTTCCAAATAGAATCCACCATCCTACTCTAAAGATCAATGGTACTCTCCTGACGTTTGGCTCCGACACACCCCTGTGTGAGTCAATGGCTTCAGTTATGAAAATATCTAGTAAGGCAATGATGAATGGCTCAGAAAATGGGTTTCACAAACCAGAAGAAACCAGAGGTCGAATTTCATATGGAATTGGAAACAATGGGGATGATAACTCAAGTGGATCTTCAGTAACCGCGGCAAATGCGAAGGTTCCGTAATTGGATTCTGTGGAGCTGCATTTGAAAGTGTAGACGGTGTTGGTGGTGGTGGCATATTCGTTCCAATGCTTATCTTGATTGTTGGATTTGATCCAAAATCAGCAACTGATAGAAGAGATTGGTAATCAAACATTCGTACCAAGGTAATCAAACCTTTATATCAAGGTTATCAAACCTTCATACCAAGGTTACCAATCCATCTCCACACATATAGTTTTTTCATAGTGTAGTTGCTAACCAAACCTTCATACCAAGGTAACTAAACCGTCATACCAAGGTAACCAATCCACCTTCACACCTTCAATTTTTTCATAGTGCAGTTAGTAACCAAACCTTCACACCAAGGTAACCAAACCTTCATACCAAGGTAACCAATCCACATCCACACCTACAATTTTTTCATAGTGCAGTTGGTAGCCAAACATTCATACCAAGGTAACCAATTCAGTGCTATTAGGTTACCAATTTATTTTGAATGTGATGCAGTTGGTAGCCATACCTTCATACTAAGGTAACCAATTCAGTTTTATTAAGTTACCAATTTATTTTGAATGTGATGCACTTGGTAGCCAAACTTTCATGCAGTTAGTTGCCAAACTTTCAGACCAAGGTAACCAATTCATACTGCAGGTGTGGAGGTAGATTGGTTACCTTGATATAAATGTTTGGTTACCTTGGTATAAAAGTTTGGTTATCAACATTACATTACACATCACTCTCTTATCTCTCCCTTTTCTATGCAGTGTTCTTATTTTTCTTTGGACATGAAATTGGAATTGAAATTTTCAGACATGAAGAAATTGTTATATGGAAGTACTTATCATCTTTTGTATTGTATGTAGTTGTAACTTGCAAGTACTATTTCACTGTTGCATCATTTTCTTTTATATTTTCAGGTCTTATCAAAATATTACAAGGGTATATGTTAGGCTGTGTGACTGTGTTACCCTTCGTTGGTATCACTTACCTTCTCAAAAAGTGTGTTGATTGCATTTCCCTTCTTTACTTTGTGTTGCCACTAATGCATTGCAATACCCTCCTGTTAGCTACACTTATTCTGCAGATACTTGGTAACTTTTGAACATAATAAGTTGGATTAGATGTGCTAAGTCATTTAATTTGATTTCGACTCCCTTTGTACTTTGTTTTGTTCCTCATAGTGGGGGTTAGATAATTGTTGGTACTCCTTTGGATTTGCATGATCCCTAATTTCTGGCAATGGCGACAGCAGAACGCCATATTTTGGAGGTTGAATATGACGAATATGATGATCAGGAGATCAAGATTTAAATTTGA